>CM042165.1:46061340-46173049 GCA_023376005.1 Doryteuthis pealeii | reverse complement strand
GAGATTCGATCAGACGAGGACCAGAAATGTAAATATAAGTTTGTGAATACGACCTGATGAAAATGTATTGGTAATATTAATTGCTGTGGGAGATGTTTGGTAGTTGTAGGCAGTGACTCAGAAGGTTGAAGATTTTGGTAGCAAAAGTTGACTCGTTTTTACCGGGTTAATTCTGGGACGTCTGTTTTTTCGATTGAGAAGAACTGGTGGTCGTTTAAAGTCGTTGTCGGCCGGAGCGTCGTTCTCCTTTCGAAAGCGTGGATTCTGAGTGAATGTTGATTTTCTTTCTCTGTTTAAATAATTTAGTTGGCTCCGATGATAATAATTTGGGGGGCGCGAACGCGCGGACGTAGTTGAAGAAATTGGCGATCTGGCAGTCGAACTCTAACTTTTGTATACACATTTGTTTTTAATCTCTTTTCTTAACTTTGGGAAAAGGATTGTGTTCGTGTGTTTGTTTTAATCTCTTTTCCTTAAGTTTGGTAAAAGAATGTGTTTGTGTGTTTTTCCTATTTGGATGTGAAATATAGGAATTTAAACTATAAAACAAATGAAAATTTGTTCCTTATCTTCGACCGTTATCATCTTGGCTAAAAATCAGACCGTCCACATCGGCCAAAGATGAAATGCAAAATGTAAATCCAGAGTATCTGGTGTTACTTATCCGAGAATTCTTATTTTTTTGTGTGTCGTACCTCAGAATAAATAATGGCCATTTCTTTTTAATTAGAAGAAAGAAAGAAAGGAAAGAAAGAAAAGGGTAATTTTCACTTTAGTTGTCAAGATTCTAGCAAAAAATTGTGCGTGCGCATTATCTGAAATGAACTTAATTGTTATTAAGAAACATTTTATGAATATTTTTGCGTTAAGCATACATTGCTTGTTTTTTCGAACGTTTCTAAGATTTGCATATTTCGCACGGACACATTCAAAATGGCTACCGTTTGTTTCAAGGTGAAAGTCAGCTGGCTAAATTCCTAGCAAAAATTATCTGAAATGAACTTCATTGTTATTAAGAACTTTTATGATATTTTTGTGTTAAAAATGCAGTTTTTATTGTTTTCCAAGATTCTAAGATTTTGTATATTTCGCACGGAGACTTTAAAATGGCTACGGTTGGTTCAAAGTGAAAGTCAAGGAGGTTTACTCTAATTGCCTTATTTGCTTGGAATTTTGAACACTAAAGGTGAAAATTACAGAAGAAAGAAAAGAAAGAAAGAGAGTAGGAGAAATATAGAGGGGTGGGCGTGCGGAAGCAATAACGTAATCCGTTTCAATAGAACTTAATGAAAAGTGAAAAGAAATAGAAAAAAGTGTGAGAGAGAGTTAATCAAGATCATTATACTTTTACATATTGAACTATCTCGCAATAGCTCTAAGTAAACATATCAAAACGTTGTAACAATTAAATTATCATACTGTGGTATATCCACGAGGTCCTGCTAGTATGATATAATAACTTATATGCAGTAGGTGGGTGCTCCGAAAATAATGCCTCATTCGGAACTGGAAGTAGGCTGAGACGAGATGGGAAAAGTACTCGTATTTCAACTCCTCATTTGGGAGGAGTTAAATTCTGGACAAAGCCACAGTTACAATAGTGTTAATACCATTGGGAAGGTATGAATCTAACTATTCTCTTTCCAGCTATGGTAAATAGTAGGGCATACTGGGCTTTTTAACTTGGTTAGGCAACCAGTCTAGGAGAAGAAAAACTCTGAATTCAAACCTGGTACTACTAAATAGGGCTCGACCTACTTAGTGATCTATTTCAATTCAAATTCTTTAAAAAATTAATTGTTTTCTATCATTTGAACATGTCATTGGAGGACGTGTGTAATGGTTACCGGACAAAGTTCAAATCCCGGACAAAGGCTGTTTGCAATTCACATTGGGCTAATACCCTTGGGAAAATTCGAATCAACTATTCTCCCTCAGCTATGGGTAAATAGTGGGCAGATTGGTCTTTAACTTCCATCTTGATCCCGTTTTCATTGATTGAATAAACAAAGGCACTACTTTTGTTGTCACAAATCATCGATGATTTTTCTTATACATTTTCCGGGGGGGGGAGAGCCATCGTGGTGTAGTGGTTAACGTTCTGGACTGTAACAGCTTAGTAAGCAAGTTCGAATTCCAGTAGCACTAGCACGTTCACTTTCGGACTAATACCATTGTAAAAGGTATGAACTCCTTCGTCCCCCAGCTAAAAAATAAAACTATGGGTGAAATAGTATCACTACTGTTCTTCTACAAGGATGGCATTAACATTAAATACACGAAAGTTGATATGCCATTAAACAAGAAATCTAAGCTGACTTATCCGTTAGTAATTATTCTTAAGTTTATCCCTTGAAACCTCAATTGGTTAGGGATATTACAAACAATAATTAAATATAAAAATAGATGTAGCTTTAGAACATTTCTTATGACGTAAGTTTAGGGCACACAGTGAGACTCAAATTCACTAAACATAATAGTCCTGCTGACTAACCATAACACTTAGAAAAATATCCTGTATTTACTCTTGTAAATGGGGTATTCTAAGAAAAGAACTCCATAAATTATTTTTTAGTTATCTCTTGAAAATTCAATTCGTTGGAGATATACAATAGCGATTGAAAATTTGCATATTGAAAAAACTAAACTGCTTCTTAGATTAAATGTTGATGTAGAGAATACAACTTTGATCCAGGCCCGTGGGGATTCGTCTAAGTCTCTTTTGTATATCTGTTGTAACCTAACAAAGTTACTAAATGAGAAATAACCAAACGGAGGTTGGAATGAAATGGAATTTTATAATATTAACAAATACAATACTCACCACGGCGTGGAAAAGGTAAACCACTGCTAGTGGTAAAGACACAAAATGTTGTAATCAAACAAAAGCTACTAAATGAGAATAACCAAACGGAGGTTGGAAATGAAATGGAATTTTGATAATATTAACAAAATACTATACTGCCAACGGCGTGGAGAAGGTAAACCACCAAAATGTCGTTACCAACAAAAGTTACTAAAAGTTATGCCAGTTTGGTATAAGGTCATTCGTGCAGAGTAGTCAGTGGGTTAAATCGAACTTAACGGACCTAAATTCACCATCGTACGTCATCCACGAGAAAAAAAAATAACACAAAACAGGGAATTAACCAAATTTAATGAAATTTTCAGTGTTGATATATTAATAAATAGAAGATATAATGCATCAGTTATTTTATTTATTTATTTATTTATTTTCATTTTTTCAGGTCAGTTAAATTTGAACCATGTATCTTTGAGAATCTGTGTTACGCGATTCTGCTGTTGACTTCACTGTCAGTGGAGACAGAGTTGGCAATGGTGAACCGAGGTACTTGAACTCTTCAGGCTGCACCCGTTGATAATGATGTTCGGGGGGGGGGTCTGTGCTTTGTGCCATAATTTTGTCTTATGGTAATTCCGAACTCCTTGCAAACATGTGAGAGACAACTGACAAGCTGTTGCAGGCCGTGCTCAGTGTGCGACGTTAAGGCTGCGTCGTCGGCGAATAGCATTTCCCGAATGACCCTTCGTGACTTTGGTCTTAGCTCGAAGGCGAGCGATGTTGAACAACTAACCGTCAGCTTGGTGTGTATGTAGACTCATTCACTGCAGTCCTTGAAGGCGACTGGAGGAGCAGAAGAAAAATATTAGGGTTTGTATATAAGCTCTCTTTACCCATTTCCGCTTAGGATTCTATAGACGCAATAAATTAATGTACATCGCCAACTGATAAAATGGAATTTATAAAACAATTAAATTACTCTAAGACTAGATACTGTGGTGGTACTAAGGTATAGCTAACTGGTTAATTTAGCGACCGTTACAAGCCTTTAGGTAGTAAAGTCTGGAGGCGAAGAATAAAGATATTATTTACGGATATGAAAAGGCTCTCGTGTACCAGGTACACAGAATACCTAAGAAGGACAAAGCCACTTGTCCTGTAGACAAAGGTGCAAGTCGTGTGCTACCTTTGAGTTTCGCGCTACTGCTTTTATTCTACGGTCGCAACGACGGTAATCCTTAACTATTTCCTCGTAAATTCCTATCATAAAATAAACTGAACTCTCATTTTATGTCCGTATTTTTTGCAATAAATGTTTTATTTTTCTTGCACCTGTTATTTTTACGATACTAAATATATTTTATTTATTTATTCTAATATTCACTTCATGTGTATATTCTAAAAGTTTTTATTTTGTGAGAATGGTTAGTTTTAAAGTGGGGGTCATTTTACAATTTAGGCATGAATTGGATCCTCCTTTTATGACCGTAATTTTGTTTTTTCGTCGACGATGATTAAAATCTGACGTTTTTTTTTAGAGTACCAAAAGCCAAAAAAAAAAAAAGAAAAAGAAATAAAATAACAACAACAAAAACTTTAAAATTAACCATTCTCACAAATAAAAACTTTTAGAATATACACATTGAAGTGAATATTAAAATAAACAAAGAAAATATATTTAGTATTGTAAAATAACGGGTGCAAGAAAAATAAAATATTTATTGCAAAAACACGGACATAAAATGAGGGTTCAGTTTATTTTATGGTAGGAATTTACGAGGAAATAGTTAAGGATTACCGCAACGACACCTAGTGCATAGTGGAAGAACAAGTAAGGGATATAAACCCAACAAGATTAAACCAAAAGTTTATACATTTTATCAACCGTACTCAAGTCGGAGTCAGTTCGACCAGATATGAATATTGGTGATTGTCGAATGAACATCATACTCACCTTCACAGGAAGGCTGTGCTAGCGTCCAGTCTCCAGTTTAAAAAAAAAAAAGACAGACTCTATCTGATGGTGAGGTTCCAGTTTTGGAGGTTTGGGGAATGTGGAGCACCCCTTCATCACCATTGCTCCCTGGTCCACTCTGGCTCGGAGTAGTAGTACTGTTAGATTTCCATCTATGGGTAAAATAGAAAAATGTATTTATAAAAAAATTGTATTATCCATTAAGAATTGATTTATTTCACAACTTTGTCGGCATTAAATGACCCACTGAGGTTGATATGCCGTAAAAAACCAAAATCAGAAGCAGATTCAACTTGCAACACAGTTGAATACTGATCAGTCTACACAAATTTCTACATGGCGCTGCGAACAGGACTAATGAAGTTTACTTCAACTTTAAAACTTCTAGACTCACTTGGTCACATGACCGAGATTATCCAATCACAGCCAAAAATTTGAACTGACCTTAAAATGTCAACTACACTGAATTGAAAATACGGTTAAAATCTTTTTAAAAAATTACCTACACTACATGCCAAATAAAAGATATTGCTCATCTATCATTATATTAATACTCTTGTTCCTTAATCTTCCGATCGTTATCATCTTGCAACACCTCTGGTTAAAATCAGACCATCCAAATTCAAAGATGAAATGTAAAAATGTAAATATTGATTATCTGGTGTCGCCTATCTGCCGAATTCTTATTTCTTATGAGTGTCGTCACTTATTATTATAATGGAGATTTGCTTCCGTTTTTTTGTCTGTAACAAAACTATGTCTGCTTACGTCACTATACCATCATAAATCGTCGTAACATAGAATAAAACACACACAAAATTTGAGCATGCAGCATTAGACAGTTCCATTGTTTTTTAAAACAAGTTTTAATAGATACATCCCAGTATCATATATTTATATATAGTTTGTTTTATTTTAATAGATATTCAAAGTTAATAGAACTTAGTTTCAATTTCAAATTGTTTTATTTTTTTTACTCCTTTAATAATTTGATGATTTCATGATTTATGGTTCAAACTCTCGACATTTAATTTTAACTTCCACCTCCTCAAGCAATATCTTTCAAAATTTATTTTTTACATCGCCCCGAGGGCGTTTTTTTTTATTTTGCTAGTCTAAATAATGGACCATTCCATTTTTATTATCATGGGAAGGAAAAGGACAAGCGATACAGAAAAAGTATAATGAGAAAGAAAGAAGGAGAGAAAGAGAATCAGAGAAAGATAGAGAGGGGGTGACTGTACGAAAGTGATAACGCTACTCTGTTTCAATTGAACATAATGAAAAGATTAAAAGAAGTAAAGAAAGAAAAAGAATAGTGAGAGACTTGAATAAAGATTATTATATTTTTTACATATTGAAGTATTGCAATAGCTCTTAAATAAACATACCAAACGTTGTTATAATAAAATATCATACTGTGGTATATCCATAGGTCCTGCTAGTTATTTAATATTACTTATTATAACTTCTTCATTACCTGATAATTCAAAAGTTTGGATTCACCCTCCTCTACTAAGATGAGGACTGGTTTAGCTCAGTCGGTAGAGCATCCACCTAGTAAACCAAAAGGTTCCAGGTTCAATACCAACCCTGGCCAACTCAGTGCATGAGTAGCACAGCTTGGATCTGAGCAGTAAACTGTGGAGCTGATGGTAGGTGTGGCACTCTACCTTAGATGCATAAACAATCTCCCTGGACTATTGCTAGTGAAAAGGGGATAGACTTCCTTGCTGTCCGACAATAGGCCATTCCGCTGCTACTATGGTAGCGGGATGTGATTCAATGTTGATTTAATGAGGGGATCCTCCCTGAAAGTGACTATCCTGGGTCGTATGTAAGCTATCCCTGACTTATGTCACTTATATTGCCCGCTACTCTGTGTGTAGTTCTATTAAGGGAAGTGACATTACTTCCTGTGGGCCTGACCCAGCAATAGACATGTTTTATTAGGTACCACCAATTTTCCCTGTGAAATTTACCCCCCTATATTTAACATAATGAAACTTGCATAAAGGTTAATACTATTGTTAAAATCTTTTGTCCATTCGAAAGAAGAAACATTAAACCAACTCCTGATGATTTTAAAAAAATGTTCAGCTTAGGAAAATAATGAAAATTATGAACGAAAAATAATGTTTACATTTTTGCACGATTAAATCAATTGAAATTTAACGTAGCCAAAAACAAGTTATAACATGAGGCTTTTTTAAAAAAATGAAAAATCAATTAATGGTCCGATTTTCAAGAAAATTTACATAATTACTTACCTTTTGATGAAAATATGCCTGAAATAGTTTTTTTCTAAAATATATTAGGGGAAAGAAAGTAAAAATCGTTTTTTGTCAATTCATTTTTTCATATTTCATAAAATAAAATAAGGAGAGGTAGACCCTGTAAAAAAAAATATTTCCCCTAATGTATTTTAGGAAAAACTTATTTCAAAAATATTTTCATTATAAGGTAAGTAATTATGGAAATTTTTGTGAAAGTCAGACCATTAATTGATTTTTCATAGAATTTTTTTTTTTTTAAAGCCTCTCGTTGTAACTTGTTATTGGCTACGTTAAATTCCAATTGATTTAATGGTACGAAAATGTAAATATTGTTTTCGTTAATAATTTTCATTATTTCCGTAAGCTGAACATTTTTTTTTTTTAAATCATCAGGAGTTTTTTTAATGTTTCTTCTTTTGAATGAACAAAACTTTCAAGATAATATAACCTTCATGTTTTAAAGATTTTTTTTTTTTTTTTTTCTTTTCTTAAAGTTGTGCTCAGTGGAATAAATATTGTTCTTTTTAATTTGTTTTGTGAATTGTTTTTACAATATATCACAAAAGGATATATTTTTATACACGGCTTAAACAATAAAGTGTTTGGGTTTGTTCATCTAAACTAAAAATTATTAGAACAAGCTGTAGTTTTTCCAAACTGACAAACTTACAAAGACAACTTCAACATCAAAACTGTTATATTTTATGCACTAGTTCCCTGTTGTATTTAGTGCAGTTTCTGTGAATATAATTTTGGCATAATGTTGATTTATTCCTTGAATAGAAGATGTAGTATCAGTTTTAATCCTTGTTTTTTGATCCTTAAGTATTCCTTGAAGAGACAGATTTAGTATCAGTTTTAATCCTTGTCTGTTGATCCTTTGATCCTTGAAGTAGAAAGATGTAGTATAGTTTTAAATCCTTGTTTTTTTATCCTTAAATTATTCCTTGAAGTAGAAAGATGTAGTATCAGTTTTAAATCCTTGTTTTTTGATCCTTAAAGTATTCTTGAAGAAGAAAGATTTAGTATCAGTTTTATCCTTGTCTGTTGATCCTTTGATCTTGAAGTAGAAAGATGTAGTATAGTTTAATCCTTGTTTTTTTTCTCTTAAATATTCTTGAAGTAGAAAGATGTAGTATCAGTTTTAATCTTGTTTTTGATCCAAATTATTCTTGAAGTAGAAAGATTTAGTATACAGTTTTAATCCTTGTCTGTTGATCTTTGATCTTGAAGTAGAAAGATGTAGTATCATTTTAATCTGTTTTTTTCTTAATTATTCCTTGAAGTAAAGATTTAGTATCAGTTTTAATCTTGTCTGTGATCCTTTGATCATTGAAGTAGAAAGATGTAGTATCAGTTTTAATCTGTTTTTTTATCCTTAAATTATTCCTGAAGAAGAAAGATTTGTATCAGTTTTAATCCTTGTCGTTGATACTTTGATCCTTGAAGTAGAAAGATGTAGTATCAGTTTAATCCTTTTTTTTTATCCTAAATTTTCTTGAAGTAGAAGATGTAGTATCATTTTAATCCTTGTCTGTTGATTCTTTGATCTTGAAGTAGAAATTGTAGTTAGTTTTAATCTTGTTTTTTTATCCTAAATTATTCCTTGAAGTAGAAAGATGTAGTATCAGTTTTAATCCTTGTTGTTGATCCTTTGATCCTTGAAGTAGGAAAGATGTAGTAAGTTTTAATCCTTGTTTTTTTATCCTTAAATTTTCTTGAAGTAAAAGATTTAGTATCAGTTTTAATCCTTGTCTGTTTGATCCTTTTGATCCTTGAAGTTAGTTAAGTTTTAATCCTTGTTTTTTTATCTTAAATTATTCCTGAAGAAGAAAGATTTTAGTATCTTTTTAATCCTGTTGTTGATCCTTTGATCCTTGAAGTATGAAGATGTAGTATCAGTTTTAATCCTTGTTCTTTATCCTAATTATTCATTGAGTAGAAAGATGTAGTATCAGTTTTTAATCTTTGTCTGTTGATCTTTGATCTTGAAGTAGAAAATGTAGTATCAGTTTTAATCCTTGTTTTTTTTATCCTTAAATTATTCCTTGAAGTAGACAGATTAGTATCAGTTTTTAATCTTGTCTGTTGATCCTTTGATCCTTGAAGTAGAAAGATGTAGTATCAGTTTTAATCCTTGTTTTTTTATCCTTAAAGTATTCCTTGAAGAAGAAAGATTTAGTATCAGTTTTAATCCTTGTCTGTTGATCCTTGAAGTATTCCTTAAAGTAGAAAGATGCAGTTCAGTTTAATCCATTAGGCAAGTAATTTTAAACAATTTATCAACGATCTTAATACATGTTTGGCATTTTTTTTGTTTTTTTTATTTTATTGGTCAATCCAATTCTTGCTAAATGTAGAGTCTATAAATATAAGTGGTGAATTTTCATACATCTTATACCTAAGATGATCCAACAAAAACCATAGCTTGTACACACAACAAATGACAACACAAAATTCCAGAGTTATATTATGGTTTGGTTTGTTTTGTTTTGTTTTATGGCATACCAACCACAGTGGGTAATTTAATGCTGGCAAAGTTTTGAAATAAATTCATTTTTAACAGATACTCAATTTTTTTTATAGACACATTTTTCTATTTAACCCATAGATGGGGCCCTAACAGACCTACACTACAGAGTGGACTGGGAGCAATGGTAATGAAGGGGTGCTCCACATTCTTCAAACCTCCAGAACTGGAACCTCACATTGGTTAGAGTTTAACGTCATTCCAGGACATGAAGACGCTCAGCCACCACTTTCTAGCATCCATATGATCATATGATAAAAGGGGTTGGGGTTTGCCATAAGGGAATAGGGTTGGGGAAATCATATAGGCGATAGGGCTTGACGTGACCAGCTGATTGATCAGAGGAGGCCTCTCCAACCCATCTAGTAAGGGTCTAAATGAGTGTTTGCATGTCATGGACTGCTCATCCACCAGGATTTCATACTTAATTATCACGGTTGCCAACTACGGCCAACAGGAGGTCTCATTGGGAGTTCTTCCCTCTGCAGAGGTCATCGGTGTATTCTAAAGCGCAGCCAACAGGGTAGAGTTATGCTATGTTTATTCTTCGAAGCTTTGGTTCTTGTTGCATGACCTTAGATAAGTTTATCATATAAAATATTTTTTTGAAGTTGTGTGATGTGTAAAATTGGGGAATATTTTATAAGAAATTTAGAGTTTAATTCTGGTCATTGACATGTGTGCTTGAGTCCTGCTAACAAAAGCCCTAGCACCTATATGATTGTCCCAACCCTCTGGCTTTATGGCAAGCCCAACCTTTTTATCATATATATATTTCCAACCCCTCCGCACGAGCAGGATGCGACACAAGGTCAATTTCTTAATGGAGTTTAACAGGTTTGAATTCAGAGTTTTCTTCTCCTAGACTGGTTACTAGCCATGTTAAAGAGTCCAGTTTGCCCTGCTATTTACCCATAGCTGGAGGGAGAATTGGATTTGTACTTTCCTAAGGGTATTAGCGCCATGGTGAAATTCCAACAGCTTCGTCCAGGAATTGAACTCGTGTTGACAAGTCATTTCCTACGACTCTAACCATTTAGACCACACGCGCCTCCTTTTTATCATATATGTACTAAAAGGTGGTGTCTGAGGATCTTAGTGTCCTGGGTATGAATTAAAACTCTATCTGATGGTGAAGTTCTTGTTAAGTTTTTAAATGCATCCTTGGCCTGTTGAAAGGGCTTAGAGTAAGTAAGTCCTGAGTATGGAATCCTTTGTGGATGATGGACATAGGATTAAATCACTGGACCTTTAACTATACACAGTATAGGACTTATTCACTTACCAAAGGATTCCATAACTCAGGACTTACTTACTCTAAGCCCTTTTCAACAGGCCAAGGATGGCATTTAAAAACTTAACAAGAACTTCACCATCAGATAGAGTTTAATGTCATACCCAGGACACTAAGATCCTCAGACACCACCTTTTAGTACATATATGATAAAAAGGGAGGCGTGTGGTCTAATGGTTAGAGTCGTAGGAAATGGACTTGTCAACACGAGTTCAATTCCTGGACGAAGCTGTTGGAATTTCACATGGCGCTAATACCCTTAGGAAAGGTACAAATCCAATTCTCCCTCCAGCTATGGGTAAATAGCAGGGCAAACTGGACTCTTTAACCATGGCTAGGTAACCAGTCTAGGAGAAGGAAAACTCTGAATTCAAACCTGTTAAACTCCATTTAAGAAATTGACCTTGTGTCGCATCCTGCTCGTGCGGAGGGGTTGGTAAATATATATATGATAAAAAGGGTTGGGGCTTGCCATAAAGGCCAGAGGGTTGGGACAATCATATAGGTGCTAGGGCTTTTTGTTAGCAGGACTCAAGCACACATGTCAATGACCAGAATTAAACTCTAAATTTCTTATAAAAAATATTCCCCAATTTTACACATCACACAACTTCAAAAAAATATTTTTATATGATAAACTTATCTAAGGGTCATAGCAACAAGAACCAAAGCTTCGAAGAATAAACATAGCATAACTCTAGCCCTGTTGGCTGCGGCTTTAGAATACACCGACTGACCTCTGCAGAGGGGTAAGAACCTCCCAATGAGACCTCCTGTTGGCCGTAGTTGGCAACCCGTGATAATTAAGTATGAAATCCTGGTGGATGAGCAGTCCATGACATGCAACACTCGATTTAGACCCTTACTAGATGGGTGGTTGGAGAGGCCTCCTCTGATCAATCAGCTGGTCACGTCAAGCCCTATCGCCTATATGATTTCCCCAACCCTATTGCCCTTATGGCAAACCCCAACCCTTTTTATCATATGGATCATATGGATGCTAGAAGGTGGTGGCTGAGCGTCTTCATGTCCTGGGAATGACGTTAAACTCTAACCAATGTTGAGGTTCCAGTTCTGGAGGTTTGAAGAATGTGGAGCACCCCTTCATTACCATTGCTCCCAGGTCCACTCTGTAGTGGTAGTGTCTGTTAGGGCCCCATCTATGGGTTAAATAGAAAAATGTGTCTATAAAAAAAATTGAGTATCTGTTAAAAATGAATTTATTTCAAAACTTTGCCAGCATTAAATTACCCACTGTGGTTGGTATGCCATAAAACAAAACAAAACAAACCAAACCATAATATAACTCTGGAATTTTGTGTTGTCATTTGTTGTGTGGTACAAGCTATGGTTTTTGTTGGATCATCTTAGGTATAAGATGTATGAAAATTCACCACTTATATTTATAGACTCTACCATTTAGCAAGAATTGGATTGACCAATAAAATAAAAAAACAAAAAAAAATGCCAAACATGTATTTAAGATCGTTGATAAATTGTTTTAAAATTACTTGCCTAATGGATTAAACTGATACTGCATCTTTCTACTTTAAGGAATACTTCAAGGATCAACAGACAAGGATTAAAACTGATACTAAATCTTTCTTCTTCAAGGAATACTTTAAGGATAAAAAAACAAGGATTAAAACTGATACTACATCTTTCTACTTCAAGGATCAAAGGATCAACAGACAAGGATTAAAACTGATACTAAATCTGTCTACTTCAAGGAATAATTTAAGGATAAAAAAACAAGGATTAAAACTGATACTACATCTTTCTACTTCAAGGATCAAAGGATCAACAGACAAGGATTAAAACTGATACTACATCTTTCTACTTCAATGAATAATTTAGGGATAAAAGAACAAGGATTAAAACTGATACTACATCTTTCTACTTCAAGGATCAAAGGATCAACAGACAAGGATTAAAACTGATACTAAATCTTTCTTCTTCAGGGAATAATTTAAGGATAAAAAAACAAGGATTAAAACTGATACTACATCTTTCTACTTCAAGGATCAAAGGATCAACAGACAAGGATTAAAACTGATACTAAATCTTTCTACTTCAAGGAATAATTTAAGGATAAAAAAACAAGGATTAAAACTGATACTACATCTTTCTACTTCAAGGATCAAAGGATCAACAGACAAGGATTAAAACTGATACTACATCTTTCTACTTCAAGGAATAATTTAGGGATAAAAAAACAAGGATTAAAACTGATACTACATCTTTCTACTTCAAGGATCAAAGAATCAACAGACAAGGATTAAAACTGATACTACATCTTTCTACTTCAAGGAATAATTTAGGGATAAAAAAAAAAAGGATTAAAACTGATACTACATCTTTCTACTTCAAGGATCAAAGGATCAACAGACAAGGATTAAAAACTGATACTAAATCTTTCTTCTTCAGGGAATAATTTAAGGATAAAAAACAAGGATTAAAACTGATACTACATCTTTCTACTTCAAGGATCAAAGGATCAACAGACAAGGATTAAAACTGATACTAAATCTTTCTACTTCAAGGAATAATTTAAGGATAAAAAAACAAGGATTAAAACTGATACTACATCTTTCTACTTCAAGGATCAAAGGATCAACAGACAAGGATTAAAACTGATACTAAATCTTTCTACTTCAAGGAATAATTTAAGGATCAAAAAACAAGGATTAAAACTGATACTACATCTTTCTACTTCAAGGAATAATTTAAGGATAAAAAAACAAGGATTAAAACTGATACTACATCTTTCTACTTCAAGGATCAAAGGATCAACAGACAAGGATTAAAACTGATACTAAATCTTTCTTCTTCAAGGAATACTTTAAGGATCAAAAAACAAGGATTAAAACTGATACTACATCTTTCTACTTCAAGGAATAATTTAAGGATAAAAAAACAAGGATTAAAACTGATACTACATCTTTCTACTTCAAGGATCAAAGGATCAACAGACAAGGATTAAAACTGATACTAAATCTGTCTTCTTCAAGGAATACTTTAAGGATCAAAAAACAAGGATTAAAACTGATACTACATCTTTCTACTTCAAGGAATAAATCAAACATTATGCCAAAAGTTATATTCACAGAAACTGCACTAAATACAACAGTGGAACTAAGTGCATAAAATTATAACAGTTTTGATGTGTGAAGGTTGTCTTTGTAAGTTTGTCAGTTTGGAAACTACAGCTTGTTGCTAATAATTTTTAGTTTAGATTGAACAAACCCAAACACTTTATTGTTTAAGCCTGTGTATAATAAGATATATCCTTTTGTGGATATATTTGTAAAAACAATTCACAACAAATTAAAAAGAACAATATTTATTCACTGAGCACAACTTTAAGAAAAAAGAAAAAAAAAGAAATAACAAGATACAAAGAAGCTTAAACTGTATATATATATATATATATATATATTACTGTTATATATAAAGGTTAATATTATCTTGAAAGTTTTTGTTCATTCAAAAGAAGAAACATTAAAAAAACTCCTGATGATTTAAAAAAAAAAATGTTCAGCTTACGGAAATAATGAAAATTATTAACGAAAACAATGTTTACATTTTCGTACCATTAAATCAATTGAAATTTAACGTAGCCAATAACAAGTTACGACGAGAGGCTTTAAAAAAAAAAAAAATTCTATGAAAAATCAATTAATGGTCTGACTTTCACAAAAATTTCCATAATTACTTACCTTATAATGAAAATATCTTTGAAATAAGTTTTTCCTAAAATATATTAGGGGAAATATTTTTTTTACGAGGTCTACCCCTCCCTATTTTATTTTATGAAATATGAAAAAATAAATTGACAAAAAACGATTTTTACTTTCTTTCCCCTAATATATTTTAGAAAAAAACTATTTCAGGCATATTTTCATCAAAAGGTAAGTAATTATGTAAATTTTCTTGAAAATCGTACCATTAATTGATTTTTAATTTTTTTTTAAAAAGCCTCAAATCATAACTTGTTTTTGGCTACGTTAAATTTCAATTGATTTAATGATGCAAAAATGTAAACATTGTTTTTCGTTCATAATTTTCATTATTTCCTTGAGCTGAAATTTTTTTAAAAAATCATCAAGAGTTGGTTTAATGTTTCTTCTTTCGAATGGACAAAAATTTTTCAAGATAGTATTAACCTTTACGCAAGTTTCATTATTTTAAATATAGGGGGGGGGGTAAATTTTTCAGGGAAAATTGGTGGTACCTAATAAAACATGTCTATTGCTGGGTCAGGCCCACAGGAAGTAATGTCACTTCCCTTAATAGGAGAGCTACACACAGAGTAGCGGGCAATATAAGTGACATGTCAGGGATAGCTTACATACGACCCAGGATAGTCACTTTCAGGGAGGATCCCCACATTAAATCAACATTGAATCACATCCCGCTACCATAGAAGTGGCGGAATAGCCTATTGTCGGACAGCAAGGAAGTCTATCCCCTTTTCACTAGCAATAGTCCAGGGAGATTGTTTATGCATCTAAGGTAGAATGCCACACCTACCATCAGCTCCCCAGTTTACTGCTCAGATCCAAGCTGTGCTACTCATGCACTGAGTTGGCCAGGGTTGGTATCGAACCCGGAACCTTGTGGTTTACAAGGTGGATGCTCTATCGACTGAGCTAAACCAGTTCTCATCTTAGTAGAGGAGGGTGAATCCAAACTTTTGTCTTATCAGGTAATGAAGAAGTTATAATAAGTAATATTAAATAACTAGCAGGACCTATGGATATACCACAGTATGATAATTTTATTATAACAACGTTTGGTATGTTTATTTAAGAGCTATTGCAATTACTTCAATATGTAAAAAATATAATAATCTTTATTCAAATCTCTCACTATTCTTTTTCTTTCTTTACTTCTTTTAATCTTTTCATTATGATCAATTGAAACAGAGTAGCGTTATCACTTTCGTACAGTCACCCCCTCTCTATCTTTCTCTGATTCTCTTTCTCTCCTTCTTTCTTTCTCATTATACTTTTTCTGTATCGCTTGTCCTTTTCCTTCCCATGATAATAAAAATGGAATGGTCCATTATTTAGACTAGCAAAATAAAAAAACGCCCTCGGGGCGATGTAAAAATAAACTTTTGAAAGATATTGCTTGAGGAGGTAGAAGTTAAAGATTAAATGTCGGAGAGTTTGAACCATAAATCATGAAATCATCAAATTTATTAAAGGAGTAAAAAAAATAAAACAATTTGAAATTGAAACTAAGTTCTATTAATTTTGAATATCTATTAAAATAAAACAAACTATATATAAATATATGATACCGGGGATGTATCTATTAAAACTTGTTTTAAAAAACAATGAGGACTGTTTAATGCTGCATGCTCAAATTTTGTGTGTGTTTATTCTATGTTATGACGATTTATGATGGGTATAGTGACGTAAGCAGTGACATAGTTTTTGTTACAGACAAAAACCGGAAGCAAATCTCCATTATCAATAATAAGGTGACGACACTCATAAGAAATAAGAATTCGCAGATAGGCAACACCAGATAATCAATATTTACATTTTTACATTTCATCTTTGATTTGGATGGTCTGATTTTTAACCAGAGGGTGTTGCAAGATGATAACGATCGGAAGATTAAGGAACAAGAGTATTAATATAATGATAGATGAGCAATATCTTTTATTTGGCATGTAGTGTAGGTAATTTTTAAAAAGATTTTAACCGTATTTTCAATTCAGTGTAGTTGACATTTTAAGGTCAGTTCAAAATTTTGGCTGTGATTGGATAATCTCGGTCATGTGACCAAGTGAGTCTAGAAGTTTTAAAGTTGAAGTAAACTTTCATTAGTCCTGTTCGCAGCGCCATGTAGAAATTTGTGTAGACTGATCAGTATTCAACTGTGTTGCAAGTTGAATCTGCTTCTGATTTAGTTTGGTTTTACGGCATATCAACCTCAGTGGGTCATTTAATGCCGACAAAGTTGTGAAATAAATCAATTCTTAATGGATAATACAATTTTTTTATAAATACATTTTTCTATTTTACCCATAGATGGAAATCTAACAGGTACTACTACTCCGAGCCAGAGTGGACCAGGGAGCAATGGTGATGAAGGGGTGCTCCACATTCCCCAAACCTCCAAAACTGGAACCTCACCATCAGATAGAGTCTGTCTTTTTTTTTTTAAACTGGAGACTGGACGCTAGTCACAGCCTTCCTGTGAAGGTGAGTATGATGTTCATTCGACAATCACCAATATTCATATCTGGTCGAACTGACTCCCGACTTGAGTACGGTTGATAAAATGTATAAACTTTTGGTTTAATCTTGTTGGGTTTATATCCCTTACTTGTTCTTCCACTATGCACTAGGTGTCGTTGCGGTAATCCTTAACTATTTCCTCGTAAATTCCTACCATAAAATAAACTGAACCCTCATTTTATGTCCGTGTTTTTGCAATAAATATTTTATTTTTCTTGCACCCGTTATTTTACAATACTAAATATATTTTCTTTGTTTATTTTAATATTCACTTCAATGTGTATATTCTAAAAGTTTTTATTTTGTGAGAATGGTTAATTTTAAAGTTTTTGTTGTTGTTATTTCTTTTCTTTTCTTTTTTTTTTTTTGGCTTTGGTACTCTAAAATAAAAACGTCAGATTTTAATCATCGTCGACGAAAAAACAAAATTACGGTCATAAAAGGAGGATCCAATTCATGCCTAAATTGTAAAATGAGCCCCCACTTTAAAACTAACCATTCTCACAAAATAAAAACTTTTAGAATATACACATTGAAGTGAATATTAGAATAAATAAATAAAATATATTTAGTATCGTAAAATAACAGGTGCAAGAAAAATAAAACATTTATTGCAAAAAATACGGACATAAAATGAGAGTTCAGTTTATTTTATGATAGGAATTTACGAGGAAATAGTTAAGGATTACCGTCGTTGCGACCGGTAGAATAAAAGGCAGTAGCGCGAAACTCAAAGGTAGCACACGACTTGCACCTTTTGTCTACAGGACAAGGTGGCTTTGTCCTTCTTAGGTATTCTGTGTACCTGGTACACGAGAGCCTTTTCATATCCGTAAATAATATCTTTATTCTTCGCCTCCAGACTTTACTACCTAAAGGCTTGTAACGGTCGCTAAATTAACCAGTTAGCTATACCTTAGTACCACCACAGTATCTAGTCTTAGAGTAATTTAATTGTTTTTATAAATTCCATTTTATCAGTTGGCGATGTACATTAATTTATTGCGGTCTATAGAATCCTAAGCGGAAATGGGTAAAGAGAGCTTATATACAAACCCTAATATTTTTCTTCTTGCTCCTCCAGTGCGCCTTCAAGGACTGCAGTGAATGAGTCTACATACACACCAGAGCTGACGGTTAGTTGTTCAACATCGCTCGCCTTCGAGCTAAGACCAAAGTCACGAAGGGTCTTATTCGGGAAATGCTATTCGCCGACGACGCAGCCTTAACGTCGCACACTGAGCACGGCCTGCAACAGCTTGTCAGTTGTCTCTCACATGTTTGCAAGGAGTTCGGGAATTACCATAAGACAAAATTATGGCACAAAGCACAGACCCCCCCCCCCGAACATCATTATCAACGGGTGCAGCCTGAAGAGTTTCAAGTACCTCGGGTTCACCATTGCCAACTCTGTCTCCACTGACAGTGAAGTCAACAGCAGAATCGCGTAACACAGATTCTCAAAGATACATGGTTCAAATTTAACTGACCTGAAAAAATGAAAATAAATAAATAAATAAATAAAATAACTGATGCATTATATCTTCTATTTATTAATATATCAACACTGAAAATTTCATTAAATTTGGTTAATTCCCTGGTTTGTGTTATTTTTTTTTCTCGGTGGGATGACGTACGATGGTGGAATTTAGGTCCGTTAAGTTCGATTTAACCCACTGACTACTCTGCACGAATGACCTTATACCAAACTGGCATAACTTTTAGTAACTTTTGTTAGGTAACGACATTTTGGTGGTTTACCTTCTCCACGCCGTTGGCGAGTATAGGTATTTTGTTAATATTATCAAAATTCCATTTCATTTCCAACCTCCGTTTGGTTATTTCTCATTTAGTAGCTTTTGTTTGATTACAACATTTTTGTGTCTTATACCACTAGCAGTGGTTTACCTTTTCCACGCCGTTGGTGAGTATTGTATTTTGTTAATATTATAAAGATTCCATTTCATTTCCAACCTCCGTTTGGTTATTTCTCATTTAGTAACTTTTGTTAGGTTACAACAGATATACAAAAGAGACTTAGACGAATCCCCACGGGCCTGGATCAAAGTTGTATTCTCTGACATCAACATTTAATCTAAGAAGCAGTTTAGTTTTTTCAATATGCAATTTTTCAATCGCTATTGTATTATCTCCAACGAATTGAATTTTCAAGGGAGATAACTAAAGAAATAATTATGGAGTTCTTTTCTTTAGAATACCCCATTTACAAGAGTAAATACAGGATATTTTTCTAAGGTGTTATGGTTAGTTCAGCAGACTATTATTGTTTTAGTGAATTTGAGTCTCACTGTGTGCCCTAAACTTACGTCATAAGAAATGTTCTAAAGCTACATCTATTTTTATATTTAATTATTGTTTGTAATATCCCTAACCAATTGAGGTTTCAAGGGAGATAACTTAAGAAATAATTACTAACGGGATAAGTCAGCTTAGATTTCTTTGTTTAATGGCATATCAACTTTCGTGGGTTATTTAATGTTAATGCCATCCTTGTAGAAGAACAGTAGTGATACTATTTCACCCATAGTTTTATTGTTTTAGCTGGGGGACGAAGGAGTTCATACCTTTTACAATGGTATTAGTCCGAAAGTGAACGTGCTAGTGCTACTGGAATTCGAACTTGCTTACTAAGCTGTTACAGTCCAGAACGTTAACCACTACACCACGATGGCTCCCCCCCCCCGGAAAATGTATAAGAAAAATCATCGATGATTTGTGTACAACAAAAGTAGTGCCTTTGTTATTCAATCAATGAAACGGGATCAAGATGAAGGTTAAAGAGCCCAATCTGCCCTACTATTTACCCATAGCTGGAGGGAGAATGTTGGATTCGAATTTTCCCAAGGGTATTAGCCCAATGTGAATTGCAAACAGCCTTGTCCGGGATTTGAACTTTGGTCACCGGTAACCATTACACCACGTGCCTCCAATGACATGTTCAAATTGATAGAAAACAATTAATTTTTTAAAGAATTTGAATTGAAATAGATCACTAAGTAGGTCTGAGCCTATTCTAGTAGTGACCAGGTTTGAATTCAGAGTTTTTCTTCTCCTAGACTGGTTGCCTAACCAAGGTTAAAGGCCCAGTATGCCCTACTATTTACCCATAGCTGGAAAGAGAATAGTTAGATTCATACCTTTCCCAATGGTATTAACACTATGTGAACTGTGGCTTTGTCCAGGAATTGAACTCCTCCCAAATGAGGAGTTTGAAATACGAGGGTACTTTTCCCATCTCGTCTCAGCCTACTTCCAGTTCCGAATAGGAGGCATTATTTTCGGAGCACCCACCTACTGCATATAAGTTATTATATCAGTTACTAGCAGGACCTGTGGATATACCACAGTATGATAATTTAATTGTTACAACGTTTTGATATGTTTACTTAGGAGCTATTGCGAGATAGTTCAATATGTAAAAAGTATAATGATCTTGATTTAACTCTCTCACACTTTTTTCTCTTTCTTTTCATCTTTTCATTAAGTTCTATTGAAACGGATTAACGTTATTGCTTCCGCACGCCACCCCTCTATATTTCTCCTACTCTCTTTCTTTCTTTCTTTCTTTGGTAATTTTCACCTTTAGTTGTCAAAATTCCAAGCAAATAAGGCAATTAGAGTAACCTCCCTTGACTTTCACTTTGAACCAAGCCGGTAGCCATTTTGAAAGTCTCCGTGCGAAATATACAAATCTTAGAATCGTTTGGAAAACAATAAAACTGCATGTTTTAACACAAAATATCATAAAATGTGTTCTTAATAACAATTAAGTTCATTTCAGATAATTTATGCTAGGAATTTAGCCAGCTGACTTTCACCTTGAAACAAGACGGTAGCCATTTTGAATGTGTCCGTGCGAAATATGCAAATCTTAGAAACGTTTCGAAAACAATGCAAGTGTATGCTTTAACGCAAAAATATCATAAAATGTGTTCTTAATAACAATTAAGTTCATTTCAGATAATGCGCACGCACAATTTTTGCTAGGAATCTTGACAACTAAAGGTGAAAATTACCCTTTTTCTTTCCTTTCTTTCTTTCTTTCTAATAAAAATGGAATGGTCCATTATTTATCTGAGGTGACGACACACATAAAAATAAGAATTCTGCGGATAAGTAACACCAGATACTCTGGATTTACATTTTTGCATTTCATCTTGGCCGATGTGGACGGTCTGATTTTTAGCCAAGATGATAACGGTCGGAAGATTAAGGAACAAGTTATTTTCATTTGTTTTATAGTTTAAATTCCTATATTTCACATCCAAATAGGAAAAACACACAAACACATTTCTTTTACCAAACTTAAGGAAAAGAGATTAAAACAAACACACGAACACAATCCTTTTCCCAAAGTTAAGGAAAAGAGATTAAAACAAATGTGTATACAAAAGTTAGAGTTCGACTGGCCAGATCGCCAATTTCTTCAACTACGTCCGCGCGTTCGCGCCCCCCAAAATTGATTATCATCGGAGCCAACTAGGAATTATTTAAACAGAGAAAGAAATCAACATTCACTCAGAATCCACGCTGCTTCGAAAGGATGAACGACGCTCCGGGCCGACAACGACTTTAAACGACCACCAGTTCTTCTCAATCGAAAAAAACAGACGTCCAGAATTAACCCGGTAAAAACGAGTCAACTTTTGCTACCAAAATCTTCAACCTTCTGAGTCACTGCTTACAACTACCAAACATCTCGCCACAGCAATTAATATTACCAATACATTTCATCAGGTCGTATTCACAAACTTTATTTTACATTTCTGGTCCTCGTCTGATCGAACTTTGACGACTCTACATAAACATTTTACATTGAACATTATTCTTTTATTAGCGAACATTTTTAAATCCACATACGAATTTTTCCACATTCTTTTGAACATTCACATATTTGTTGATTATTGCAAATTTATTCACCGAATAAATTTATTTGTTATTTAAAAATACATGCTTTGTTTTTATCATTTCTCCGTATTTTCTGCCTAAACTGTGTCTTATTATTGTATCGTCATTCCTATATTATTGAACACGTCTCGTAACCCTCTACAGTTCCAAAGTAATGACTGCGCAATTCGTTTTACGTAAAACTCAATTTTGTACAAGATAGATAACAAAAAAGGGTGATATTTGAATTGATCAGTGATAAAATATCTATCTCCCCTGACCTCAAATCCTAAATAGGCAATGAAAAAAGAAAAGAAAAGAAAAAAAAGATTTGACCTACTTATTCTAAAACATTAGATATATACACTAGTAAGTAACAAAGGTATTTGTTTCGTCAAGTAGGTCACTCATGTTTACAGTTTCATTAATATCGTAAGTATTTAGTAGATATGAGGAAAAAAAAAAAATTTTTGCAGTCTTCAACACAGGCCAAGTGGATATTTTGAATGGCAGCCAAGCTAAAACAAACAAACAAATAAATAAATAAATAAATAAAAGACAAAAAAACCAAAAAAAAACAACTAACAAGCAAACAAACAAACAAAAAACAACAAACAAACAAACAAAAAAAAAATGGAAGAACGCAGGTCTGCCTTTTTCGTTGAGCGGAACGCTCCGGTGAACAAAACAAGATTCTAGAACACAGTTTTGGTTTACTGTGAATTCAGGGACGTAAATTTTTACCATAGTCTACTGGACAGATGTTAGTGGAATATAGAATGAAGGTTAATCTGAACATTAGCTTCACAAATTAGAGTAATCTCCGCTTGTTTATTTCACTTTGAGGAAGCCGTATGTTTTGGTCGGCCATTTTCATTTCACCGTAAATCTACACTGAAAATACGAATTTGTTCGAATCAATACAACTGCATGTTTTAACACGAAAATATCATAAAATGTGTTCTTGATAGCAATTAAGTTTATTTCAAATAATGCGCAGGCACAATTAAGAACACAAAGTGAAATAAACAAGGGGAGGTTACTCTCATTTATGTAGCTAATGTTCAGATTACCGAATGAAGTCCAATGTACATATTTTTCATTTCTCAATTGGAGATAATACTTTTAATAAAAATCAAACTCTCAAGAAAACATAACTTAATACGTTAATTTATTTAGAAGTTTTTAAAAGAATTTAAAGGACAGCATTAATTGATGTATATATTTAAAATTGTTGCTGGTTTTGGTTTGGTTTGTTTTGTTTTACGGCATATCAACCTCAGTGGGTCATTTAATGCCGATAAAGTTTTGAAATAAATCAATTCTTAATGGATAATACAATTTTTTTATAAATACATTTTTCTATTTAATCCATAGATGGGACCCTAACAAGTATTACCACTCCGGGTCAGAGTGGACCAGGGAGCAATGGCGATGAAGGGGTGCTCCACATTCCCCAAACCTCCAAAACTGGAACCTCACCATCAGATAGAGTTTACCGTCATTCCCAGGACATGTAGACCCTCAGTCACTGCCTTCTAGCACCCATATGATAAAAAGAGGTTGCGGCTTGCCATAAGGGCAATACCGTTGGGAAAATCATATAGGTTCTAGGGCTTGACGTGACCAGCCGATTTATCGGAGAGACCGCCCGTCTAGCCCAAGATAGGGCCAAAATGGAGTATTGCAAGTCATGAACTGCTCATCCACCTGGGCTCTATCATTAAGCATCACGGAAAGTTGTTGCGTAGTGATTCATCAATTAATCCTGTCATTTATTTTTTTAGAACCTTATAAATGAATTAACGAACTAAACTAGTTATGTTTTCCTTAGAGTTTGATTTTTATTAAAAGTATTAATCCCAGTTGAGAAATGAAAAAATATTCCACTAACATCTGTCCAGTAGACGAAAGTAAAAATTTCATAAAATCAGTAGGGAGGGGGAATATTATTTTACCAAAGAAAAAAAAAGAAGAAATTTTTGATTGTCAAGCGATATCCTCAAAAAGTTCCTGGCATAAAATGACGTCAGAATATGTATTTACCTAACCCCTCCGCACGAGCAGGAAGTGGCACAAGGTCAATTTTTAAGCGGATTACAACACGTTTATCATTATTATTATTATTACAATTTTCCTTCTAGACCAGTTGCCATACCAAGTTTAAAGAGTCTAGTCTACCCTACTATTTACCCGTAGGTCGAGGCAGGACCACTGTGTAACATCCCGACTCCCTCCCCCTGATCAAGGGAAAGCTTGCTTGGGAAGACCTGGAAGGGCGAGTTTCATATATTTTATATGAATACTACTTCATGAAAATTGACATGTAATAGATAGGGTGCGTATCATTGCTTCCAGATGGACCATCAAACCCAGGCACCGGCTCTGGTTGGAAGGAGAATAGTTGGATGCATACCTTTTACAAAATTATTAGTGCTACGTGGAATGTAAATAGCCTCATCCAGGATTTGAACTCGAGTCGTCATGTCCATTTGTTACATAATCGATAGGTTGCCTATTAATTGTGTACGTTAAGTGTAGTTTAGATTCAAAATAACGGTTTAGTGGAAAAACACAGGAAAGATGATTGACACTTTTTAACCCTGTGTTGACCTCTCATTCGGTTCGCCAGCGTAAGCTGTGTGAAAATACCTGGGAAAGTCAGATTTGGCTGAGTGCTAGGACGCATGGTGTATCTCGTCCCAATAGCCAATTTCTCCGAGTGTTTGACTTGATCTGGGATACTTATAAAATAACACATGAGCTCTATAAAAAAAAGAAAGTCTTGTATTCGTTAATTAGAAAATAATAACAACACGGGACATCGCAGTATCAAGCCATGAAGAATCCCAGATCCAGAAGAAACCAGCAGATCCAAGATAGAA
Organism: Doryteuthis pealeii; assembly: GCA_023376005.1. Classification (NCBI taxonomy): domain Eukaryota; kingdom Metazoa; phylum Mollusca; class Cephalopoda; order Myopsida; family Loliginidae; genus Doryteuthis; species Doryteuthis pealeii. Next base: position 46,148,121 of record CM042165.1, on the reverse strand, counting down.
AATGATAGAGGATCGACACATAACTGTGACTCCGAGACGATAGAAGATTAGTATACGACCACGGGTATACTCGCCACAATTAACAATGTATATATTTACCGACCCCTCTGCACGAGCAGGATGTGACATAAGGTCAATTTCTTAAAGCGGAGTTTAACGGGTTTGAATTCAGAGTTTTTCCTTTTCTTAGACTGGTTACCTAGCTAAGATTATTAAAGATCCTAATTTACCCTACTATTTACCCATAGCTGGAGGGAGAGTAGTTAGATGCATACATTTTCGTAGGGTATTAGTGCTATGTGAAATGCAAACAGCAACGTCTATGATTTGAACACAACTTGACGAGTCCAATTCCTACGACTCTAACCATTACACCACACGCCTCCACAATCAACAATATACAAAGACAAAAAATATGGCTATTATCATCGCCATTGCAGTCTCAGAAGACTATATATTTTGTGCCCCTGAAGATACAGCGCCTTCTGTGAGTGTGAAGTCCAATGTTCGAAAAACAACCTTGACCATAGGTGTCGCATATGAAGGCTGTCCCTGAAGATGATGTGCCAGTGCTCTGTTGCTGTCGCTTTCTTCTGGAACTCTTTGCTTCATTATGGTGACTTCAGACATGAATAGTCCGCTATGGATAGCCTGCCGATACCGAGGGCGGTCCTGAGCCAAATTTTCCCTTCACTTTAGATTCTCCAATTGGACATATGACGCAACGGATATAGGCGTTGAGTTAATACAGATCTAAGTGACAGTTATCTCTGGGCTGCAGATTCAATCCTGGCCAAGGGCGACAGTAACATAGAATACTTAACACAGCTTAACACTTGTACCCGGTCATGGTTAACGGAATGAGAACAGTCTACCCCCGTAGATTCAAAAAAGGGTTAAGTTTGAATTTCGGTGAAGGCTCCCGATTACGACAAGAAGATTCCCGAGTTCGAGAAGTCTCCCGAGTTCAACAAGAAATACCTGAAGTAGGCCGCAGGGTACATTGGCCGAAACGCTGTGTAGATAACAATAAAGATGAGAACAATTGTCCGAATGGTCAAAATAATACAAAATAATACAAAAAAAAAAAAAAAAATATATATTAAAAAAATGAGAAAAAACAACTATATAAAAATAAAGTATAGCTAACAGGTTAGTTTAGTAACCGGTTACACCGTGAGCAAATTAAAAACATTCCGGACCAAATCCGGACTTGCAATCCTAAAATTTTGGATTCCTTAGTTTTAATTACTGCGTTTTTTTTCGGCAATTTTTAAGACAATTTTTTTTGTACAATAATACTTTTTATAAATTTGGGAATAATCGAAATTAATTGAGAATTCCAGTGAAAATCACCCATGAAATAGAAATAATTTTTTTTTTTTTGGGGGGGGGGGGGCGGAAAATAAAGACCAAAGTCAAATTGTCTTTGAATAAAGCGGCAGCATTAAAAGACAAGCTTGAATATTATTAAAAATCAATATTGTTCAAATTTTAATACAATGTAATATGTACTCAATGCATGAAGCGTCATTGTTGGACTGGAGACTCATGTCGAAATTTTGTTTGGTCCGCAAAATTTGATGCCAGTAACAAAAAAAAAAAAAAAAAAGTATAAAAGATATAGAGGAAAAAGGGAATCAACACAAGTCTAAAAGACGAGCCAAACTCAACTTATAAATTAACTATATTTATTTAAAATTACTACTCTGCTGTTTGCTGAGGGTTGCACAAATTTCCCCGTGCAGTATCTTTACCTACGAAAAAAAAAAAACACTTAAAAACATATAAAACAAACAATACTAAAAATTAACAAACAATAAATTACTCTTGCCGTGAGGCGAAAGTTCGAAATACCCTTTTGTTTTTAGTGGGCCCCTATTTTGGTCTGTTGATGACAGAGAACTCTGAGTTCGTTGCGTTCCCTCTTTTTCTTCTTCCTTTCCTTCTCTCCTTCTATGTTCTTCTTCCTTCTTTCCTTCTATTTCCTTCTTAATCTTCTTCTATTTCCTTCAACGTTCTTGGACGTTCACGCCCAACGACCTTTTCTCACTATTCCCTGTTCCTGGTTTCAACCAGTCAAAAAGACCCAGTGGTCTCAAATATGTAGATACGTTCACGTATCTCACAACCTTGGATTCGTTCACGAACCCTAGTCCTTTCTTTTGAAGAAGATCTTTCGCTGTTCACAGCGGACAACCATAGAAGGAGGGGGGGCTTCAGCCCAAGAGAGACCTGTTCTCTCAACTCTGTTCACAGAGTACCCGTCGTAATAAGTCAGTCCCAAAGCAAGGGAATTCAGCCAGGGACCAGCCTCGTCCCTTACAAATGATGTCATCTCCGACCAATTAGAGGCCCACAAAAATTCGCTCCGGGAATTTCAAAAATAATGGCACCAAGGCCCAAACAAAATAACATTTTATTTTACAACACATCCCCCGAGGTGGGGGGCTACTGTTGCAGCCATTTCAGAGAAATTTCTCCCGCCCAAAAATTTCAACACTCAATCAAGAGCCATCAATCAAGATTAATTGCCGCATGATATATGAAAATTAAAGTTTAAAAAAAAAATTTAACGTGTAGTGGTAAAATTTATGATTCCAATATACTGGTAAATTAGTAAATTCTTATATATTGCGGAAATAATTCCAAATTCCAATATATGGATAAAATACCGAAATTTTTAATATTATGGGAAATTTACGGCATCCCAAATAGCGATGAGAAAGGAATAAAGACAAAGACAAAGTTGATAATTCAAAGAAGGTTTTATGGTGCATAAGTTGCTAAAAACTTATCCTTTTAGCGGTCGTAAGTCGTGTAAATATATAGTAAGTAACAAATTACATAAACACTTATCTTTTTGAGTAAAGAGTTTCTTTGCAGAGTAATTATAGTTGTGCGCTCGTTATTCGCCCTTGAGTACTGCTGCTATGTTGATTCAGCCAAAGTTAGGTGTGTCTGTGTTGTTGTTGTTCTGTTATTTCAACCTATCTGTTCGATTTTTTTTGTTCTATGAAAATTTCTGAGGTTCCGGCTCCTGCCAGTTTTTTTTTATTTCCGGGTTCTACTTTCTTCCGGATTCAGTGTTAGAGGATGGTAACCCATATTTTTCATAATATATTGGGAACTATTTCAGTTTCTTTTTTTTTTGGGGGGGGGGGTTCACGAAACTTTCAAGTTCGGATACTGAATGAAAAGATAAGACAGAAGACAAAATATATTGTAATAAACTTAATAAATATAAAAACCAAGAAAAGGAAAGGTATATTTGAGAGAAAGTGTCTGCAAATTTATGTTTGTTAAACAAACTTAGCTGAATGTTCGTTTAACAAAAAGTTATTTGAAGGTAGACTTATTAGTAATTTTCACTTTTAGTTGTTAAAATTCCTAGCATAAAATTGTGCGTGCGCATTATCTGAAATGAACTTAATTGTTATTAAGAACACATTTTGTGATATTTTTGTGTTAAAGCATTCAGTTGTATTGTTTTCGAAAAAGTTTCTAAGATTTGTTTATTTCGCACGGAGACTTTCAAAATGGCTACCGGCTTGTTTCAAAGTGAAAGTTAAGGGAGGTTACTCTAATTGCCTTATTTGCTAGGAATTTAGCCAACTAAAGGTGAAAATTACCGACTTATTTTCAATTTCGGTTGATTTTCTTTGAAAGTTTATGTTGCAGTCGTATTTCGTACTGATTTCGTTGTATTTTATTTTGGATGACTTGTGAGGATTAAAATAAAACTAAAATAAAATTAAAATGAAAAAAAAAAAAAAAAACAACAAACTCTCATGGGTCTTCAGCGGAGGAGCCCGCTGCGCATGTGCGGGAGGGGGGACCGACTTCCGATCCCCAAAACAATATCTCGGCCATTCTAGTTTAGGCCTGAACAGTGTCTAGTCGCACTAGTGGCCAGGGAGATATCCCTTGCCACAGGCGACTATGACTGGGAATAAAGCCTAGTCATAAAACCACCTTCTGCCTTTGTCTTTTTCTTTTTTGTTCCTTGAATTCCTTCCTTTCATCGTGACCACCAAATGAGATGGGGTTAAAAAGTGAAAACCCTAAGAACACGCAACAAGAATATCCAGCTGCCTTTAAAACCTTTAAAAAATCCAAACCTCTTGCTACCCCATAGACTTTTCTGATATTTTTCATTAGAATTTCCAGGTTCGCTCCTTATATGAAAAATATGGATTCGCCTCCCCTAACACTCAACTCGGAAGAGGGTAAAACCTGGAAGTAAAAAACTGAGAAAATTGAACAGAAAAAGCAGTCTAACGGAATGGTTGAAACAACAGAAAAGCACCAATACAGACACCCCCAATTTTGGTTAGAATAAATTGCAGCAGTATTCAAGAACGATTGACAAGCCCACAACTATAACGACTCTGCAAAGAAACTCTTCACACAAACATTTGTTACTTACTATATATATATATATATATATATATATATATATATATATATACATGACTTACGACCGCTAAAAGGAATAAGTTTTTAGTAACTTTCGGACGATAAAACCTTCTTTGAATCATCAACTTTGTCTTTGTCTTTATTCCTTTCTTTTCGGTATTTAGGATACTGCTAATTTCCCATACTTACCAATCGTTTCTTTTAGGCATTTCTTTTAGGAGCGGGTGTTGACTACTTAATTTGTCACTATGGTCCTTGATCTTTTCAAGCCAAAGAGGGGGGGGGAACTCCGATCCTCACAGACCGTTATCGAACCGTACACTGATTGTTATATACATAACAACAGGGACACTGCCGCTACTGCCTAATCACACCCCAACAGCTGTTGCTGCTGCTTCTACGTTCTATCCCTGTTTAGCCACTCCTACTGCTGCTGCCGTTACCACATATTACTAATACGGAATAAATCCTTGATTCTGACACACATGTTTTGTTCGTCTTTTTTTTTCAGCACTACTTATTCCTCATTCTATGAACATACTTAACTGACCTTTTTCCAAACAGTTGACTCCGGGGGAGGATATCCATGACGTAGCAAAAATGGTAGAGGCACCTCTTGGTGCCTTACTGTCTTAGTCCTACTTCTTGACATTGATGCCGCCCTGTCGGCTGGAGCGTTAGAATGCAGGTGCCATTGCAGTCTTGACCCCTCTACAGAGGGTAAGACTCCTCCAATGGGGCCACCTGTTGGCCGTGGGTGGCGACCCGTGATGCTTAAGGACGGAACCAGGTGGATGAGCAGTCCATGACATGCAACGCTCCATTTTGGTCCTTTCTTAGGCTAGAGGGCGGTGGAGAGGCCTCCCTGATCAATTGGCTGGTCACGTCAAGCCCTAACACCTATATGACTGCCCCAATCATATTGCCCTTATGGCAAGCCCCAACCCTTTTTATCATATATGTGCTAGAAGGCAGTGGCTGAGGGTCTTCATGTCCTGGAATGGCGTTAAAATGAGGTTCAGTTTTGGAGGTCTGGGGAATGTGGAGCACCCTTTCATCACCATTGCTCCCGATCTACTCTGACTCGGAGTGGTAATACCTGTTTATGAACAAAATTTGATTATCCATTAAGAATGAATTTTATTTCAAAACTTTGTCGGCATTAAATGACCCACCGAGGTTGATATGCCGTAAAACAAAACAAACCTTGACAGTGATGGTTTTTAAATTGACACGTTTCTTTATAATTAAAAAAAAACAGAATGGTCCTTTATTTAGCTGAGTTGACGACACTCATAAGAAATAAAAATTCGGTGGATAAGCAACACAAGATAATCAGGATTTATACTTTTACATTTATCTTGGAATAAAACATTCTTGTTATTACTTATCATTTTACTCAATGGTACAAATATCTATATATTAATACTCGTGCTCCTTAAAAAAATACGACCGTTATCCTCTTGTAAACACCCTCTGGTTAAAAATAAAACCGGCGAAATCGTCCAAGATGTAATGCAAAAATGTAAATCCAGATTATCAGGCGTTGCTTATTCGCCGATATCTTCAGTCAGCTTTTTTGTTTGTTTTAAAATGAATTTTCAAAGATAGGGCGGCTTTTAAGCTAGTCGGAAATATATCTGTACATCAGATGAATGGAAAAATTTTGAGTGCTTATCACGTAGTGCTTATAGTATTACGTAAAAAATATTTGATTATCTGACCTTGGGCAAAAAATACTGACATTGATCTTTAGATATCAAAAACAACTTGTTACCATGGGAACTCATCAATGGGGGAGGGGCAACCAGATTAAAAGTAGGAGCAGCTAAGATCTCTCTACCTTTCCTCCACTCTCTTCTTTCTTTCTTTCTTCTTTGTTTTCTTAGAGGAAATATTTAATAACTAGCGGGACCTGTAGATATACCACAGAGTGATAATTTAATTATTACAACGTTTTATATGTTTACTTAAAAGCTATTGCTAAATACTTCAATATGTAAAAAGTATAATAATCTTGATTTAACTCTCTCATTATTTTTTCTAGTTATTTCCTTTTTTCATCTTTTCATTATGTTCGATTGAAACGGATTAATGTTATCGCTTCCATGTGCTCACTCTCTCTCTCTATCTTTCCACTACTCTCTTTCCTTCTTTATTTCTTATTATATTTTTTCTGTGTAGCATGTCCTTTTTCTTCCCTTTGTTTCTTTATAATTAAAAAAAAGGAATGGTCCGTTATTTAGCTGAGTTGACAGTGATCGACCACACACAAGCATCAGGACAAGGAGACAATCACCTCATTTGGGTGGAAAACTTTACTACATCCTCCATACTCACCAGATTTAGCGCCTTCAGACTATCATTTCTTCGGGACCCATGAAAGAGGGTTTGAGAGGCAAACATTATTCCAATGACGAGGAAATGAAATCTGTAGTGAAGAAGTGGCTAAAAGAACAGTCAACAGAATTTTATGGGACAGGGATTCATGCTCTCATTCGAAGGAGGAACATTGCTATTGAGGAAAATGGTGACTATGTGGAGGAGTAGGGATGTGATCCACAGAGGACCAGTTTCATTTTGATGTATGGTAAATGTTCCTGTGTTGGTAATTGAGCAAACTTAACTGAAGAGAATATATCGGAAATTCCTTTAGCTAACTATCTCCCCCTGTCGCCAGGGGGTGAGCGCCAATATCTTATGTTGGCGCGAAATACCAAAACGTCACTTATCAGGGAATCGTTACTGGAGAGAGACGTCAAAAGAAACGTTCTCTCACTTAGCCCCAAAACAGGGCCACTTATCACAAGAACCTTACAACCAGATTCCGTCTAAGGCATCGTATCAGCATACTACAGAAAGGCCGGCACGACAGCACACTGACTAAAAGAAGAACAAATACCGAGACGAAACGTCTTAACTACATTTCCCACCGACGAGAAGAAAACTGTGTTATCTCCAGTACTACAAGAAATTCCTCCTCAGATAAGTCTCGTAGCAAATACCATTAAATCTGCAACAATTTATGTAATTTTTTGTCAATACAAGTGTCTGCATTTACTTTTGTGTTGTTCCTTCTTTGTCCGACAATTTGCCTTCAACTACGGAGAAATAAGGGCTCCTTCGAATCCGTAAATACTCTTAAATACAAATATGACATAAGACACAAAGAAGAGCTTATACAGAGTTGTACGAGCGAAATGTCCTAATATAAGAATAGTCTATATTAGAGACAGCGTTGTGTCCTTCATATGTAACTGGTAAAAAAGGAAAGTGTAAAGACTTACATGTTAAGCATGTTATTGTGTTCATGCAACACAAGGTGGCCAGGGCGCAACATCCCCTGTCCGTGGACAGTAACTTCTCTCGTACAGAACTTCTCTTTCTTATTCATCTGTTCATCACTTCCACTAGGAAGAGGTTGTAGTATCTGTACACCGTGTCAAAGGTTAAAGTTCATGTGGAGGAATGATAGTTGGTTAAATATTGCTTACTTACTCATACAGAATAAATGTGAGATCGATTCACAATGAACTAATAACAGGAATATTCTATTTCTTGAGAAAAACAGTATGTATATAGGGAAAGGGTATAGTCAGATAACGGGTTTCACCATGAGGATCATCAGGGTTAACTGCAATGAATTAATTGAATTAATTAAGAACAACAACGGAAGTAAACAAAGGTATCTTGGCGGCCCTGCAATTAAAAGGAATGCTAATTGGTGAATTTATTCTATATGAGTAAGTAAACAATATTTAATCAACTATCATTCCTGCACATAAACTTTGACCTTTGACACGGTGTACTGTACAGATACCACACCCTCTTCCTAGTGGAAGTAATGAACAGATGAATAAAGGAAGAGAATTTCGGTACATATGTACTCAATATGATACAGAGTCTATCATCAAAGTGTCAGAAAATCAGAGTTCATTAATAAATCATTTGAGTGGAAAATATATATCCACTAGTGGTTGAAGTCCAGCCTGGGTACGGTTTGTTTGTTTATTACGTTGAATGCTGAAGGTCGGTGTAAACTTGGTTTGCTATAATATTAACTATAACTAAGGCATTGTTATATAGGGTTTTTGTCAACCTGGCCTCTTGCTCTAAAGACGGCGCCTGCTGAAAATTTGACCCGTGCTAGTTATTAGCCGACTACCGATTTGAAAGGCATTTTTATCGACAAATTAATGCGAGAGTAAAGCGATATATATATATATATATATATATATATATATATATATATTGTAGAAGCCGGTGTTGCGTGTTCCGACTTCACAAATAATATTTAAATGATGATAAAATAACAAGACACAGTTTTAGGCAGAAAATACGGAGAAATGACAAAGACAAGGCATATATTTATAAATAAATAAATAAATTTATTCGGAGAATAAATTTGTATAAATAAAAAAATATGTGAATGTTCCCAACATTAATACGAATGCAAAAATGTGTATGTAGAATTAAAAAAGTTCGATAATGATATATCCGGGTTAAGGGATATATTATGAAATTGGTATTTGGTATATTATCGCAGCAGTAGCTGGTACGTCGAATAGCAGTACGTCTTCCGAGCAGTCGGGGTGTAGTCTGGTGAGTAAGTTTAGGCTGGTAGGCTTAGGCTTAGGCACTTGTACTACCAGTGTCGAATATTTATACATAACACTGTCCAATCAGATTATAGTGAGGGGGCACCAAGGTATTTACATATTCATTACATCAGATAAGAAATGTGCAATGTTCACAATGTAAAATGTGTATGTAGAATTAGCAAAGTTCGATAGAAAATACTGTTTTGGTGAATACGACCTGTAAAATGGATTGATTATGTTAATCGCAGTGACACGGTGATGGCTGAGAGTATACAGTAGTAAATGCTGACTCAGAGAGTTAAAGTGTTGTGTTTGTCATCAGCAAGTCGACTCGTTTGCTCGGACATCTGTTTCTTCAATTGGGAAGAACTGGTAGTCGCTTAGAGTTGTTGTCATCGACCACGGACGTCGGTTGCTCTTTCTGGAAGCTAAATGGAATCTGAGTGTTTGTTGATTTTTTCGTCTATATTTATACAAATAGGCTCCGATTTTGATATTCTATTTTGGTGCTACAGCGCGGACGTAGTTGAAAGCACCATGATTTGTCCAATCGAACTCTGACAAATGTATAAATATTTTTTAAATCTCTTTTCCTTAAGTTTGAAAAAAATATCGTGTTTGTGTGTATCCTTATTTGGATATAAAATATAGGATTTTATCCTATATATATATATATATACATATATGGTTGGCATCCTTCCGTCTACGAAAGACGATGGAGTAGTGTCAGATTTTTTGTTAACTTGAACTACATAGCCTGGGCGGTTTCATATGGAGGATGAGCTGTTACCCGTGCAGCAAATCCCCCCTCTCCACACTGCCGCTGTGATCCAAAGGAAAGGTAAAGGACCAATGCAGTTTGGCAACGGTAGTGTCGCAGGAGTTAATGGGTAGCACTGGATTTCAGCATCACACCACCTAAGGGACTCCAGCTCCTGATTTATTTTCGGGGTTTACTCCCCTAGCCTTTCCTTGAGGGCAACAGAGATTCTGTGTCGGACTTCCTGAGTGGATGGGTTGCCGACCAAGGCTAAGGAGCCCATTTCAAACCCATTTGGGGATTTATGCGAGTAGTAAGTACCCCAATCTTACTACTATCGGTTTCCTGAAAAAAGAATATATATATATATATATATATATATATATATATATATATATCACATTTTGTCATTGATTGTTTTTATTTTTTAAACTCAGTTGTATATGTTGTCATATTTTGTTATTTATTTAAAAAGATGTGACATTTGTTTTGAATTAAAATGAAATAAAAATATTGAAAAAAAGTATTTTAAAAGGGGTTGGGGATTAAAATATTTACATTTGTGTAGCGGTGATGTGTGTGATGGTATGAGCTAATGGTTTTGATTTGGCAACGGTTATGTTCATAATTGTCGGTTATATCTACCTTTCCCATACTCTTTTTCTTTCTGTCTTTCTTTCTTTCTTTCTTTCTTATATTTTTCCTGTGTAGCATGTCCATTTTTTTCCTTTCTTACTTTATGATAAAAATGGAATTGTACATTATTTAGCTGAGGTGATGACACTCATAATAAATAAAAATTCAGTGGACAAGCAATATCAGATAATCAGGATTTACATTTTTGCATTTCATCTTGGACGATTTCGATGGTCTCATTTTTAACCAGAAGGTGTTGCAAGATGATAACGGTCGTACTTTTAAGGAGCACGAGTATCAATATATAGATATTTGTACCATTGAGTAAAATGATAAATAATAACAAGAATATTTTATTCCAAAATAAATGCAAAAATATAAATCCTGATTATCTTGTGCTGCTTATCCACCGAATTCTTATTTCTTATGAGTGTCGTCAGATTCTTGCTCTAATCCTCATTAGGGTCTCAATGTTTCAGTTAGTTTTATAAAAAAAATTTCACATGAAATAAAGAAAATGGCATTACTTTTTGACTCACCCTCATAGTAAAGTCGACGGGGCGGCCTAAAGTTGGTATCAGCCAGTCAGCGAGAGAGTCTATCCCCTTTTCGATGGTGCTAGACCAAGGAGATTGTTTTAGCATCTGAAGTGGAGTGCCACACCTACCATCAGCTCCTTACTTTACCGCACAGATCCCTGTGCTACTCATACGCTGAGTTGGTGGGGACCGGTATTGAACTATGAACCTTGTGGTTTCTAGCCGAACGCTCTACTGACTGAGCTAACCCGGCCCTAGTCGTTAATTGTTCTGACATTTATGTTAGGAAACAATATATGCAACTAACTAAGGAAGCGCGTGGTGTAATGGTTAAAGTCATGGGAAATGGACTCATCGCCACGAGTTCAAATCCTGGATGTGGTCATTGCATTTCACTTAGCGCTAATACCCTTGGGAAAGGTATGAATCCTACTCTCCCTCCAGCTATGGGTAAATAGTAGGGCAGACTGGGCTCTTTAACCTTGGTTAGGCAACCGGTCTAGGAGAAGGAAAACTCTGAATTCAAACCTGTTAAACTCCGCTTAAGAAATTGACCTTGTGTCACATCCTGCTCGTGCGGAGGGACTGGTAAATATATATATGCAACTAACTATCGTTGACATGACGTTAAAGCCAATCAATAAAGCAACATTATTCTCAAATTGTTATAATTATTGTTAGGGAGAGTTATCTCCCCTTACGATTCTGACCGGATATACTCACTAACAAGCAGTGAGACAAAAACAGGCCGCATGTGATGAACACACACATGATACACAGTTGAATTCTATCCAAACTCATCCCTCTGTATTCCCGGTCGGTGAGAATAAATAAAACAAATATTGTTATATGTTAAACATATTTCACTGTTTTTGTTATCATTTGTTATTCCTACATCTTGGGATATAACACAACCCTCCACACAAGCAGGATGTGACATAAGGTCAATCTATTTGGTGGAGTTTAACAGGTTTGAATTCAGTTTTTAAGTAGAAAGAGCATGCACAGAACTCAGTCCACTGTCTTGGCAGTCCGGCAGTTGGTCCAGTGGCAGGGTAAAGTCCGAGACGCCTTGACTGCCGATATGCTGCAGAGTGCTGTCTTAGGTAGTATTGAGCCACTTCACCAGAGGCAAGACTTCTCGGAAGCCCAGCGCTTGCACTCTAGCGCCAGATTATATTGGGGATTTATGAGTTGTAAGTACCCCAATCCTACAACTATCGGTATTAGATTCAGGTCAGCACAAGACAGGTCTTCTTTCTTACCTGCTACTAGTGCAATATATGTATTTACCAACCTGGTAGGGAGAGTTATCTCCCCTAACGATTCTGACCGGATATACTCACTAACAAGCAGTGAGACAAAAACAGAGAAGGACTTGGCCTCATGTGATGAACACACACATGATACACAGTTGATTTCTATCCAAACTCATCACTCTGTATTCCTGGTCGGTGAGAATAAATAAAACAAATATTGTTATATGTTAAACATATTTAACTGTTTTTGTTATATTTTGTTATTCCTACATCTTGGGATATAACAATAATAATAATTTATTTCATGAAGTATTATTATATTGGTCAAATGTGATGAACACACACATGATACACAGTTGAATTCTATCCAAACTCATCACTCTGTATTCCCTGTCGGTGAGAATAAATAAAACAAATATTGTTATATGTTAAACATATTTAACTGTTTTGTTATATTTTGTTATTCCTACATCTTGGGATATAACAATAATGATAATTTATTACATGAAGCATTATTATATTGGTCAAATGTGATGAACACACACATGATACACAGTTGAATTCTATCCAAACTCATCACTCTGTATTCCCTGTCGGTGAGAATAAATAAAACAAATATTGTTATATGTTAAACATATTTAACTGTTTTTGTTATATTTTGTTATTCCTACATCTTGGGATATAACAATAATGATAATTTATTACATGAAGCATTATTATATTGGTCAAATGTAATGAACACACACATGACACACAGTTGAATTCTATCTAAACTCATCTCACTGTATTCCCGGTCGGTTTGAATAAATAAAACAAATATTGTTATATGTTAAACATATTTAACTGTTTTTGTTATCTTTTGTTATTCCTACATCTTGGGATATAACAATAATAATAATTTATTTCATGAAGCATTATTATATTGGTCAAATGTGATGAACACACACATGATACACAGTTGAATTCTATCCAAACTCATCACTCTGTATTCCTGGTCGGTTTGAATAAATAAAACAAATATTGTTATATGTTAAACATATTCCACTGTTTTTATTATCATTTGTTATTCCTACATCTCGGGATATATATCTCTACGAACCCCTCCGCATGAGCAGGATGTGACACAAGGTCAATTTCTTAAGCGGAGTTCAACAGGTTCAACAATTCAGAGTTTTCCTTCTCCTAGACCGGTTGCCTAACCAAGGTTAAAGAGACCAGTCTGCCCTACTATTTATCCATAGCTGGAGGGAGAGTAGGATTCATACCTTTCCCAAGGGTATTAGCGCTAAGTGAAATGCAATGACCACATCCAGGATTTGAACTCGGGGCGGCGAGTCCATTTCCCATGACTTTAACCATTACACCACGTGCTTCCAAACATATCGGGATATAACAATTATAAAGTCCTAATGTTTGTTCAGCCCTGTCGGCTGCGGGTTAGAATACAACGATTGTACCTCTGCAGAGTGGTAAGACCCCTCCCCCTATAATATGGCCACCTGTTTGCTGTGGATAGTGACCCATGATGCTTACAGGTTGAACCCTAGTAGCTGACCAGTTCATGACATGCAACACTCCACTTTAGCCCTTACTTAGGCTAGTCGAGAGGCAGTGGTCAGATCAATCAGCTGGTTATGTAAAGCCCTAGCATCTATATGATTGTCTCAACCTTATTGCTCTTTTGGCAAGCCCTAATCCTTTTTATCATGTGCTAGAAGGCAGTGGGTGAGGGTCTTAATGTTCACTCTGACTCATAGTGGTAGTACCTGTTAGGGTCCCATCTATGGGTTAAATGGGAAAAATGAGTTTTAAAAAGATTGAGTATCCATCAATAATGAATAAAACAAAATGGGTTATTTCCTAGTTGAGTAACATGATATTACAGATAAAATAGAACCCAAATTATTTATTTATTTTCCCATTAAACTAACCCTAACCCTAACCCTAAACACTAACCCTAACCCTAATCCCCCTAGTTGAGTGACATGATATTACAGGGTGACCCAGAAAAAACAGAACCCACAAATTTTGTAATAAAACTGTTAATTTCAACTAGGGGTTAGGGTTAGGGTTAGGTTTAGGTTTAGTTTAATGGGAAAATAAATAAATAATTTGGGTTCTGTTTTTTCTGGGTCACCTTGTAATATCATGTTACTCAACTAGGAAATAACCACAAAATGTCTTTAGCATAAAATAACTGAATGGGTTTACATGCTGTAAAACCCAACCAACCAGTCACATAATATGATGGATACAAACGCGTACACACATTTATCTATATTTATGAATACTTGTTCTCTTGGTACATGTATGAATATTTGTTTTATATTTCCAAGCACCTATATGTAAGTATGTCACGTGGTCTAATTGTTAGAGTCGTGGGAAATGGACTCGTTGACCCGAGTTCAATTCTGGACGAAGCTGTTTGAATCTCACATTGCGCTAATACCCTTGGGAAAGGTATGAATCCAATACTCCCTCCAGTTATGGGTAAATAGCAGGGCAGACTGGGCTCTTTAACCATGGCTAGGTAACCAGTCTAGGAGAAGGAAAACTCTGAATTCAAACCTGTTAAACTCCGCTTAAAAAATTGACCTTGTGTCACATCCTGCTCGTGTGGAGGGGTTGGTAAATATATATATATAAGTATGTCTGAATACATGTACAAAGGTGTAAAATGATTTTATTGTTTAAATTATTGGACCATATGACCTTTAGGCACCTTTTTTTCATCTCAATTAAGAAAGGACATGTTTTTCATTTACACCACCAATATCCGGTTGTTTTAACAGAGGATTTTTAGATTTAAAAAAAATATTATAAAACTAACCCCTAACCCTAATCCCTAACCTTAACCCCTAACCCTAACAAACAACCGGATATTGATGGTGTAATTGAAAAACATGTCCTTTCTTAATCGAGATCAAAAAGGGGTGCCTAAAGGTAATATGATCCAAATTATTTAATTGTAGCATGCAGTGTCGCGCACACACACAACACACACACACACACACATATATATATATATATATATATATATATATACCAACACCTTCGCACAGGTAGGATGTGACACAAAATCAATTTCTTAAGCAGAGTTTAACAGGTTTGAATTCAGAATTTTCCTTCTCCTAGACTGGTTACCTAGCCAAGGTTAAAGAACCCAGTCTGTCCTACTATTTACCAATTACTGGAGTGAGAGTAGATGGATTCATACCTTTCCCAAAGGTATTAGCACTATGTGAAATTCAAACAGCTTCGTTCAAGATTTGAACTCGGGTTGACAAGTCCATTCCTTATAACTCTAACCATTACACCACACACCTATATACATATATAAGCGTGCACACACACACACACACACACACACACACACTATTTTTTGGTAGGGGTTCTAGTTAGTCACACAAAAGCAATAGATTTTTTAACTGAAGTCACAAATGTCTTTTGATTTCATCATCATCATCATCATTTTTATTTTATTTTACCTACTTTATTATTGTAACTTATAGCTAGATCGAACATGCACTCAAAAACAAAAAACAGAAAAAAAAACTAAAATAAAATAAACATAAGCATCTACATGCTGAATGAATTTACATACTATCATTTGCCCTTATATCTCTGGCCAATAAAAAATGCCCTTTCTATTATGGCGGAACAATAATCATAGTCCCGCAGCAAATACACGCAAAAAGTTATTGCAACATTTTTTTAAAAATCCATTAATAAATTTCATCTTATTAAATAAGTCTAAAGGTACCTATGAATATTTAATAAAATCAGAGATTTTATAATATATCTTTAAAAAATGAAAAACAAACAAACCAAAAAAATGTGATTGTATAACAGTCGATTTTTACCTTTAACCTCGAATCCTGGAAAACCACGCCATTAAAAGCTTCGCCTTCGTACCATCCGCTAGTTTGATTCCCACAATTATTATTTAAACAAGTCATGGCCAGTTTATTGCCTAAGGTGAGATTTATTTATAAAATAATTATATATTTACTCAGCCACATTTTCTTTGTAATATCAGCTTACTACACGTTATAGAATTACTTGTTTATATCTTTTCTTGTGTTTGTTTACAAAATTTACAGCGATTGAATAATGTTTTGTGTTTTTTCTTCGATTTTTCTGTTAAAATTCGTTTTTGTATTTTTGTAGATAAATTAATAATAATAATAATTAATAGTAATTTGATTTAATTTTTGTTCAGTCGCATTTGTTTAAATTTTAATTTTTTATTCATTTTTTTTTATTTTACGCATTTGATTTTTTTTTGTTATTTTAGAAAAGAAAAAATGATCTTAAATTTAGCAAAATTTTATCATATTTATTCACAATTTAAAAATATTTTTTTAGATATCTGTTGGGGGGAAAAAGTTTTAAATTTCTAAACAACAAATTCGTGTGTAACCCAGCCTATTTATTATTATTATTATTATTTTAAGAATTTTCTTTTAGATACAACACATGTTAATAAATAATCTTATAAAATGTATATTTTTCCAAACGTTGGAATGTTCCTAATGTTTTGCAAAAATTAAGAATAGCATTGATTTTTTTTTTTTTTTTTTTTTTTTTTTTTTTTAATATTGGGTCCATTGATCTTTCGATTATTTTTAATCCCAACCCTCAAATCAATTACCATTTCAGTCCCTGGGGAGGAGAAGAGGACTATCCCATTTTCAATTATGTCTTTACTAAATGAAAATAATATTTTACTGTTTAATACTCAAACTTTAAATACGTCCCATTTTCTAACCTCTTACTTATTTTCTGGGGGGTGAAGGGTTAGAGGTTAAAGTTAAAAAAACAAAAAACAATAAGAAAGAATGAAACTAAACAGTGAAAAATGTTCGTTTTATTATCTAAAATTTATTATTTATTTTTTCTGTTCCCCTAATATTTTATATATTTGATAAAAAAAAAAATCTGTAATAACATTTTTTAAATTTATTATTATTATTATTCATATTTGTTCTGTTCCCCTTGCTTAATTAATGCATAAATTATCTGAGTGTAAACTTCAAACTTTCTTTATCGAAAGTTTTGGGTTCTGTAAACTAAACATTGTGTCCTGGATTCCTGCCCTAATTTACGCTGTTTTTCCTTTTTATTTGTATTTTTATACAGGGGTTAAAGGGAGACTTGTAAAGTATCTAAATTAATTTGCCGATAAATATCTAAGCTGGGACTCTTTTACGCCTGTTATCGTTAAGAAAAAAACATAGCGTAAATAAGGACAGGAATAGTTTTTGGGGTTATTTCAAACATTAGTGAGTTCGATTCTCACTGGGTGCCCCCATACACTCGACCCTGTGCCACAACTAAGCTAAGTTTAACTAGTTTCAACATACACTATCATACAAAAATGTGTACGTACTACCTATAAAACTCAGGTAAGTTGAACAAACAAATGATTCATTAAAATACCTATATTGTTTAATGATTAATAGGTATTTTAATTTAAAAGAATGTGGGTATTTATTATTTACCCAACCCGTTCGCCAGGAGTATTATTTGACACAAAGTCGCAAGTCAGTATGTTTTCAATTAAAAAAATAAATGATAAAATAAAATATGTAATGCTTATTTGTAGGCCTTGTCGGCGGGGCTTAGAACTAGTTAGACCCTTCCTCCACCTAATAAAAAAAAAAAGTCCTGGGTAGGTATTTTTAACCCAAACCGTTTGCTACAGGTAGGATGTGGCACAAGGTCGCAATTATGGGGCATCCAGCGTGGGCTGGAGGTGCCTTGAGTATAGCACTAAACTGCATCTGATGGCGAGGCCCCAGTTTTGGAGATCTAGGAAGTGTGGTGTACACTTTCATTACCATTACTCTCAGGACCACTCTGACCCAGAGTGGTTGTTAATGTTAATGTTCCATCTATGGGTCAAATAGATATGTTTTTTTTTTTCTGGCTGAACTTGCACAAAGGTGTCAAAATTAGGGTGACCCAGAAAAAACAGAACCCAAATTATTTATCTATTTTCCCATTAAACTAACCTTAAACCACAATCTTACCCCTAAGCCTAACCCTAAAGCACCTTAGTTAAAATTAAGTTTTATTACAAAATTTGTGGTTCTGTTTTTTCTGGGTCACCGGTATACAGGGTGACCCAGAAAAAAAAGAACCCAAATTATTTATTCAATTTCCCATTAAACTAACCCTAATCCTAGACCCTCATAGTTAAAAGTAACAGTTTTATTACAAAATTTGTGGGTTCTGTTTTTTCTGGGTCACCCTAATTTGGACACCTTTGTGCAAGTTCAGCCTTCTTTTGCCTCTACATATGTTTAGGGGGTGACCACTTTCGGACCTCTCTGTTCACAATTCGCTTACATCTAGGCATAAAATAACCCTAGATTATTTGAGGGGCCATTAAAATCAATCAATGTTGTTTACTTCTTATTTATTTATTCTCCTTGACGAACCCGAAAGTCTAAAGATTAAAATGATTCAAACATTATCAGTCAGTCAGTACTTGTCCCATATATTGACATGAAAGCATGTTTGCTATTTGCTCTTCATTCCTTCTTATGCACAACGTGAAGTAAAGTTGGCGAAGTGGTCTATTGTCGGTATCAGCCTGACAACGAGGGAGTATCTCCTTTTCACTAGCGCTGGACCATGGAGATTTTATTTGCTGAGGTAAGGTGCCACACCTACCGTCAGCTCCCCATTTTAACCGCACAGATCAGATTACTGAATCTGTGCTACTCATACGCTGAGTTGGCAGGGAGTCTCTCCTTTTCACTAGCGCTGGACCATGGAGATTTTATTTGCTGAGGTAGCGCGCCACACCTACCGTCAGCTCCCCATTTTACCGCACAGATCAGATTACTGAATCTGTGCTACTCATACGCTGAGTTGGCAGGGAGTCTCTCCTTTTCACTAGCGCTGGACCATGGAGATTTTATTTGCTGAGGTAGAGCGCCACACCTATCGTCAGCTCCCCATTTTACCGCACAGATCAGATTACTGAATCTGTGCTACTCATACGCTGAGTTGGCAGGGACCAGTATCGAACCAGGAACCTTGCGGTTCCTCGGCAGGGACTCTGCCGACCGAGCTAAAAAATTGTAAGGGATCCGCGTATGCTTCACGTTAAGGTTTTAAAAATAAATGTACTTTTATTTTTTTAAGCATGAGTGAATGGTGCAATTAACTATTAATACTAAAGTTGACTTACCGGTTTCTTCTAGACCTATTGTGTGTTAATTTAAGATTTATATAGCATATATTACCCCTTCATCAACATTACACCCAGGTTCACTCTGACCCGGAGTGGTAGCACCTGTTAGGGTAGCATCTATGGGTTAAATAGAACAAAATGAGTTTTTGAAAAAATGTGTCAAAAAAAAAAAATATGGCTGAACTTGCACAAAGGTGTCAAAAATAGGGTGACCCAGAAAAAACAGAACCCAAATTATTTATTTTCCCATTAAACTAACCCTAACCCCTAAGCCTACCCCTAATACCTATCTATAACCCTAAACCCCCCTAGTTAAAATTAAGTTTTATTACAAAATTTGTGGTTTCTGTTTTTTCTGGGTCACCGGTATACAGGGTGATCAAGAAAAAACAGAACCCAAATTATTTATTCATTTTCCCATTAAACTAACCCCAACCCTAATCCTGACCCTACATCCTAACCCTAGACCCTCATAGTTAAAATTAACAGTTTTATTACAAAATTTGTGGGTTCTGTTTTTTCTGGGTCACCTTAATTTTGGCACCTTTGTGCAAGTTCAGCTAAAAAAAATTTAAAAATAAAGAAAAAATTGAGTACCTATCAGAAAATGTATAAAACAAAAAATCTTCGGCATAAAATGACCCAATGGCTTGACATGCCATAAAAAAACCCAACCAACCAACCAACACGTATATAATGTTTACTACTGGATTTAGTAAGATCTGACCGTGAATAATACATAACATCTCTTGTAGTAAAGGAAAAGAAGAAACGGTTATTAATAAACTTCAGTGAAAATCAGTAGTAGTGGCGAAGATTTGTCTTTTATTATTTAATAGAATTTTTTTTTAAGTTAAGAATTGGTATTATTTTGATGATTAGTATCTTGCTAGATTAAATTTAAATCGTGTCAATCCACCCACCCAACCAAATAAGTTAATGTGGGCAGGGAAGTATTTAATGGGATTTTTATTCGCCTCCACAGAGAAGAAAAAATGTGACACTACGTAGTCAAGTTTCCTGTGAGGACCGGCGTGTAGTTTGCGTACGTGTGGATGGTCGTCCCAGAAATTGGCCAAAGATTTGATTAAATTATATAATATATATTCATACATATAGTTTATTTATAGATAAAGAGTGCTCACACATACACACACACACGGGGTGATTTATAAGTAACTCTCTATTTTAAACTATTTATAATTGTTTTTTGTCATTACTTGGGAGAATATTGAAGATTTGATTTTTATGCAAGATGGTGCTCCTCCACATTTTGCTATTGTTGTTTGTGAATGGCTGAATCACCATTTTCCTAGCGGTACTAGTTGGGGTTGGTATTTGATACGTCACCAAACAGCAAATTTGGAGGCAGGGGACCGGGACGAACTTCCTCATAGAGTACCGATGGATGGGTAGATGTGATCTGCATGAGTTGCTGGCCAGAAGCCCTGTGATTTTTTTTTCTTTGGGGTTGGTTGAAGAAGCAAGTCTACTGTACGAAACCAACAACTTTTGAAGAACTTGAAAGACGAATACGAAAATTTATTTCTGCCATTCCACAAGATTTCCTGGGAAGATCAGTTGATGCGATTTCCGAGCGGCTTGAGAGGCTGGATGCAAATGCTGATGCCCATATAGAATTTTAAATAAAACTTCATGTTCTGTGTGTTCTTCTCATATTCATTTTTTGTAAAAATGATTCAGAAATAAATAGATTTTTAAAAATAGGAAAGGGAGTTACTTTACAATCACCCTATATATATATATATATGCTGGCTTAGCTCAGTCGGTAGAGCACCCACGTAGGAATTGCAAGGTTCCTGATTCAATACTGGTCCCTGCCAACTCTGCGCATGAGTAGCACAGATTGAGTAATCTGATCTGTGCAGTAAAGTGGGGAGCTGACTGTGTGGCGCTCCACCTAAGCAAAAACAATCTTCTTGATCTAGCACTAGTGAAAAGGGGATAGACTTCCCTCACTGCCTGACCGATATACTGACAATAGGCCACTCTGCTTAAAGTTAAGCTAGCAGGGTGATGAACAAGACAATGGTGCCCCACAGATTCTTCTGAACAACAATATTATGTTGTCACACCCTAACATGGTAGAGGGTGGATAAATAATACTATGGGTGAATTGTTAGGTAGATTGAGTTCTTTAGCCTTGGTAGGGTAACCAGTTTAGGAGAAGGAAAATCTTTGAATTCAAAACTGTCTTTATTTTGCATAAAAATTGACCTTGTGTCACATCTTTCCCATGGCAAAGGAGGTAGATAAATCTATACTTATTGGACCTGGGGGTGGTGGGGATCAACATGAAACATTTTTTTGTCCCCCCCCCCCCCGGGGTAAGAAAGGCTTGCATCCAAAATCATTCTGTAAAAATAAACAACAATAACCGGAAGCTATGTTGCTGCAAAGCATAACTCATTATACACCAGCTATGAGTAAATAGTAGGGCAGACTCGAACCTTTAACCTTCGTAAGGTAACCAGTGTTGTCCAGGAGAATCTATGGTGCAGTAGCTCACCACCAATAATTAAGCCGAAATTTAGCAAATGAACTACACTGGTGATTTGTTTATAGTGTTGAAGGTGTTTGTGTAGAGCCAGCCATACTTTTTGGATGAGCTCATAACAGAAGAATGGATGAATAACTCTATGGGCTAGGCAGACTGGAATATTTAGCCTTGGTAGGGTAACCAATCAAGGAGAAGGAAAAACTGGTAATGAAGGACTATTTGCTCGTAAATTCCTACCATAAAATAAACTGAACCCCCATTTTATGTCCGTGTTTTGCTATAAATGTTTTATTTTTCTTGCACCCGTTATGTTACAATACAAAATATATTTCCTTTATTTATTTTAATATTCACTTCAATGTGTATATTCTAAAAGCTTTTATTTTGTGAGAATGCTTAGTTTTAAAGTGGGGGCTTGTTTTTACACTTTGTAAATTCCTACCATAAAATGCCCAAGCCTAATTTTATGGCAGGAATTTACGAGTAAAAAGTTGAAGATTACTTTTTGTTGTTATTTCTTTTCTTTTGGCTTTGCTACTCTAAAATAAAAACGTCAGATTTTAATCATCGTCGCCGAAAAAACAAAAAATTACGGTCATAAAAGGAGGATCCAATTTATGCCTAAATTGTAAAATGAGCCCCTACTTTAAAACTAAACATTCTCACAAAATAAAAACTTTTAGAATATGCACATTGAAATGAATATTAAAATAAATAAATAAAATATATTTTGTATTGTAAAATAACGGGTGCAAGAAAAATAAAACATTTAATACAAAAACACGGACATAAAATGGGGGTTCAGTTTTTTTATGGTAGGAATTTACTAGCAAATAGTCCTTCATTACCGAAAAACTTTGAATTCAAAACTAGTGGTGTATGGTGCTAGCAACTCCAGCCCCTAATAACAATTGCTCATAAAATTAACCGATAGGAACAACAGTAAATTGCCAACTTCCATTCCCCCATGACACCTTCCTGGCAGAAGTCGTTAAAAGAAACGACAGTTATAATCTGTGACAGAAAAAAAAGAGTATAAGATAGAAATGTCAAGGAGATCTGTGAATTTAGTGTTGAGATAGTTGATATGGTGTCGCGGTCAAAAGTTGGCACAGTGTGAATTCCTGAGAAACTCAATTATTAATATCGGTGACATAAAATGTATATTACTCAATAATAATAAATAATTAATATATAATTAATAATAAATAATAATAATTATATAATAATTAAACCATTATATATAATTCTATATAATAATTTATAGTAATAATTTATAGTAATAATTTATAATTAATTTTATTAATATTATTATATAATAATTTATTTATATATAATTATATATAATAATTAAATAATAAATAATAATAATAAATAATAATAATTAATAATAAATAATTAATATATAATTAATAATAAACTCAATTATTAATATCGGTGACATAAAATGTATATTATTTTATTGATGAAGAATTTTAAATGGAGTCCCTCCCTGTCTGTCGGGGCTGTAGAATACATTGATTCTACCTCTGCAGAGGGGTAACCCCCTTCCTCAATGGGGGTCACCTATTGGTCATGGATGGCAACCTATAATGTCAGGAGACAGGATTTTTTTTTTTTCTTTAAAGCCGGAGCACTGAATCTTTCAAAGCCTCCATGCTTCCTGTAGTCCGCCAACACCATACCTGATGCCACTCTCCACATACACATGCACACACATACATGCATATTACTACTGTGAACTGTTCATGTTCCTGACACTACATTATTCTGTGTACTTGACATGAGACTTTGATGAGTTGTGGTGCACCTGAACACTGTACACAATAAATTTCATTATAATTATTATTATTATTATTTATTATTATAAACGTTGCTTTTCATCTGAATTCTGAAATAAGTTAATAATGTTAATTGTTTGTTTTTTTTTTTTCAAATTTTAATCATTGAAAAAAAAGAAGTTAATTCATTGTTAAAAAAAAAAATCATATTTATTGAAAAATGCCCCAAATAATTTATTGTAAAAGAAAATTATTTAAGAATTCAGATGAAAAAAAATTTTATTTTCCTGAAAAAAAAAAAGCACATCAAAGGAGTGTACAGGGCTGGATCCTGCTGCTAATTTGAAGGGAGAATTCCTTAAAAAAACAAAAAAAAAAACAAAAAACTGATAAATTTGGGAGTTCGTATCTTGAAGATTGCTGTACCCTGCAATCAAGACTATCTAAAAGGATTTGGAATAAAGAAACTTGTTTAAATACAAGGACTGGGACAAGTTAAGTATACTAGGATTATTATATAGTTAAAATTTAGTCATTTGAATTGATACTTTTGCTTAGTCACCGGTTTTCCTTGCCCACAACAGCTTGCACAGCTGCTTTGAAAGCCAAGAATATAAAGTGCACTAAATACACCTGTATATTAGAACATTTTCTATTTAATCCCCAGACCTTTAAGTCAACAGACATCTACAGCAATGGGGTTACCTATTGGGTGCAACCTGTGATGCTTAGGGACGGAATCCATGACATGCAGCACTCCACATTGACCCTTGTCTCAACTGTATTGCTCTTATGGCAAACCTTCAATTTTTTAAAATTTTTTTATGTGCTATAAGGCAGTGGTTAAGGGTCTTAGTTTCCTTGGTATGACATTAAACTGCATCTAGCGGTGAGGTTCCAATTCTGGAGCTCTGAGGAATGTGGAGTATCCCTTCATTGCTCTCGGATCCACTCTGACCCGGAGTGGTAGTACCTGTTAGGGTACCATGTGTTGGAATTTGTATATAAGGCCAGATACTCAACACCATGTATAGATTGAATAGATAAAAAAATGAGATTTAAAAAAAATTTGAATTCCTAACAAGAATAAATAAAACAAAAACGTCTTCGGCATAAATTAACCCAACAAGGGTTGACATGCCATAAAATCCAACCAACCTAAATCTTTCTTGCTTAAATAGTACCTTTTGTTTTTTTTATTCGTTGGTTGGATTTTACGGCATGTCAACCCTTGGGTTATTTCATGCTTGATATTTTTTTTTTTTTTTATTCATTCTTGATGTGTATTCAAATTTTAAAAAATTTAAACTCAATTTTTTTAAACACATTTTTTAATCTATTTAACCTGTAGATGGGACCCAAATAGGTACTACCTGAGTGGACCTGGGAGTAATGGTGATGAATGGGTACTCCACACTCCCCAGAGCTTCAGAATTGAAACCTCACCATTAGATGTAGTTTAACATTATACCCAGGACACTTTTTTTTATTTATCTTTTTATTTGTTCTGTAGATTTTCACAGGTCCTGTTTGTTTTAAATTATTTGTTGACTGTTTATTTTCTTTTTTCTTTTTTCAGCTCCTTCGACGAAAGCTTCATCTTTTGAAACAATGTGTACGGACATGCTCAGGTGCTGCAGCAAGTCCTGGACTCAACTTTAGTAAGATTATTTTCCTGAATTTTTCTTCTTCCACACTGATTTATGGGGAGGGGGGGACCCTTGGGGTGGAATTATCCTAAATGTCACAAACATTAATTTTCTACGAATTAAATTGATAAATATTTTATATGTCTCTGAATTTTTGAGATGAGGCTTGATAAATTGTATTATTTGGATTTTTCAGACTGTGTTAGGAAGATCTAACAAAAATAGAGTTGCTCCCCTTTGATCAGTAGACAACTGATGGCAAACCCGGATGTGGGGTTTCCGCCATGTTACTTTTGGATTAGGGTTTGGACGGCGTGGACACAGCTTACCATGTGCACAGCACGGTTGAGCTAGTTAAGTCACTTTTAGGGTAGAAACATTCTCTATCCTGTGTTAAATAAAACCTTGTTAATTTCCAACTTGGTCTTGCATTATCATTCAATCTTCCAACACCTGTGAGCTAGTTAAGTCACTTTCAAGGTAGAAGCATTCTCTACCCTGTGTTAAATAAAACCTTGTTAATTTCCAACAACCTGGTCTTGCATTATCATTTCAGTCTTCCAACACATGTGAGCTAGTTAAGTCACTTTCAGGGTAGAAGCATTCTCTACCCTGTGTTAAATAAAACCTTGTTAATTTTCCAACAACCTGGTCTTGCATTATCATTTCAGTCTTCCAAAACATGTGATCTAGTTAAGTCACTTTTAGGGTAGAAACATTCTCTACCCTGTGTTAAATAAAACCTTGTTAATTTCCAACTTGGTCTTGCATTATCATTCAATCTCCAACACATGTGAGCTAGTTAAGTCACTTTCACGGTAGAAGCATTCTCTACCTGTGTTTAATAAAACCTTGTTAATTTTCCAACAACCTGGTCTTGCATTATCATTTCAGTCTTCCATATTTTATCTGTATGAAAAAACAGCATCAACACATATTGGACATATATGATAGCCCTCCACTACATTTTTTGGACAGTCACCCATCTCTTCTCCTTGTCTGTATCTCTCTGACCTTAAAATTATTTAATATGTGTTATATACACACATCGAACATCGGGTATATAATTGAGAGAGTGAGTTCTCTGACGATAGAGAGGGAGAGAGTGACATAACTTAACTGTGACCAATAAGGGCCCAGCATTTACAAACATACCAGTTGCAGTAGGTCTATACAGCATATAGAAGCTCCAGTCGTAGCCACCTGTGGTTAAGAGTCGTTGTCAATTACTGTTGCTAACAACACCTTTTTAATAGGGTCGCCCAAAATGTGAAGCCCCTGGGTATGAGGGGTTTGTACTGAGTTAACTTGGGTATGCCATAGGGGGCATTGTATATATATTTACCAACCCCTCCGCACGAGCAGGACGCGACACAAGGTCAATTTCTTAAGCAGAGTTTAACAGGTTTGAATTCAGAGTTTTCCTTCTCCTAGACTGGTTACCTAGCCATGGTTAAATAGCCCAGTTTGCTCTGCTATTTACCCATAGCTGGGGGGAGAATTGGATTTATACCTTTCCCAAGGGTATTAGCGCCATGTGAAATGCAAACAGCTTCATTAAGGAATTGAACTCGGGTTGACAAGTCCACTTCCTACGACTCTATCCATTTGACCACGCGCCTCCATAATAGGAGGCATTGTATAGGCTCTGGGGGAAACAGTTTGCAGAGGACTGTAACCTGCTGGGCTTCCACCATACAACTGACTACTGACTGGCAATACTCCTGGGTAAGGGACAGTGCTGCCAGGGATCTGAGTTGGGTAGTTTATTGTAGGGTACTGGGCGGTAGCATAGCCAGGGGTCGATGACGGGATGGAAGGTAGAGAAGAATATCCTACCGAATGGAAGGCTTCAAATCCTGGGGAAGAAGCATATGCCGGAGACATTATATAACCATTGCTTGGGGTGTACAATGACGGCATTGCAACAGTGGGCATCGCATACTGCTGGGTGGCAGAGGGGGTATCTCTGTTGTGGGGTGGCTTCAGGAGGCATAATTTGTGGTTGGAAATGTTTACAGTTGGATAGAGTGAGTTCTCAGATGATAGAGAGGGAGAGAATGACAGAGACTTACTTTAGAGAAAGGATTATCTTACTTGCTTCTTTTTAACTTCATTACTCTTTTAGTTGCCATGTTTCTGTCTAGTGGAGTTCTTCTCTGTTATTCTTAATTCTTCTGACGAGGGGTTGGTTTCTTAAATAATAGTAATAATGAAATTTATTGTGTACAGTGCTCAGGTGCACCACAACTCATCAAAGTCTCATATCAAGTACACAGAATAATGTTGTGTCAGGAACATGAACAGTTCACAGTAGTAATATGCATGTATGTGTATGCATGTGTATGTGGAGAGTGGCATCAGGTATAGTGTTGGCGGACTACAGAAAGCATGGAGGCTTTGAAAGATTCAGCGCTCCGGCAGCCTACAACAGATGCAATCTTCTGGGCTGATTTTGGTCATTGTAATTAAAACAAGACTTATTGTTCACTTGATCAAACTTTTATGATTTATCTAGCCCATGTTACACTGATTTTAATGTTATTTCAATTGCAGATGAGATCGACCTCAGCAGAGAGAAATGCATTTGCTCTGCTCCAAGTCGGGTTGAATCTGAATTCTAAAACTCTAACTAAAAACTATCACAGGTTATTTCCTATAACTCCAATCAAAAAAAGGGGAACCACTTTGAGTAAATTTTATCTGTTAATTAATCTACCCATTATTTTCCCATTAAACTAACCCTAACCCAGTCTTCTTTTTTCTTAGTAGATCAATAAATAAATAAATAATTTATCAGTCAATCAGTGATTCCCCTTTTTTTAGGTTGGAATTATAGGAAATAACTCTATCACGTGTTTATCATGGCGTGTTTTTAAGGGATAAGGGGGTTATAACCATCACTGGTAAATTTCCACACCCTGATCTCAAATTCTAATTGTAACATATGGACGTACTAGAGTGGGTCCATTAGCAAAGACTTACATTGATTGGCTCTGTATGGATACTGGATGTTGTGAGGAGGACTTGCCAGGAGCAATGACCAATAGGGACATGTGGTGAGAGAGTCAAGGAAATCTGTGCTGTCAGTGTAACATGAGGATGATGATGATGATAAATATGGATTTTTATTCTTATTCTACATTTCTTAAGCATCTTTTATAAAAAATATTTCTACTTACTTTCTTATTTTTTTTTCTCTCCTCCTAAAGCTTTTACAGAGGACCAGGAAGAATTCCGTCAATTAGCACGGAAATTTGCACGAGAAGAAATGATACCAGTGGCACCCCATCATGACCAAACTGGCGAGGTAACTTTTATTTATTTATTTATTTTTTCTTTTTGATACTAATGCAACATCGCATGCATGAGGGCCGGGTTAGCTCAGTCGGTAGAGCGTTCGGCTAGAAACCACAAGGTTCCTAATTCGATTCCGGTCCTCGCCAACTCAGTGTATGAGTAGCACAGGGATCTGTGCGGTAAAGTAAGGAGCTGATGGTAGGTGTGGCGCTCCACCTCAGATGCCAAAAACAATCTCCTTGGTCTAGCGCTATCGAAAAGGGGATAGACTCCCTCGCTGATAGGCTGTTAACGACTTTAGGCCGCCCCGGCGACGTTACTTTACTTACTTACATTGGATTTCAGTGCATTTCACAGAAATACCCGAAACCTTTGAGATGCTAGGGTTAGTGTTAGGCAACTTCGGGAGTTTCTGTAATCTAATACTATTTATATGTAAAATGCGATTCTAATATTATCTCTTGTGTGCTATTCTGCATTTGTACTGTTTTTTTTTTTTTATTTTTTGTTATATACCCCTTATAACACATTGGGTATATATAATGGGGAGAGAGACAGACAGTTAGAGTAGAGATGGGATGGGGTTCTTGTTTACTTGGCCGCTTACTGTCTGTTACTAATTGATCCACCCTGTCGGTGGGGCATTAGAATAGACCGACTGCACCTCTGCAGAGGATTAAGACTCCCCTAATGGGGCCACTTGTTTGCTGTAGGGGGCGATCCGTGATGCTTAAGAATGGAATCCTGAGATTTATTTATAATATGCAACACTCCACTTAGACCCTTACTTAGGCTAGACAGGTGGTTGGAGAGACTCCCTCCGATCAATTGGCTGGCCATATCAAGCCCTAGCACTTATATGATTGCCCCAACCCTATTGCCCTTATGGCAACCCCAAGCCCTTTTTATCATATGGGTGCTAGAAGGCGGTGGCTGAGGGTCTTCATGTTCTGGGTACGACATTAAACTCTATCTGATGGTGAGGTTCCAGTTCTGGAGGTCTGGGAAATGTGGAGTACCCTTTCATCACCATTCCTCCCAGATCCACTCTGGCCTAGAGTGGTAGTACCTGTTAGGGTCCCATCTATGGGTTAAATAGAAAAACGTGAGTTTATAAAAAAAAATTGAGTATCCATTAAGAATTAATTTTATTTCAAAATTTTGTTGGCATTAAATGACCCACTGAGGTTGATATGCCATAAAACAAAATCTTCAGTTGATCCAGTGGGCTACTTTCTCGGGTTGGTTCTTCTTTATTTCTTTGGGTTTGTCATTTCTTGTTTAAATTAACTCAATCAGACTTGATTGTTTTTCTTATAAAGCTTTATTTCAACAACCCAGCCCATCTTCGCTACAGGGGATCAAGAGCGACTCTCAGAGCGAGCGGACCTATGCATCCGCTCACTCTGTATTTTTCATTGCATTTAAAAACTAATTCTCATGCATCTAATCATGTGCTACTGGAAGGTCAAACGGAATGTCACCATGTGTCCATCATCGGCCATGGTAACTTTCCACTGAACTCCTGTTATTCTGAATCTAACAGACCCTGAATCAAATATTCTTACTACATGAATATGTACGTACCGTACATAATTCATAAACTGCCTATGAATTATGTAACTTTTCTTTTTGAATCTCATTAATACATTTTGTAGTTTTTATTTAAAAAGTAATCAAATTCATAAACAGGCATCTTATTTATCTGAATTTTTATATAGATTTTTTTGACTGTTGTCCTCATCTTTATTGTTATATACACAACAAAGAAGGCTGGCGGGTACATCGGCCAAAACATTGGGGCTTATTATAATGGAGATTATGTAACTGTCTGTCTGTAACTACTTCACCACTGATATCACAAATTCCTTATTTATATTCTCAACAATTATGAAATATGGATTATTCGGACTATTATCCTTATCTTTATTGTTACCTACACAATGTTTTGGCTGATGTGCCCACCGGCCTTCTTCATGTATTTCTTGTTGGACTCAGGGGAACTTTTAAGAAATACCTGAAGAAGGCAGGTGGGCACATCATCTAAAACATTGTTTAGATAACAATAAAGATGAGGACAATAGTCCGAATAATACAAATTATCAAACCTCATCTCAAAAATTCAGAGAGATAGATTATGAAATAGTCATTATTTAATTTTAATTAGCATCTTATTTATTAACATGTCTCTCTTAAAGTCTGAGTTAGATTTGCTGCAAAAATGCCCATATTATTAATGCATTTAAAATCCTGAAATATGTGTTACATATCTCTAAGAAATAAAGATTTACATAGTGTATAGTGGGAATAATTTGCATAATGATTTTAATAAAACTGGGTTTGATAAATAATTATTTGCTATTACTGATTTCGAATTCAACCATGTTATTCTCAAATGTATTAAAAACAATCCTATGTATAATTTTATATAGAAATCAATTAAAATAACATTAAAATAAGTGTAATATTTTTATATTCATTCTTATTTAGTGTTGTTAGTCTTTCTAATTTAATATGATATTTTATTAGATTAAAACTTAAATACTTGTGCCCTGGAGGCGCTAGTAGATGAGGACAACTGTCCAAAAAAATCTAAATAGTACACGAATCCTTTGAAATTCTGGTGTGCTTGGAGGCCACAACTTAAATTTATAGACTCTTCATGGCCGCATGGATTTGATCAGCCAATCAACTCACTTGAATACGTGGTTGGTTAACTATTTAATGATGGAAAGGCATTCAAACACGGACGAACGGATCAACAACACAAGGATTCTGCTTAACACTGAGGAACACAAGGATTCCACTCAAAACGGATCAAATTTAATGTCACAAGGATCTCTACTGTAAAGTGCTCTCACCTGCCCAGTAAGCCCTACTATTTAGCCATGGCTGGAGGTATTGGAATATTTTGGCATATAAGGTATGCTGGAGGCCACAACTTAAATTTATAGACTCTTCGTGATTGTGTGGATTCAACCTGCCAATCAACACGCTTGAATATGTGGTTGGTTAACTATTTAATGGCCTTCATATCAAATTTAATGCCACAAGTAAAGTGCTCTCACCTGCAGCCTAAAAATGTCCATAAAAATCTTAACAATTATGTTTTTAATGTCCTTAAGAATTTTTATTTTTTTATTAAATTTTTTATCAAATTATTTTTTATTAAATTATTTATTTTTTTATTAAATTATTTTTTTATTAAATTATTATTTAAACTAGCAAATATATGTACCCTCCGGGTGCAAGTATTTAAGTTTTAATATAATAAAATATCATGTTAAATTAGAAAGGCTAATGAAACTGAATAACAATCCAGATAAAAATATTTTGAACAGAGGGGGTATGATTGAAAAATAGAACAACTTTGAAACTAACTCTTCCATCAGTTTCCATTACTCCCATCTTTCATTGGTAAATTTTCCTAATTTAACTATTTAGTTAAAATAGGAAGTAAAGAATAATATTACAGTTATTGCTTCTTGTTAATAGATTTCTTTTAAGATTTATCCCCTGGATTGTTGCTCATATTCATTAATATAAAACCAAACAATTAGAAATCAATAATACTAAGCATATATTTATTAAAATCAAATTTTTAAGATCAATATGCAAATTAGCCTTCCAATTCACACTGTAAACCGTTATTTCTTGTATATATAAATACAATTGCATGTTATTAGTATGTAGATATGGTCAAAAGTGGCTTCGGCCTCTGGACCATTGATATAATTAACGGCGTCGATCCCAGGGGGCCACCCCCCAGGCAACACCTGCCCCTCGATTTAAAGGGGCAGGGCTGGGTTTATTGCCCAGTGCCTGAGGCGCCCCCCTTGGGGGGAATGCCAACGGGATCGACGCAATTTTTCACCTGCCACCCCATGAGTCTCGGCTTGTGGGTGGTCCCACATAAATAGGGCCTTTGTGCCTGACCCGTACAAGTGGGGTACGCGGTAAATATCATGTAGATATGGTCAACAGTCTTAATGATGTAAAACAATTTTATTAATAATTGAAATTTAAAAATAATTTAAAAAAATAAAATCATGGAGAATGTGATGTAAATAACAAAGGGAATTGTGACTTGAATAGTAATATAGTTTCGGTTACAGACATACAAACCCACAATCTCCATTATAATAAGATATTTATGGTTGTCCATAAAAATAACAATTATAAATGTTTTCTAATTTCTAAAACATGCATCAATTTTCTCTTTTTTTTGGTTTGTTTGTTTGTTTGTTTGTTTGTTTTAAACTCCCTCTAAACAAGTCCAATTGGACAATCTAGATTCAAAGGGCGGTTAACAAATAATAAAATGAAGTGTAAGGATATTATAAAAGTGCATTAGAAAGGGACAACAAAAGAAGTAATCTAAAGACAGAGTAAGACACTTATTAATTGTGAGCTTAAAAAGTTCAAGGTTATAGCTGGGAGGAAAACATTCATCAGGGACTTTCTTATAAAATCCAAATCTTCTAGGGAAAAAAAAGCTGTGATAAATATAAGATTAACTTTGTGTGATTAAAAGTTACTATTCTTTTGATAAAATTGGTTGTTTTTTTTTTTTTTTTTTTTTTTTTTGTAAATTCAAGGCATTAGAATCCATGAGAAAAAACAATGAAATCGATAACATACATTTTCATCAAAATACGTAGACTTATAATGGCTGAAAAAAGGCATTTTGGGGGCACCTTTGAAGCCCCATATCTCCCCCAATTCTCAAGCAAACTCAACCATCTTTTACTATGTGATACTCCTCATCGAACCCTATCAGAAAATCATATTAGTTTGGCACTTTATTTGTACACGAAATTGGCCATTTTTGCCCACTCTCAGGGGGTTTATCAGGCCTTAAAAGTCACTTATAAGTTACTATTCTTTTGATAAAATTGGTTGTTTTTTTACATTAATGCTTACAAAACAAGAGACTAAAGATATGTTGTAGAGTAGGTAACACTCCTTTGGCACTTTACCAGATGGACTGGCTCATAGCCATAAAATAGCCTACAATTAAAATGGATTAACTTGCTGAATAATATTCAGACTGATTTTGCTGCGTTAGCTATACCGAACTGACCCTCCTCTTTTAGTATGAGTTTGTCTTGTTAATTGTTTGTACTTATTTGTTCTGTGTTTGTATGTATCCATTCAGCACAAGATGCTGGTGCTGAATAAATGTGTTAAGTACATCATTCATTTGTGTATCTTTCCACCTCACGATACAACAAGATATAAAACACTGGGTCTAATGGTTAGTCATAGAAAATGGACTCGTCGACCCGAGTGTTACATAATCATTAGATACCTAATGATTATGACAATAGTGTAGAAATCATATTAGTGCAGCTGATGGCCTTGAGGGTGAGTGACGGCGCTTGGCCTCGATCTCACCTTGCGTTCTGCGGATGGAACATGAGAACCGGAAGGCAATAGAAGGCCCCCTTCCGGTTTAAGGATACTAAGTAAGTAACTTAGTTAGAAGCGAAGCTAGCAAGATGTGAGTCTCACTGTGCAGATGTCTGGTCAGGGGATCTACGAATAAAGTAACATCATCGTAAATCGAAGTCTTGTGTTTATTACTAAAAACTAACAATGACACAAGGCTTCTGATAAGGAGTGATCCCCAACAGAAACCAGACCCGGAATCCTCAATAGAAGACCAGACGAGACCTTAGAAGATATACCAGACCAAGATAGATGATAGAAGAACCAAGCCGGCCAGAAGAATAGACGACAGAGTAAGAAGTAAGAGACGTATATAACATATACCTATTTAGTGCCGGTAAAGAAAGGGTATACAACACCGAGTTCAATTCCTGGACAAAGCTGTTTGCATTTCACATGGCGCTAATACCCTTGGGAAAGGTATGAATCCAATTCTCCCTCCATTTATGGATAAATAGCAGGGCAGACTGGGCTCTTTACCCATAGCTAGGTAACCTGTTTAGAAGGAAAACCCTGAATTCAAATCTGTTAAACTCCGCTTAAGAAATTGACTTTGTGTCGCATCCTGCTGGTTAATATATATAAAACACTTTTTTAAAAACATTTAAAACTAAAATGACTTGGGTATAGTCTTATTAGAAGTAAATGGGGTCGGAACTTTTCAGCTGACACTTGTATATTAAATAAAAAAATCAGAGTTGTAAAAGAGTTGACATAATGATAGGTAATCTGAATATTAGCTACATAAATGAGAGTAACCTTCCCTTGTTTCTTTCACTTTGAGGAAGCCATATATTTTGGTTGGTCATTTTCATTTCACCATAAATCTGCACTGAAAATACGAATTTGTTCGAATCAATACAACTGCATGTTTCAACATGAAAATATCATAAAATGTGTTCTTAATTGTTCTTGCGCATTATTTGAAATGAACTTAATTGTTATTAAGAACACATTTTATGATATTTTCGTGTTAAAACATGCAGCTGTATTGATTCGAACAAATTCGTATTTTCAGTGCAGATTCATGGCCGACCAAAATATATGGCTTCCTCAAAGTGAAATAAACAAGGACAGGTTACTCTCATTTATGTAGCTAATGTTCAGATTACCGAATGATAAACAATATTAACATCTATTTTTTTTTTTTTTTTTTTTCCTTTCCTTTTTTTATTTTTATTTCTTTTCTTTTTTTTATCTGTCCAGTATCCATGGGGAATAATCAAGAAAGCTTTTGAATTGGGTCTTATCAACAGTCATATTCCAGAAAAATATGGTAGGTTTTTACACTTTTGTTAACTTTGTCACTTTATTATCTTATCTTATTATAATGGAGATTCAGTGTCTGTTTGTCTGTTACCAAGACAACATCATCAATGACATCACGATTTCCTTAGTTATTTAAGTTATATTCTCAACGATTATGAAATAGTCATTATTTAATCTTATTTATTAAAGATTTCTCTATTAAAGTCTTCCAGGGTTAGATTTGTCGTAAAACTGCCTATATTATTAATGCATTTAAAATCCTGAAATATGTTTTATATATCTTTCTAAGAAATAAAGATTTACATAGTATATGAGGGGAATAATTTAAATAAGGATTTTAACAAAACTGGGTTTAATAAATAATTATTTGCTGTTACAGATTTCTAATACTAACATGTTATTCTCAAATGTATTAAAAGCAATCCTATGTATAATTTTATATAGAAATCAATTAAAATAACATTAAAATACGTGTAATATTTTTATATTCATTCTTATTTAGTGTTGTTAGTCTTTCTAATTTAATATAATATTTTATCACATTAAAACTTAAATACTTGTGCCCAGTTTTTGAACTTGAGTCTTTTCAATCAACAACAGTAATCTCTTTACTGCAACAGTCTGACTGCCACCACAGTAATCTCTTTCCTCTGACCTTCCTTCTCTCTCAACAGTCACAGTAGTCGTCTGAATATTACCACTCTCGCCGTCCCTTCCTTGGTTCATTCTACCTGTCTCAACCATCGCCTGTTTTTTATTACAGCTTGCCCAGTCCCCATGCAAATTACGTCTCATCCCATCCGGGTCTCTCGTGCACAGCACAGGCGATTCTTTACCGCTTAGATCGGGGGGAACGGCTATGCCCATTACAGTATACTTTGGCTAATAGTAGATAATAGACGTCTCATTGAGTACCTATATAATAGTGGGGTAGAGGGGGGGGGTTCCAGTCTTATGACAGCTGTGGGGAAGGCAACTCTTTGAGAAGTTAATTACAAAATCAAAAGAACTCTTCAGCATCAAAACTCTGCTGACTTGTAGATATCCTTTGAAGGGAAAATTCTAAGAAGGTGTTGCATAATTGATGGGTATACTATTAATTATGCACGAGCTCAGTCGGTAGAGTGTTCGGCTAGGAATTACAAGGTTCTTGATTCGATACTGGTGTTACATATTAATTGGATCCCTATTACTTTTTAAGGTAGTATAGAAATCCTTATGGCGATCAGTGCAGCTGATGGCCTTGAGAGTGAGTGACAATGCTTGACCTCACTCTCACCTTGCTTTCTGGGGATAGAATCGTGAGAACGGAACCCCGATAGAAAGCCCTTTCCGGTTTAAGGTGGGCAACTCAGTAAGTCAGTTGCAGTAGTTAGTTGCAGTTAGTCAGTTGAGAGTTAGGACTGAAGCTAGCAAAATGTGACTCTCCGCGCGCATTTGTCTGGTTATGGGGTTCCAGAATAAAATAACATCAAAAGCAAATCGAAGTCTTGTTGTTATTACTAAAAGCTAACAATGACACAAGGCTTCTGATAAGAAATGATCCCCAGCAGAACCAGACACGGGACCCAGATAAGAAAGACCAGACGAGACCATTAGAAGATAGATGATAGAAGTACCAAGCCGGCCAGAAGAGAAGTACGTAACACTGGTCCTCGCCAACTCAGCGTATGAGTAGCACAGTGATTTGTGCGGTAAAGTAAGGAGCTGATTGTAGGTGTGGCGCTACACCTCAGATGCTAAAATAATCTCCTTGGTCTAGTGCTAGTGAAAAGGTGATAGACTCCCTCGCTGTCTGGCTGATACCGACATTAGGCTGCCCCGATAACTTTACTTACTTAATGTGAAGGGACCAGTCTAGCTCAGTCAGTAGAGCACCTGCCTAGGAATTGCAAGGTTTCAGGTTTGATACCGTTCCCCACCAACTTGCTGCATTAGTAGCACAGGTTGGGTAATCTGATTTTTGCGGTAAAGTGGGGAGCTGACGATAGGTGTGGTGCCACGCTTCAGCAAAAAAAATCTCCCTGGTCTAGCGCTAGTGAAAAGGGGATAAACTCCCTCGCTGTCTGGCTGATATCGACAATAGGCCACTTCAACAACTTTACTTTTTACTTTAGTGTAAATCATTTGAATTAAAACCTGTTAACAATGGGGATTTATGAGTGACGCCTCTTAACCTTTTGTGTGGCCTCTCTTCTTGTTTGCCAGAAAAGCGTGGTAGAAGAGAGATTAGACTTTAGTTTCTAACTAGCCGTCAAAGAATGAGGCTCACAATACTGCCTCGTTTGTGAGCTAGATTCTCACAGTGCGGTTCAGTTATATTGTTCCAAGACTTTAATAAAAATGTTAATTCACCAAAGAAGTGTCTTTAGTTGTTAACTAAGAACAAACAAACAGCACATGACATCTCAGCCATTGAGCTCTAGGTAGATTATTGAGATTAGGGAAAAGTGAGTCTGCAAAGCGAAGTAAGTTTTTAAAAAAAATAAATACAGCTGGATAAAATATTAAAATCATTTTGTACGATTTCTAAGAAAGGGAATGTTTGACCTAATTTAAGCTACAGGTTGCTGCTTATGAAATTTAACATAGAAATACATTTCAGATTCTCCCATATCTCTCTCTCTCTCTCTCTCTCTCTCTCTCTCTCTCTCTCTCTCTCTCTCTCCCAGAGAAACTAACATATATAATGAGGAGGTTATCAAGATATACATAGAGAGGAAGAAAGTGATAGGCAGAATGTAAAGTAAGAGATTGGTCAGTTTTTGATTTAATTACAAATTATGACTATTTAGAACTAATTTGATTGTTTTTTTTTTCAAACATAACTCAATCCTAAAAGTAAGGAATAATTTAGTATAATTTTTGTGTCATTAAACTAAACAGTAAAAAGGCCTTTAGGAGACAAAAGTTGATTCGCTCAGCTTCATTATAAAGTAAAAATAGTCGACGGGGCGGCCTAAAGTCGGTGTCAGCGAGGGAGTCTATCCCCTTTTCAATAGCGCTAGACCAAGGAGATTGTTTTAGCATCTGAGGTGGAGCGCCACACCTACCATCAGCTCCTCACTTTACCGCACAGATCCCTGCGCTACTCATACACTGAGTTGGCGAGGACCGGTATCGAACTAGGAACCTTGTAGTTTCTAGCCGAACGCTCTACCGACTGAGTTGTTGTTAAATAGACGCAGGGAATCAATTTCAAGTTGATATTGAGTTCTGATCCAACAACAAAAGTCCACCATAGCAATCCACAACAATAGAACAGCAGTCTTTCATGATGTGCCCCCAAGCGTTTCAAAAACACCTGTTTTTGTTCTGTAGCTCATGCTTTCTTTTATTGTGTGGCTGATCTTGGAGAAATTTGCAATTCGCCAAAAATCTAGTCTAAGATTATGTCTCTTAAATTATGGTGGTGAAGTGTCTGTGTTTCTCTTTCTGAGTTTTTAAGTCCTTCTGCACACCAGGATTATGCAAACGTACTTTGTTCCCAGAGATGAACCATCTTCTCTTCTACAGTTTATTAAACTTGTGATTTCAATTTGGTAATCCTCGTTGATTTGATATAATTGTTTTTGATTGCACACCAGGCATATGCAAACGTACTTTGTTCCCAGAGATGAACCATCTTCTCTTCTACAGTTTATTAAACTTGTGATTTAAATTTGGTAATCCTCGTTGATTTGATATAATTGTTTTTGATTGCACACCAGGCATATGCATACTTTGTTCCGAAGAGATGAACCATCTTCTCTTCTACAGTTTATTAAACTTGTGATTTAAATTTGGTAATCCTCGTTGATTTGATATAATTGTTTTTGATTGCACACCAGGCATATGCAAACATACTTTGTTCCCAGAGATGAACCATCTTCTCTTCTACAGTTTTAAACTTGTGATTTAAATTTGGTAATCCTCGTTGATTTGATATAATTGTTGTTGATTGCACACCAGGCATATGCAAACGTACTTTGTTCCCAGAGATGAACCATCTTCTCTTCTACAGTTTATTAAACTTGTGATTTAAATTTGGTAATCCTCGTTGATTTGATATAATTGTTTTTGATTGCACACCAGGCATATGCAAACGTACTTTGTTCCCAGAGATGAACCATCTTCTCTTCTACAGTTTATTAAACTTGTGATTTAAATTTGGTAATCCTCGTTGATTTGATATAATTGTTGTTGATTGCACACCAGGCATATGCAAACGTACTTTGTTCCCAGAGATGAACCATCTTCTCTCTACAGTTTATTAAACTTGTGATTTAAATTTGGTAATCCTCGTTGATTTGATATAATTGTTTTTGATTGCACACCAGGCATATGCAAACGTACTTTGTTCCCAGAGATGAACCATCTTCTCTTCTACAGTTTATTAAACTTGTGATTTAAATTTGGTAATCCTCGTTGATTTGATATAATTGTTTTTGATTGCACACCAGGCATATGCAAACGTACTTTGTTCCCAGAGATGAACCATCTTCTCTTCTACAGTTTATTAAACTTGTGATTTAAATTTGGTAATCCTCGTTGATTTGATATAATTGTTTTTGATTGCACACCAGGCATATGCAAACGTACTTTGTTCCCAGAGATGAACCATCTTCTCTTCTACAGTTTATTAAACTTGTGATTTAAATTTGGTAATCCTCGTTGATTTGATATAATTGTTGTTAATTGCTCAGTAATAATTTTGTTTCTCGTTTGTTTTTGTTTTTTTATTTAGGTGGCATGGGTTTAGGGATCATCGATGCTTGTCTTATGACTGAAGAACTTGCCTATGCCTGTACAGGAATACAGACAGCCATTGAGGCCAATTCTCTTGGGGTAAGGCTAATGGATCTTTTTTTAGGGGGTGGGGCATGTGTAAAAAAAAAAATAATACATACTTTATTTATCTGGATTTTGGAGATGAGGCTTGATGATATGTATTATTTTTATTTATCTATTTATTTTTTACTGTTATCCTCATCTTTGTTATATACACAACATTTTGGCCAATATTCTCCCTGGCCTTCTACAGGTGTTTCTTGTAAATCATTGGGGGTAGATTATTTAAATTATTCAAAATGATTTCCTAATTTGAATTATTACTAAACTCTGATCAACAAAATCTTAACATTTACCCCTGATGAATTACAAGAAATACCGGAAGCAGGCCGGAGGGCACATCAGCCTAAACATTGTGTATATATAACAATAAAGATGAGGATAACAGTCTGAAAAATTAAAATAATACTTATACAGACTATTCTAATTTCTAAATTTTTTGTTGCCTCTGACCAGCTATTGTTCAGCCTTTATATATATATTTTTATATATATATTTATATATATATATATATATATATATGGTATTTGTGGAAAAAGTGACTTACCGGTGAAAATGGTCACAATGTAGTGTAGTAACAATAAAGATAAGGACAATAGTCCGATTAATCCAAATATTACTAATTATCAAGCCTCATCTCAAAAATTCAGAGAAATAGTGTAGTAACAATAAAGA
Source organism: Doryteuthis pealeii (assembly GCA_023376005.1). Classification (NCBI taxonomy): domain Eukaryota; kingdom Metazoa; phylum Mollusca; class Cephalopoda; order Myopsida; family Loliginidae; genus Doryteuthis; species Doryteuthis pealeii. The sequence goes on along the minus strand of CM042165.1, from coordinate 46,107,224 downwards.
TGAGGACAATAGTCCGAATAATCCAAATAATATCAATTGAATTACTTAAAATCTATTCAAACATTTATGAATACTTTTAAATAAAAATGATTTTATTTTTTAGCAAATGCCTGTAATATTGGCCGGCAATGAAGAACAACAGAAAAAATACCTTGGGCGAATGGTCGATGAACCTCTTATGTGTGTAAGTATTGAAAAAAAAATATACCAGAACAAACTTTTATATTTTTAAAAAGTATTCGTTTTTAAAAACACAATTCATTTTTAAAATGTTTTTTTTTTTTGTTTTTTTTTTTTTGAATTTATCAAAACCTTTTAAATTTGTGGTGCAATTTTAGTGCTGACAAGGTTTATTGAAACTATGAATATACTAGACAAAATATAACCCATTGGGTCATCCATTGAGCTCTGGGTAGATGCTTGGGATTAGGGAAAAATGAGTTTGCAAAGTGAATTACAAATTTTTTTTAAATGTATATGTCGGAGAATTTAAAATAAAACCATTAAAATCATTTTGTAAGATTTTTAAGAATGGGAACATTTGACCTAATTTAAGTTACTGATTCTGAAAGTTAACATACAAATATATTTCACACTCTCTAAATCACTCTCTTTATGCTCACAGAGAAATTAACATATAACGAGGAGGTAAACAAGATATATATTGAGAGGGGGAAAGTGACAGGCAGAATGTAAAGAGATGAGTCAGTTTTTGACTTAATTGCAAATTATGACTAATTAGAACAAATTTAGAATTTAATTTTTTCCCAAACATAACCCAATCCTAAAACCAAGGAATATTTTAGCATGAATTTTGTGTCATTAAAACTAAACGGGGGGGGGGGAAGCCTTTAGCAAACAATCATTGATTCACTCAACTTTAGTATAATAATAGATTATTTCTGAAATTGTACGTAGGGTTTGAAGATGTGCCGAAAAGTTATTGGTTTATGCAAGGAAGGAATGTCCATATTTAAAAAAAATCAAACCTGTTAAACACCGCTTAAGAAATTGACCTTTTATCACATCCTACTCGTGTGGAGGGGTTGGTAAATATGGATCTATCTTGGTTTGAAATATTTGTTATAGTGTAAAATAACACAGCATAAAATGTCAGGCTGATGGTTTGGTTTGGTTGGTTGGTTAGGTTTTACGGCATGTCAACCCCTTGGGTTATTTTATGCTGAATACTTCTATTGGTAATTTGGTGTTCAAAAATGTTTAATGCCGACAAAGTTTTGTAATGTTACGCTTCCAATTAGGAATACGTTACGTATGGTACCAGTTCGTGTATATGTGACGTTGTGGGACCAGTTGGTATTTAACGTAGTGCCTTCTCTTTCTCGGCCTACTATAATTCGTATATTCGTACGTACGGTCGTTATTCCTTTCACAGTATCTGAATTAGCGGACGGTCGTTCGTTTACAACTGACACGATCTAGATCTAGCAGTCATCGTCTTCTTAGCCCCAAAATTCTTCCCCACTTCTTTTGGTCAAGGGAAGATATCACTTCACGCACGCCGCATGCTCCTTCGTTACGGCCAATTGACTTTATCCACTGGTCGTTCCCTTTACGATAGTGACTTTACTATCTTGTTTGCGTCGTGAGTCCATTCATAAAAAAGATTTCTTTCGTTGTAAATAGAGCAGACTAATAACACCGGGTTTACTTCTCAGAAGTTTATTATATTCCAAACTTCCTATAACTTTTGAGAGAGAGAGGGTCCCTAATAATCTCTATCTTAACAAGAGGTGTATTTTAACTGGATTCAACTTCGAGTTTTTAGTCCTTAGTAAACTTCTCGGTGAACAAGCTTTTCTTAGCCTTTCCTTATCGTCTTCAGCGACAACAGCTTAACTCCGTACGATCACTGGCCCCGATCTCTGCCTGACTCCCCTTCTCCGATCGCAGACCCTAACTGATCGTGATTCTATTCGCGGGTCTTAAATAGCATTTCTAAATAATCTTCCAGAAAATTCTACTTTAGAACTTTCGAGCCCTTTCGATTCGTTCGATTTGTTCCAATCTCACTGGTCAACCAGAGTTCACCAACCTAAAAGATCAAAGATTTCTTGGAGTCACTCATCCTAACTTTTCGTTAAATCTAGACTTATCGTCTCATTTCTCTCGTTAAAAAGATGTTATCTTTCCTAACTACTTTTCCGGTGATTCCACAAAGACCACCCAGCAACTCAAGATAATCGGTAGTACATTTTTCTAAGTCTGGCACAAGGCCACAAATATAGGTGCTGGGCGGCGATTACGTAACAGTTTTGAAATAATTTCATTTTTAATGGATAATACAATTTTGTTTATAAACTCATGTTTTCTATTTAACCCATAGATGGGGTCAGGCTGATGGGTTCAAATGATTTTGGTTATATTCCAAAATTGATTCTAAAAATCGTCTGTTAAAACAACCGGATATTGACAGTGTAAATGAAAAACATGTTTTTTCTTAATCGAGATCAAAAAGGGGTGCCTAAAGGTCATATGGTCTGATTATTTGTATTAAATTGTTATAAATTATTATTTTTTTTTTTTAATTAAAACAAGCAAAAAAAGTTGTAATTTTATAGTTCAAAACGATTTTCTTTTCCAGGCGTATGGTGTGACGGAACCTGGGGCTGGATCTGATGTAGCTGGGATCAAAACACGAGCTGTAAAAAAGGGAAACGACTATGTTATCAATGGACAGAAAATGTGGATCACAAATGGAGGGGTTGCCAATTGGTTTTTCCTTTTGGCTAGAACTGATCCTGATCCAAAATGTTCAGCGGGAAAAGCTTTTACTGGTTTTATAGTGGATGCTGATACACCTGGTGTTACTGTTGGGAGGAAGGTGAGTTAATTGGATTTGTCCTCTGAAAAAAAAAAAAAAAAAACAAACCTAATTACTGCAATAAATGTTAAATGGGCACAAAAGAAAAATCTCTCAAGCATGGTCTTGATCCAAATTTTTTATTTTATTTTTTTTTTTTTTAATGAAACAAGGGTGATGGGAATAACAAGGCTAATAAAAAAAAATCGGTAATTTATGAGGAAGTGCGTCCCGGTCTCCTGCCTCAGAAATTACTACCCGGTAACTATTAAAATAATGTCCCCAGCTATGTCGTCTCCATTTGTTCATATATATCTATATTATTTTGTTTGTTTATCTATCTATCTATCTCAGTCTATTCCAAACTATATATCCATCTTCATATCTAAACAAGAATTAGGACAAATTACAATAAATAAACAAGAATTAGGACAAATTACAATAAATAAACAAGAATTACGACAAATCACAATAAATGAACATGAATTATGACAAATTACAATAAATAATAATTATGACAAAAAAGAGAAGCCCCCCCCCTCTAAAATACATTTAACGTCCTAAGTTGGTTGTTTTCTTTCAACTAACATCGCCGAGACGACATAGCTGGGGACATTATTTTAATAGTCACCGGGTAGCAATTTCTGAGGCAGGAGACCGGTACGCACTTCCTCATAAATTACCAAAGAATCTGACAAAATGTAAAGAAAAATTGAGGGCAAAGTGAATAACAATCATATTTAATTAATATTTCGCCTTTGTTTTACCCCTGTGGTCTGAATAAAGGGTTTAGTTTGAAGTTCCATGAAGGCTACCGAGTTTGAAAAGAAACACCTGAAGAAGGCCGGAGAGCACATCAGCTAAAATGTGTATACAAAAATAAAGATAGAGATAAACACATTCATGCTACACTACTGCAAAATTCTAACAGAAAATACACGCACACTACATAAAGAAAAAAACAAACAAAAACTTCAAATAATCGAAGCTTTATATATCAAACAAAAAAAAAAACCTACCTTAAACAAAATAAACTTTGAAATAAGTCAACATATTCTCAAATGTTTATAATTTTCCGCCTACCCTCCTTCCTCTATAACCCTCCCCTTCTCACAATTTGTGCCCCCCTCCCACATAAAATCACCGCAAAGCTCGCTTGAACTACTACCATTCCTACAACCTCCTACTACCAATTGTTATTACCTCCCATTTCTAATTCCTTGCTACTACTCGTTCTCGTTAAAAACGAGACACGAAATCATACCATCGTTTCCTACCTGAGGATGGCAAATTGTATTGCTGAAAGCGCTCGTTTTGAAACCTTTGGTGGACTGTTATACTAGTTACACCCCGACACCAGAAAGATGGCCCGAAAATTGGAATGGACAAAAACTTGTCCGACAGGAATTGTCTGTACAGTTCAACAAAAGTTGTATAAAAATAAAGATGAGGACAATCTGACAAAATATGAAGAAAAATTGAGGGCAAAATGAATAACAAAGACAATCATATTTAATTAATATTTTCGCCTTTGTTTTACCCCTGTGGTCTGAATAAAGGGTTTAGTTTGAAGTTCCATGAAGGCTACTGTTAGGGAGAGTTATCTCCCCCTAACGATTCGAACCGGACTCTCTGAAGAGGAGGGGGGGAAGACTGCAGAGTAGATCAGAATCAAGTAGGTGACACAGGTGTATCCTAACGTCAAGCCAGAACTCTAATCCAAACCCATCCACTGTATTCCCTGTCAGTGAAAAATAAATAGAACAAATATTATTATTGTTAACATATTCTCTGTTTTATTATCATTTCTGTATATCCTACATCTCGGGATACAACATTACCTAAAATTAAATAGTCCTACTACTGTTCTTCTACAAGGATACCTTTGGCATCCACTAACCCATGAAGGCTGATATGCCATTAAAACAAAGAATATGCCATTAAATATGCCATTAAAACAAAGAAACCAAAACAAAATGTTTCACATGAATAAAGTAAATTTGTCAGGGCAGCCTAAAGTCGGAATCAGCCAGACAGCGAGGGAGTTTATCCCCTTTTCACTAGCGCTAGACCAAGGAAATTATTTTGGCATCTGAGGTGGAGAACAAATATTTTTATTGTTAACATATCATTTCTGTATATCCTACATCTCGGGATACAACAGCTACCGAGTTTGAAAAGAAACACCTGAAGAAGGCCAGAGGGCACATCAGCTAAAATGTGTATACAAAAATAAAGATGACAAAATGTGAAGAATAATTGAGGGCAAAATGAATAACAAAGACAATTATATTCAATTAATATTTCGCCTTTGTTGGTCTTAAAGGCTTCATCAGAATAAATCTTTATTAAAACGGTATATAACAATGAAAGTGTAAAAAAGGAGGAGACAGAGGAAGGAGATAGAGATAAAATATGTTGCGATAATCAAATATATACAAAAATTTAGAATTTGAAAATTGCTTTTTGGAGCATTGTTAAGTAAAGTATATTATTGTTTTATCTTTTTTTAAGGCAATTACAATGCGTATATTGTATAAAATTCGATAATTATTGAAAATAATCATGACAAGTAAACTTGGCAAATAACGCGTACGTACAACATGGAACACTGTACAGGTGTTTCAACTTTATTAAGTCTCATCAGCGGTGTATACACCAATTTTGCCGAGTTTACTTGATTATCGAATTTTATACGATATACGCAATATAATTGCCTTCAAAAAATATAAAACAATAATATAGAAAAATGATTTTTTAAATCTGTATATAAATATGCATAAGATTTTTTTAAAAACTTTTAAAATCCAGGTACCACTGCTAGTCTTATTATAAAAAGAAATAATTTGGAAGCATGTGGTACAATGGTTAGTCGTAGGAAATGGACTCGTTGACTCGAGTTCAAATCTGGAAGAAACTGTTTGCATTTCACATAGCGCTAATATCCTTGGGAAAGGTATGCATCCAACTACTCTCCCTCCAGCTATGGGTAAATAGTAGGCAGACTGTGCTCGTAAATAGTAGGGCAGACTGTGCTAGGTAACCAGTCTAAAAGAAGGAAAACTCTGAATTCAAACCTGTTGAACTCCGCTTAAGAAATTGTCCTTATGTCACATCCTGCTCGTGTGGAGGGGTTGGTAAATATATATAATACCATAAAATGAATTATAAATTTTCTTTTCTTTTCTTTTCTTTTTTTTCTTTTTTTTTTTTTTTTTCACATCACATTTATTTGGAAAATACCCACAGGATACTCTATTATATGACCAACCTGTCATCTGGGGTGTTAGAATAGACAAACTGCACCTCTGCAGATGGGTAAGACTCCCCAATGAAGCCACCTGTTGGCCGTAGGTGGCAACCCGTGATTGTTAAGTAAAGTATATTATTGTTTTAAGGTTGGAACCCAGATGGATGAGCAGTCCATGACATACAACACTCCACTTTGGCCCTTACTTGGGCTAGACGGGCAGTCAGAGAGGCCTCCTTCGATCATTTGGTTGGTAACGTCAAGCCCTAGCACCTATATAATTGTCCCAACCCTATTACCTTTATGGCAAGCCCCAATCCATTTTATCATATAGGTGCTAGAAGGTGGTGGCTTAAGGTCTTCATGTCCTGGGAATGACGTTAAACTCTATCTGATGGTGAGGTTCCAGTTCTAGAGGTCTGGGGAATGTGGAGCATCACCATTGCTCCCAGGTCCACTCTGACCCAGAGTGGTAGTACCTGTTAGGGTCCCATTTATGGGTTAAATAGAAAAATGTGTTTATAAGAATATTGAGCATCCATTAAGAATGTATTTATTTCAAAACTTTGTCGGCATTAAATGACCCACTGAGATTGATATGCCACAAAACAAACCAAACCAAGACATTACATGATTAAAAAAAAAAAAAAAAGAAATTTTTAATTCAATTAAATTTTTGTTTATGTACAATGAAAATCAATATGAAAAGAATAATTCACTTCCTGCTCATGGGGGAGTGGTTGTTAAAAACACATGGGAAATTATAAATGTCTACTTTCATCGTTTATTTTAGGAATGGAATATGGGACAACGAGCATCTGACACGAGAGGTATTACTTTTGAAGATGTTGTTGTTCCAGCAGAAGTAAGTTCATTCATCTTTATCTTTTTTGTTCATAACCCAATAATTTTTCATCTATCAATAATGAATATTTGTCTCCATTTGTCTGTAACTGAAACTATGTCACTACGTACTAGGGTAGGTCGATTTTGGAACTGTAACGTATCTCATGTGGCGAAAGTTGCAAATTAACATAAAACAATTATCACAGAAATATTTTTCTCCAAAATTTTACCTTCGTTTGAGGAAATAGATTTAAATATTTTAAAATGTTATCACTGTTACAGCTTTCTTGTTCGGCAAAAAACAACCTATCGGATGTGATGGTGATGGTATTGAGGCTTATTTTCAATTTGAATTCTAGTTATATTTTATTTGTTTCTGATATAATGAATATGTAAATACCTTGGTACCCCCTTACTATAATCTCATTGGATAGTGTCGTGTATAAATAGTTGACACTGTGTTGGTCCAAGTACCTTATACTACGACCCACACTTACTCGATTGACCAGACCTTATGCTGACAAGCTAACTTTACTCGCTAGACGATACCTTGACCCACGGATGTACCAATTAATACTGCGGTAATATACCAACTACGAACTTCAGAATATATCCCTTACCAGGATATATCAATTTCGTTTAAAATGACAAGCTTTTCTGTTTTAAATATTGAAATTGCTAAATTTTCTAACCAATTTCTAGGCTAAATGTTGAGAAAACTAGGAATTTTGGTGCATTTTAGCAGACAATCTTTGACGCTATTTCCTCAAACAATGGTGCAAGTAAAAGATCTAGTTTTTGGTATCGGTACTTATTATGCCAACACACAACTTTCACTACTTGAGAGAATTGAATATTTTAAAAAAGTCAAAAATCAACTTAAATTAAAATAAAGAAAACCCTGTAATCAGTTTTTAAAATGAATTTTTACTATCAGCCTTTTTTTCAGTAAAAAGAGGTTAACTTAATGTGGCAAATATTCAAAATAATTATTTCATTAATAATTAATAGATGAATGCAAAATTTTATTTGAGGGGCACAAAACTTTGTTTCCATTTCAAATTGTGTTATTTTTTTTTTTTTTTTTTTTTTTTTTTTACTACTTTAATAAGTATGATGATTTTACTTACTTATGATACAAAGTCACTAACATTGAATTTTTTAACTCCCCCCCTCAAGTAAAATCTTTCAAAAATTAATTTTTACACAGCCCAGGGTGCGTTTTTTTTTTTTTTTTTTTTTTTTTTGTTAGTATATTATTGTAGTTCCCATCTAGCTCTTTCTACAGGCGTTTTTTATTAAAGACCAAGTGGTGCAACCATACAATAGCACCGACACGGCTACAGCTTGGAAGAATTCCTATTTTATCAGAAAGCTCAAATTTCCATACGGCCGTTAACCTGTTGATATCAGTCCATGCTTTACCTATGTGTATGTTGCTTTCCGTAGATGAGATGTTGCTGCCAAGGTATGTGAACTAGTTTACTAATTTCAGAGGCTTGCCATTTATTGAGGGGATGGCACCATCTTGATTAAAACATACAAACTGTTTTATCTGAGATAACGGCAGCTGTATGGTAACTTACATCCCATCTCATGAGCCATCCATGTTGGACAAGTAAGGATAAACTCATTAGCAACTGTAATGTTGTCCCTTTTTTCCGGGCACTAAAACGATATCTGTAACGTTGTCGTATATCTGGTCACAGTACCCAAAGCGATATACATAACGGGGCGGTGGTGGTGGCGATATATTCACGGTACTAAAAATGTCTTCTTGTTGATAAAAATTACAACGCGAGAAATATGTAGTCACAACTGCCAGCCTTTATTTCCAGGGTAGGCTCGTCTCGTGGGTTCGTATCAGAGAGGAGGAAAGGCAGTGAGAAAGAGAGAGAGAGAACTATTACACTACCGTCATCCCACACGGGACCAAGGGCACGTCTTAACCCTACGCTGTCCCAAATCGAAAAGAGGCCGGTCCCTTTCTTCATTGTTCCACGTCACCATGTGACTTCCGGTTCCGGTCAACACCCGACTTCCGGTTGACACTCAATTCTCCATTAGGGAGGTCATGCACCGGTCAAACTGTTTTGTGTTCATTACTCTCTCACTTATTTCTTTCTTCCTCCTTTTCTAATATAGTAGTTTTCGCTCACAAAAGCCAGGACCTTCATTATCTCGTTACAGCAACATTCTCCTATGGACTCTTACATATGGACACACCAGTGTTGGCCAATTAGCAAAAACTTACATTTTCAGTTCTGTATGGACACTGGATGCTATCTAGAGGACCTAACAATATTAATGGTCGGTAGGAATGAATGGTGAGAAATAGTCAAGGGAATAGATGCTGTTGGCATGCCTTGATGATGAAAATTGAAAATATAAATGTACAATGTATGTGATTCGGTAGACTGAATTCAGGGACGTAAATTTTTACCAAGTCTACTGGAATATTAGAATATTACCAAGTTAGTGGAATATGAAATGAAATCCAATGTGTATATATATATATTTTTAATTTCTAGACTGGGATTAATACTTTTTAATAAAAATGAAACTCTAAGGAAAACATAACTTAATACATTAATTCATTTATACTGCAATAATTGATGTTGTATGGATTTAAACTTGTTGCATAGTGATTCAGTTATACACTTTTTTTTTGTTTTTGTTTCAGAATGTTCTTGGTACAGAAGGACTAGGCTTTAAGATTGCAATGGGTGCTTTCGATAAAACACGTCCACCAGTAAGTCCTATTTTATTTGAAGTCCAACAACTATATATATATATATATATGGAAATACGATGAGGAAATTAATCCGACAATATGTGAAGAAAATATTTAAAAATATAACAAACACAGGATGTTATGATCAGGAAACAATTTTTAGTGTCAATACTTAAGCATTTCAGTATTTTGTACCATATATATATATATATATATATATTATATATATATATATAATGTGTGTGTGTGTGTGTTATTTTCAATTCTCCAATACTAGAAAAAACTTATATATTTACCAACTCTCTCCAACAAGTAGGATATGACACAATGTCAATTTCTTAAGCGTAGTTTAACAGGTTTGAATTCAGAGTTTTCCTTCTTCCAGACTGGTTACCTAGCCGAGGTTAAAGAGCCCAGTCTGCCCTACTATTTACCCATATCCTACCTTTCCCAAGTGTATTAGCACTATGTGAAATGCAAACAGCCTCGGCCAGGAATTGAACTCAGGTCGCCGAATCCATTTCCTGCGACTTTAACTATTACACCACTTGCCTCCAACAGATATACCTCATTTAAAAAAATGGTGTATGTTTGGCTATGGCCTCTAGAAGTGAAGTGGAAAAAAATGTGACAATCTGGCATTACACTTATTATTAGAGATGATAATCTGTAATTATAAAATCTAGCAGGATCTGTGGATATACCACAGTATGATAATTTAATTATTACAATATTTGATATGTTTACTTAAGAGCTATTGTAAATAGTTCAATATTTTTGATATAAAATAAATATATGAATAGATTTTTGATACAACAGATAGCTATAATAACTTTTACTAGCAGGACCTGTAGATATACCACAGAATGATAATTTAATTATTACAATGTTTGATATCTTCACTTAAGAGCTATTGCTAAATAGTTCAATATGTAAAAAGTATAATAATCTTGATTTAACTCTCTCTCCCTTTTTTTTTTTTTTCTTTTTCATTATGTTCGATTGAAACATATTAGCGTTATCACTTCCACACACTCACCCCCTTTATCTATCTTTCCTCTTTCTTTCTTATTATATTTTTCTGTGTAGCATGTCCTTTTTTCCCTTTCTTTATAATAAAAACAGAATGGTCCATTATTTAGCCAAGGTGACAACACTCATAAGAAATAAGAATTCAGCGGATAAGCAACCCTAGATAATCAGCATTTACATTTTTATGTTTCATCTTGGGCGATTTGGAGGGTCTTATTTTTAACCAGAGAGTATTGTAAGATGATAACTTCATTGGCAATTCAGTCTCGAAAGACTGATAAAAGTTTTTGTGTGCCCCTGAAGTTGCAGCGCCTCCTGTGACTATGAAGTCCTATGTTTGAGAAACATTCTCGACCACAGATTTTGCATTTGTAGGTTGTCCCTGTAGATGTTCCGATGCTTTGTTGCCGTTGCTTTCTTATGGACCTCTTAGCTTCATGATGTTGTATCAGGGCGACTTCTGACATGTACAATTAAGGAACACAAATATTGATATATAGATATGAACCTGACTATTGTGAAGTGATTCTCACTTAAACACCATTTATTTGTTTGTAGGTTGCAGCAGGAGCTTGCGGATTGGCTCAAAGGGCCCTCGATGAAGCAACAAAATATTCTTTTGAAAGAAAAACTATGGGTAAACCAATTTGTACAGTAAGTTTTAAAATTTCTTCACTTTTAATTCAAAAAGAAAAAAAGATGTTTGGTGACGAATATTCGAGAAAGATTATTGAATTTTAAATAAACATTTTGCTTTAAATATTGTCGTTTTAACGTATGAAAAATCTGTTAAAATTTAGATCAAAAGAATTGTTAGAAAATATGAAAACAATAATTCTATTACACTGGCCTGCAATGTTTTCAAGGTCAAATACATAATAGATGATTTTAAGGCAGTTTTTTTAAATTTTTTTATGTTGAATCTCATCAAAAAATCATACTCATTTTTTTTTCTAATTAGATCAAATTTTTAAGATACAAGATCTTACATGAAATGTATAGAACAGTATTATAGCTGTGACAAGTAGAGTCCACGGATTTTTGAATAAGTGTTATTATTATGTACAACTTGTTGCAAAGTATTCAAGCACATCTTAAAAACCAGACCTGACTAAACCCAATGAATGGTATTTTTGAATTCATCATAAAATGGCAATCATATTTCACTTGGTAAAACTTTGACCTTTAGAAAAAAGAATTTAATGCAGGCCAATGTTATATTTAACCAAATTTGTTTGAATATATATATATATATATATATATATATATATATGTTAAGGTTGTATGGACTTGGCGTCAACGATGCCTTATTACTGACAGTTTCTCACCTATGTGATCTTCAGACCATGTACTGTTTACTTATAAATAAAAAGGTCGCCATTGTGGTGGCCTAAAGTCGGTATCAGCCAGACAGCGAGGGAGTCTATCCCCTTTTCACTAGCGCTAAACCAAGGAAATTGTTTTGAGATGGAGCACCACACCTACTATGAGCTACTCATTTTACCACACAGATCTCTGTACTACTCATACGCTGTTGGGGAGGGTTGGTATCGAACCTGGAACCTTGTGGTTCCTAGTCCGACGCTCTACCGACTAAGCTAAACCGGCCCTTATAAATGTAGCACCCATATTATTTATAAAATCTCTATATAATGGTGATTCAGTCTCCATTTGTCTGTAAATGCAACTACGTCACTGCTTATGTCACAGTAATTTAAAGAATTAAGTAACTTTATCAATGAGTATTTAATTTATAGTCAATATCATTACTACATAAAATAAAGAAACTCTGTATTATTCATATATGCTCAGGAAGTATTACCCCACAAATGATGGTCCACAGTGTTTTTTAAAACAAGTTTTGATAAATATATGATCAGGATTATTGATTTATATATAGTTTGTTTTATCTTAATATATATTTAAAGTTATCTAACGTATAGATTGTTACGAGAAAATTATTTACAAACAGGAAACTGTCATATAAACTTGTCTTAGCTTAAATTTTAAGACCTGTAAACTTATCTGTAAGATTCAAGTGATTTCATTTACATTTATTTTTAATGGAAAAAAAATTACGGTTTAATTTTATTTGGTATTAGATTATTAAAATAGCTTTTAAATTTTAATTTATATAAATTTTGTTTTGTTCTTAAAAAATTAAATTAAAGTTATTCAATTAATTTAATACTTACTTCAATAAATAAATGCTTACTTTTAATAAATATGAAATTTCTTAAAACTCTAAGAAAATGAATTAAAGCATAACAACTACAAACATTTTAAATAAATTTTATTTTTCTACTGAATTGAACTAAATAAAATTTAGTTTGTCATTGACTTTTTAACTCCCACTCATCTCAGGCAATACTTTAAAAAAATTTATTTTAAAATCACCTGGAGGGTGTTTTTTTTATATTGTATAAAGGTAAATATTCTAGGTAAAAAGAACAGGTTTATAAGTTCCAATTTTGCTAGTATATATATATATCTTATTCATAATTTTTTTGGTGTTTTTTTTGTTTTTTTTTACTTAAACTTTTCTCCCACCCTTCTTTCTTTCTCTCTCTCCCTCCGCCTACCCTTCATCTTCTCACTCTCTCTCTCTCTGTCCTCCTGCCTTCATCTTCTCATTCTCTCTCTATGTCCTCTGCCCTTTCTCTTTCTCCCCCCTACCCTACACTTTCTCTCTCTCTCTCTCTCTCTTTCTCCCCTACCCTACACTTTCTCTCTCTTCTCCCCCTACCCTACACTTTCTCTCTCTTTCTCCCCTACCCTACACTTTCTCTCTCTTCTCCCCCTACCTACACTTTCTCTCTCTCTCTACCCTACACTTCTCTCTCTCTCTCTCCCCCTACCCTACACTTCTCTCTCTCTCTCTCTCCCTACCCTACACTTTCTCTCTCTCTCTCCCCTACCCTACACTTTCTCTCTCTCTTTCTCCCCCTACCTACACTTTCTCTCTCTCTCTCTCTCTCTCTCTCTCTCCTCCCACCCTTTACTCTGGAGAAATTTAAACCCATGAAATTCATTGAAATCTTTTAATATTGGAACAAATTTCCAAATATTAACTTAAAAAATGTTTTTCTTCCTCTTCACAGCATCAAGCCGTTGCATTTATGTTGGCTGATATGGCCATTGGTCTTGAATCTGCTCGTTTAGCAATGTATCGCTCAGCTTGGGAAATTGATTCTGGAAGAAGGAACACATATTTTGCATCAATTGCCAAATGTTTGGCTGGTGATGTTGCAAATAAATGTGCAGCTGATGCTGTTCAGGTAAGTAAACAGCGGATGCTGATGCTGCACTTTCTTCTTCTTCTTCTCTTTTCATTCTTTCTTTCTTTTGTCCTTCTTCTTCTTCATCTTTTTAAAAAAAAATTTTTAAGTGAGTACCTATCAAGAATGAATAAAATAAAACATATTCTGCATAAAATGACCCAATGGGTTGTTGACATGCCATAAAATCCAACCAATCAATGTCTTTCAATGTTTTTAGTGTTTTTTTTTTTTTTTTTTTTTTTTTTGTTTTTTTTTCAAAGAGTAATTTTTTTTTCCCCCAAAGAAAAGAAAAAAATTCAGTTTTTCTCTTTTATTTTTTAAATCTTTATTAATTATTAAAGTGACCATGATTATCTTTTTTGTGGAGAGGGGTGTGTGTGTGTGCTTTTTATCCGTTTATTTTTATTTAATGATTTTATTGGATTACATTAAAATAAAATTGCTATAAAGTCATTTTTTAATTTTCTTCTTTCCCAGATATTTGGTGGAAACGGCTTCAATAGTGATTATCCTGTTGAAAAACTCATGAGAGACGCTAAAATTTATCAGGTGAGAAAACTTTTTATTTATATACTAGTTGAAGTACTTGTCTACAATAGTATTGTTGGTCATTACCCGTTACTCCTCAAAATGATGAGGCTGGGGAAGGGATTTGAATATAAGAGTATAAAAAAAAGATCTATTCATCTGAAGTTTTGAGATGAGGCTTGATAATTTGTATTATTTGGATTTTTCGGACTGTTGTCCTCATCTTTGTTATATACACAACGTGCTCTCCAGCTTTCTTTAGGCGTTTCTTGTCATGTTACATAATCTATGCGGTGGCATAAGATTATTGTCAATCCCCTGTAATTCTGAGGGGATGACCCTTTTCATACTTATGTAAGGTAGTATAGAGATATGGTGGCGATCAGTGCAGTTGATGGCCCTGAAAGTGAGTGACGGCATTTGACCTCACTCTCACTTTCCAGGGATAAATCGTGGGAACCGGAAGGCATAGAAGAACCTGTTCCGGTTTAAGAATAGTAGGGAGCTTTAGTTTAGTTTTGCAGTGGACGACAGACAGAGCAGTAGGCCATGATGCTCTGTCTAAACTGTAACTCTGCATACGCGCGCTATGTTATGTCTGGGTTGGGGATTTACCGAATAAAGTAACATTAAAATAAAATCGAAGTCTTGTGTTTACTAAAAACTAACAATGACACAGGGCTCCTGATAAGGAGAAATCCCTAACAGAAAACCAGACCCGAGGTCCCCAAGAAAGTCCAGACCTTAGAAGATTCTAGTCAAGATGATAGAAGAACCAAAGCCGGCAAGAAGAATAGATGTCCAAGATATAGAAGCAAGTAAGAAGTAAAGAAGTAAGAAAGGGTATACAACATTATATCGATTTGGTACCGTGAAAACCTCAGGAACCATCTTTTTGAACTCTGGGAAACCTTCTCTTTGAACTTGGGGATTAAACCTGCAACCTACAGATGATTGTCACTTAGAACTGTATTAACACAACTCTTATATCTGTGAATAATTTTGAGATTTGGTACCGTGAAAACCTCAGGAACCATCTCTTTGAACTCTGGGAAACCTTCTCTTTGAACTTGGGGATTAAACCTGCAACCTACAGATGATTGTCATTTAGAACTGTATTAACACAACTCTTATATCTGTGAATAATTTTGAGATGAGACTTGATGTGAATAATTTTGATGTTTTGAACTGTTGTCCTCATCTTATTGTTGTATGTATAAACATAATGTTTTGGCCACTGTATCCTCCGACCTTCCTCAGGTGTTTCCTGTGTATCCGAATATAGTAATGACCCAACCTGGGAAATCATTTCTAATAGTTTGACTGTTGGTCAAAGATATATTGAAGGACTTTTGAAGATGAGGACATCCAATAAGAATGTTCTCTGGGGGGCACAGTTAAGTCCGACACTTTTACTCTCCCAGCAATGCTGCACTCGTCTCACCAACACTATCAAAATATCTTGTCTCTCATCCACTCGTCGCCACAGCCAAAATGCCACTGCAAGCTTCCTGCTGGTTTGTGAGGGCTGGTCAATAAATACACAATTACAGTGTTCATCCGGGCTCCTTACTCTGGCCTGCCCATGCAGCACGTGCAACACTAATCAGCACGCGTCGATCCTTCACATCCGGGCCACTCTGGATAGTTTAGCAATTCCCATGCGTCAGGCCACGACTCACGATCAGGAGAATGCGAGTTCAATCTCCCCACTCGCCTCTGATCTCATTCTGCATGCCAAACACAGTCGTGCACACTTCGAACTACTACGTTCGTGGTTTCTCTCGCCACAGGACAACAGTCCGAAACATCAAAATTATTCACATCAAGCCTCATTCAAAAATACAGACAAATAATAACTTATAATACTCTTGTTCCTTAATCTTCTAACTATTATCATATTGCAAAACTGTCTGGTTAAAAATGAGACTGTTCAAATCCTCCAAGATAAAATGCAAAAATCTAAATCCTGATTATCTGGTGTTACTTATCCGCCAAATTCTTATTTCTTATGAGTGTCGTCACATCAGCTAAATAATGGACCATTCTGTTTTTATTATAAAGAAAGGCAAGAAAAAGCATGTGCTACACAGAAAAATATAAGAAAGAAAGAAAGAGAAGGGGAAAGATAGAGAAAGGGTGTGCAGAAGTGATACCACTAATCTGTTTCAATCAAACATAATGAAAAGATGAAAAAAAAAGAGTGGGAGAGTTAAATCAAGATTATTATACTTTTTACGTATTGAACTATTTGATAATAGATCTTAAGTAAGCATATCAAACGTAATAATTAAATTCTCAGACTGTGTTATATCCACAGGTCTGCTTGTAAGTTATAGCTATTTGTTTGTATCAAAAATCTATTCATATCTTATTATAATGGAGATTGTGTGTTTGCCTGTCTGTAACCGAAACTATATCGCTACTCAAGTCACAATTCCCTTAATTATTTACTTCACATTTTCCATGATTTTATTTTTTATCTAAACCTCAATTATTAATAAAATGGTTTTACATTAGCATTATCTGCGTTATTCGGACTTCATTGTTATTTGTACAACGTTTTGGACGATATGCCCTCCGGCCTTCTTCAGGCATTTCTTGTCGGACTTGGACTCTTGTCAGACAAGAAATACCTGAAGAAGGCAGGAGGGCATATCGGCCGAAACGTTGTACAAATAACAATGAAGATAGGGACAATAGTCCGAATAACGCAGATAATACTAATCTTCAAGCCTCATCTCAAACATTCAGAGAAATGGTTTTACATTATTAATACTGTTGGTCTTATCTACATTCTAATAACATGCAATTGCATTTATATATACAACAAAATAGTGATTTACAGTGTGAACGGGAACGCTAATTTGTATATTGATATTAAAAATTTGATTTTAATAAATATGGGCTTAATATTATTGATTTCTAATTGTTTGGGTTTATCTAAATGAATATGAGCTTTTTCTCAGGAATAAATCTTAAAAGAAATCCATTAACAGATAGAAATAATTGTAATTTTATTCTTTACTTCCTATTTTAACTAAATAGTTAAATTAGGAAAATTGAGCAATGAAAGGCAAAGTGATGGAATAGTAAGTTCCAGTTGTTCTATTATTTCGATTATACTCCCCCTCTGTTTCAAATATTTTTATCTGTATTCTTATTTAATTTCATTAGCCTTTCTAATTGAATATAATATTTTATTACATTAAAACTTTTATACTTGCTAGTATTTTTCTATTTATTTTCTATTCCATTATTTTATATTAAAAATATTTTATTTTCAGATTTATGAAGGAACTGCACAAATTCAGAGGTTAATTATCTCTAGGGAGCATCTAACCAAAGCCAAGGAAAATATGTAACGATAATCCTTTTTTAAGCTCAATGAAAAATTATATATATATATTATTTTTTTTTTTTTTTACAAATCAAAAACCTTAGTGCAAATTGTTTCTGAGTCGCATAAAATCTCTGCAGTAGTTGTCTCCCTTGAGTACCTGATTTCTGCAAATGCTACAAAGAAAACGAATCGACTTTCTATTTTAAAAATGTTTAATTTTCCCGAATTATCAACAAGGATAGAATACGACAAAAAGACATATCTTTGCACAAGGTATTGTTTTCGAATCTTACCTGTGTGTGTCTAATTGGGACTTACCAGGTGCTATATTTTTATTTGTTGTATAGGGTAGGCTGAAAGTCTTGTCATCACTCCTTAACAAAATATAACTCCTAATTAATCAACTATAATTACATAAAATAACTAGCTAGAAATTAAACATATATTTTGTTATAGAGTACAATACATTTAAGGTGCAATTATTATTACCATTGGTTTCAAAGCAGTGTGTTAGCCACTTATTGTCAAGACAACACGCTGCTTTGAAATCAATGGTGACAATCGCACCTTAAATGTATTGTACTTTATAACAAATAAATATAGATTTTACACCCACAATCGGGCACTTTTCTTCCAATACTAGAAAAAATGCATACATACATACACAAATTTATAAATATAAATAAATTTCATTAGGGGTGACAAGACTTTCGGACCACCCTAGAGGTTGTCTTTCTATAAAAATAAAAATAAAAAAAAACTATAAAATAAAACTTCAATTGTCCTTCCTGATTCATTAATAAACGTTCATGTTAAATATTGGAACTTGTTTAATTAAAATCTATTCATTTGTTCTTTTTTTTTTCTTTTTAGTTTATTTTTCTTTTTTTAGTTTAATTTTAATTTTTAAAAATGTTTGTTTGTTGTTGATATCTGTGAACAAATGAACAAATAAAACCTAACAAATCAGATTCCTTGTGAAAATTCCTATCCTGGCTACCAATAAATGTGTATAAACATGGAAGATTCTAAAATATTTGGAACTTAGGCAAATGAATATTGATCTTTATTTTTCAAAAAAAAAAAAAGAAAAATTCTATTTTTAAAGATAAATTTGAAAGCTGAATTGATTGAGATGAAATGTATGTTGACTGAAACAAGTTCTTGTTTAATATATATATATATATATATATATATATATATATATATATATATATATATATATATATATATATATATGCAAATAAATCTTTGCTTTATTCATATTTTGGCGTCTGTCTTTTTTTTATCTATTATTTATAGTAAAAAAACGTGATTAGATGTCTTTATATGAAGTCTGTCTGGAAAGTATTCATTCTACCACTTAATCCAAAGAAAAATGAGGCCTCAGTCCACTTCAAAGTTTTTCTTTTTTGACCTCCCATATTTCCACTTTTCAAAACTGTAGTCCTCTTATTGTATCGCAGTCAATTGTCTTCTTACATTCTCAGTAAGTGGGGTGGGGGACCCCCGTGGCATAGGGGCTAATGTGCTGGACTGTGACATTGTGGTAAGTGAGTTTGAACTCCAGTCGTGCTATTATGTTCACTTTCAGATTAATACCCCTGGGAAATATATGAACACCCTCATCACCACAGCTATGGGTTAGGTTGTACCACTTCTGTTCTATAAGAATGATTTTGGCATTAAATAACTCATGAAAGTTGATATGCCATTAAAAAAAAAATCAAACCAAACATTCTCTGTAATTTTGTCTATTTGGATTATTTGGATTATTATCCTCATCTTTATTTTTATCTACACAATGTTTCGGACAATGTGCCCTCTGGCCTTCTTCAGGTGTTTCTTGTTGAACTCGGGAACTTTATTTTTATATTATATATTTGATACTAATAAAAATGCTTAGTATAATTGTAGCGATTGTCTTCCCTTGTGGGATGAGGTTGATATTGGAAAAGGGGTTATCTTCCCTTGCTGTCAGGGCTTGCCACTAGAGGGTATTACTACCTCTACCTCTCCCTCTTTCATCTGGAATCCACAAAGATGTACTAGACAAGTTGTGTTTCTGTCCACTAAGGCTGAGAAATGCAAACGATGTGAAAAATATAGAAAAATGTGTACAGAGAAGCATATTTTAGTAAAAAGAAATGTTTACAAATGGGCTTAACATTGGTTTACCACTACAATCTGGAGTCGAAAAGACAGTTGATGGTGTGGAAACACATTGACTATCCAGAAGAAAAAGTTCTGGGCTCAGCAGTTAGTAAAGAAGGTCATGCTGACAGTGTTCTAGGACATGAAAGGACCCATTACTATTGATTTCCTTAGAAACAGTGTTCCCCTTGATTAGCAGGGGACAGTTTCCTCTGAAGCGATTGTCTGCTGAGATGGATTAGTGTTCAAAAGGATTGTCTTCCCTTGCCGCTAATGTTTCACCACTAGGTGACACTACTATCTGGGTATTTAAACACAGCCCAGAAAGCTGTCTCTCTCTCTCTCTCTCTCTCTCTGTCTGGCATCCACAAAGATGGACTAGACATGTGGTATCTCTGTTCATTAAGTGAGGGGGCTTTGTCCCCCAACTATCTGTAAGTGACTCATATTCTTTATGAATTTTTTCTTACTTCCCAAAGACTTTCATCCTCTCTGTTCGTATCTTGTCATGTTCCATGTGCTCAGACAATAAAGTCTGTATTGTTCTTATATCATACCTCTTTGGATTTTATCATGCATTATTCACCTATGCTGGAAGTTTCTCTGAGCCTTATAACATATTATAAGAACCAGTTTTGGCTCCTAAAGCCAAAACCACACACACTTAATTCTTATACCTCTGGTGACAGGTGCATTGTGGGAGCTAGGACTGGAAATAACCAATAGGTATAAATTTGCTATTTATACCTATTGTCATGAGAGTCATAGAAATCCTTGCTGTAAGCATGACTTGGTGACAAAAGATCCCTGATTTCAAAGCTAAAAGCTGTCAGCCAAGAAGACAGACACCTGAAGTGGAAAGAACACTTCAAGAATCTGCTTGGACTCCTTCCAAAAATCACGGAAAAAATACTCAAAAAAATCAGTAATAGCCAACTCGACATCAAATTAGGACATTTTACGATAGATGAACCCGACGTGGTGCTAAGAGGAATCTAAAATAGAAAAGCTGCAGACCTTGATGAAATACCTCCTGAAGTCAAAGAAATTTGATGACCTACTATTCAGATTATGCAACAGTGTATAGACAATGCAATGGAGAAATGGATGAAAGGCTGCATCCTCTCCTTGTCCAAGAAAAGGGGACCTCGGAATCACCAAGAACTACAGAGCTATAATTCTTACTGCTAAGGTTTATAATACTCTCCCAGTGGTGCTGATAGCTTTTTGATTTAGTGCGTCCTGGGATGCACGTATCTGCTTTGAATGAGTCCCCAGAAAATTTGATGGGTCTTAATAAATTGTAGGGTTTTTATTTATGATATGGGGAAACAATTAAAGCCGTCTTACTCCTACTTTGTAACTTATCCTGTGTAATTCGTTTCTCAGAAATTATTGAAATGTATTTACAGTTAGCTTGAAATGGTGAGGGAGGAAAAATGAAAAACTGGGAACACATGGATATGAATTTACTGCGTCCTTTTAGATTTTTGTGCGTCCAGGATGCAGGACGCATACCTATCAGCATCTCTGCTCTCCTTCTCAATTGCATCCAGCCCAAAGTAGAGAAAATTCTTAGAAAAAATCAAAATGGCTTTTGCAGAAATCAATCCACAACCTTTCAGATTCTGATTATCATCAAATCAAAGAAGGTGTTCGAGCAAACAATCTTGAAGCAACAGTATTATATGTAGATTTCTTCAAGGCATTTGACTCCAAACAAAGGTGTAGCTCAGTCGGTAGAGTGTCTGGCTAGGAACCACAAGGTTCCTGGTTTGATACTCGCGTATGAGTAGCACAGGATCTGTGTGGTAAAGTGAGGAGCTGATGGAAGATGTGTCGGTCCACCTCAGATGCTAAAATAATCTCCTTGGTTTAGCACTAGTGAAAAGGGGATAGACTCCCTCACTGTATGGCTCATACTGACATTAGGCCATCCCGACGACTTTCCTTATGGTCTACCCAAAGAAATTGTGACTGCTATAATGATACTCTAAAAAGACATGAAAGCAATGACCCATTTACCAAGTGGTGGTAGCATGTTACAAACCGGACCATCCTGAAGAGAACTGGACTCCCTGGCATGTACAACATACTTGTTCAGCGCAACCTGAGATGGTCTGGCCACTTAAACTGACTTGGGGATGACAGACTGCCAAAGCAAATTCTGTACTCTCAACTGAGAGGGATCACGTGGAATCAGTAGACCAAAGCTCAGATACAAAGATATCACGAAGAGAAACCTGGAGAACTTTAACATTCCCATAGGCAGTTGGTAAGATGCAACCAGAGATTGAATCTATTGGAGGAAACGGATTCGTGTGGTATCATCATCAGATACGATGGACAGCAAGCTAAAAAAACACAGATTACTTTGACGGTATTGCTGGAGTCCTATTTTCATTTTAACCCCTAAGATGTCGTATTCAAATCATCATTTTGCATATACAAAACTAAAAAAAAAGTTGTTTACCATGTGAACTATGAAGGTGGGGGACTGAAAAGTTAATAGGCTGACAAATTAATATGATAACGCCAGATCTGCTGTTCATGATTTGTTTGAGTTTTTTATGGGATCCAAGTACTGCAACACCAATAGAAGAAGTGTGTGGACCGCAAGGAAGGCGTGTTGAAAAATAAACCTCATTTGGTCACATTCCATGAGAGTATCTTGGTTAGCCTAAGAACCTTTCAGCCGACCCTCGTATGTTGAAAAAATAAACCTCATTTGGTCACATTCCATGAGAGTATCTTGGTCAGCCTAAGAACTTTTCAGCCGACCCTCGTATGTTGAAAAATAAACCTCATTTGGTCACATTCCATGAGAGTATCTTGGTCAGCCTATAAACTTTTCAGCCGACCCTCGTATGTTGAAAAATAAACCTCATTTGGTCACATTCGATGGGAATACTTTGGTCAGTTTAAACTTTTCAGCAGACCTTCATACAATAGATATATAAAAAAGATAGATATTAATTAGGGTATATGATATTTATTATGCAGGGGTTTTCTGAGACATGAGTCTTGTCCGCAGGGGCTGTAGAATACGCCAACTGCACCTCTGCGGTGGGGTATTCCTCCTACAAATTGGGTCACCTGTTGATCATGGGTGGTGACCTGTGATGCTTCAGAATGCTGGTAGCTAAGCATTTCATGACATACAACACTCCACTTTGGCCCTTACTTGGAATAGACGGGCGGTCATGGAACTTCCTCTGCTCAGTTAGCTGGTCACGTCAAGCCCTAGCAACTATATGATTGTCCCAACCCTACTGCTCATATGGCAAACCCTAACCCGTTTTATATGTGCTAGAAGGCGGTGGGTGAGGGTTTTATTGTCCTGTGTATGAGGCTAAATTGCATCTAGAGGTAAGGTTCCAATTCTGGAGCTCTGGGGAGTGAGGAGTACCCCTTCAATGCTATTACTTCCAGGTTCACTCTGACGTTCCCTCTATGGGTTGAATAAATAAAATTAGTTTTTAAAAGATTTTTGAATATCCAATAATGGATAAAACAAAAGTATAAGATAACCCAACAAGGGTTGACATGCTGTAAAAATCCAACCAGCCAACTAACCAACCTAGACAGGGAGTATAAAAAGTTTGAGAAATTCTGCTGTAGAATGTAAATATACAAGAAATATATCATTTTCCCGATGCTGGCATCATTGGATAACGAGAACATTTTTGGTAAACTACAATTGAATTTAAATCAAATTTCTATTTTCTCGTTCCCCAATGATACCTGCATCAGAAAAAAAAATGAAGTCTAAAAACATTCGGATTCGGGTTACCCTTACCGCACTTTTAATCTGGACTATTCCACACGGATAGGTATTTACCCTATCACCATGGGTAAAGTGCGGTACAAGGTCGCAAGTATTGTAAAAGAAGCTCAGACAATTAATTTTAGTAAATGTAACTTATAACTGAAGATAGAAAGGAAAATATTTTAGAAAAAATATTTGAGAAGAAAAAATCTTATTAAAAATATGGGTTATCCTCCCCTAATACTGAACCCGCAAGTAAAAAAAACCGGCAGAAGCAGAGCCCTTAGAAAATTGGACAGAACTGAAATAACAGCCCAACTGAAAGACTGGAACAGAAAACGCAGTCTAACTGAACAGAAATAAACAACCTAACGGAAAGGTTGAAACAACAGAATAACATTAATATTCACACCTTTTTTTAGGGGCTAGAACAACATAGCAGCAGTACGCAAGAACGAATGTCAAGCCCACAACTATAACGACTCTGCAAATAAACTCTTAACCCAAACAGATAAGTGTTCTATGTAATTTGTTAGTTACTATATATATATATATATATATATATATATATATATATATATATATACTTATTATAATGAAGATTGTGTAACCGAAACTATATTCCTACTCAAGACACAATTCTCTTAGTTATTGACATCACATTCTCCATGATTTTATTTTTATTTAAACCTCAATTATTAATAAAATTGCCTACATTATTAATACTGTTAACTATGTCTACATACTGAGAACATGCAATTATATTTATATATACAACAAAATAGCGGTTTACAGTGTGAATGAAAAGGCTAATTTGCATATTAATATTAAAAAATCGAATTAATAAATATGTGTTTAGTATTATTGATTTCTAACTGTTTGGTTTTATTTTAATGCATATAAGCAAAAATCTCTTCAATGAATCTTAAATGAAATCCATTAACAAGATAAAATAACTGTCATTTTCTTTACTTCCTCTTATAACTAAATACTTAAATTAGAAAAAATAACAATGAAAGACGAGAGTGATGGAAGAGTAAGTTTCAGTTGTTCCATTTTTTATTATACTCCCTGTTTCAAATCTTTTATTATACTCCCTCTGTTTCAAAATCTTTTTATCTGTATTCTTATTTAGTTTCATTAGCCTTTCTAATTTAATACAATATTTTATTACATTAAAACTTAAATACTTGCACCCGGAGGGTGCATATATTTGCTAGTATATATATATATATATGACTTATGACCGCCAAAAGGATGTTTTTAGCAACTTACGCAAAACCTAGTTTAAATTATCAACGTTGTCTTTATTCCTTTCTTATTGGTATTTGGGATACCGTTAATTTCCCATACAGCCTTCAGACAGGAAGAACCCCCCCCCAGCTAAATTCCTATAATTTTATTGGAATGTAAGTTTGTTGTAAATAGTTCGTTTTTATTTTGCGAGATTTTTATAAAATAAAGTTTAAATATATTTACGTTTCTTTTTTCAATGTTGCCTAAACTGATCACGTGACGTGAATTTGGTGGTACCTACCAGACAAACACGTCAATCGCTGACTACGCAGCTATCGAAAAGTGGAGGGCTATCTCGTAGTAGAAGGAACACAGGAATTGACCAATCACAGGGAGACAAGAAGTGGTTATTTCCTATAAATCTAAAATAAACAAAGGGGAATCACTCTTGACTGATAAATTATTTATTTTCCCATTAAACTAACCCTAACCCTAAACCCGTGTTCTTTTTTCCTAGTAGATCAATAAATAAATGAATAATTTATCAGTCAAGATTGGTTCCCCTTTGTTTATGTTAGACTTATAGGAAATAACCCAAGAAGTTCCTGCAACAATTTAAACCCTAGCCTCACGGCTACCCAAAATAATTTGATTTTACAAGTCGCTATTCTCTGAAGGGGGGGGGGGAGCAAATTGTTACAGCTATCTCAGTGAGCATTCTTATTAAAAAAAATTCTACAAGGTTTTTACCTACCGTTCAAACGATTATTTCAATTTCATAAGAGAATTTCGCTGGATTTTGCTATTAATTTCGCATATTTCCAAATTTATTTCCAAGTGATCAAAATTGTATCGTACAAAAAAAAAAAAAATTGTCACAAAAAATCACGGAAAATGATTACGGCCTGATTCCAAAATGGTATGATATGTTTGGCTACAGTCTCTAGGAATAATGTTGAAAAAATGTGACACTGAAATTACCGTTTTTTTAAATTTTATTAGAGAAGGGTAAAAGTTTGAGAAATGCTGTGTTAGAAAATGAATATGCGAGAATTCGGTAAGGAGGCTATCCCCTGAGTAACACCTGCTCCCTCGTTTTAAAGGGGATAGGCTGGGTTAATTGGCGCAGTGCCTGAGGCGCCTCAAAAGAGGAATGCCGAAAGGAATCCATACAATTCTTTTTAACACTGGCCATTGCATGATGTTCGGTTTGTGCGTGGCTCCCCGCGTAAATCGGAGTTTTGTATTAAACTGACATGGTTGGGATGTCAGTAAATAACAAGAATCCGGTACTTATGATATAGGCCAGGCATGTGTTGGAATATTTTGGAATATAGTTATTTACTAAGCTTAGCTTAGATGTGGCACAAGGCCATAAGTATGGGGCGCCCAGTGAGAATCGAACTCACTAACAATGGTCTGCAAATACTAGCTTGCTAACCATTACACCACGTGAGGTACCCAATATTTTTTGGAATATAGTTATTTACTATGTATAGCTTAGATGCGGCACAAGGCCATAAGTATGGGGCACCAAGTGAGAATCGAACTAATGCTAACCATTACACCACGTGAGGTACCCAAATATTTTTTGGAATATAGTTATTTACTATGTGTAGCTTAGATGCGGCACAAGGCCATAAGTATGGGGCACCAAGTGAGAATCGAACTAATGCTAACCATTACACCACGTGAGGTACCCAATATTTTTTGGAATATAGTTATTTACTATGTGTAGCTTAGATGCGGCACAAGGCCATAAGTATGGGGCACCAAGTGAGAATCGAACTAATGCTAACCATTACACCACGTGAGGTACCCAATATTTTTTGGAATATAGTTATTTACTATGTGTAGCTTAGATGCGGCACAAGGCCATAAGTATGGGGCACCAAGTGAGAATCGAACTAATGCTAACCATTACACCACGTGAGGTACCCAAATATTTTTTGGAATATAGTTATTTACTATGTGTAGCTTAGATGCGGCACAAGGCCATAAGTATGGGGCACCAAGTGAGAATCGAACTAATGCTAACCATTACACCACGTGAGGTACCCAATATTTTTTGGAATATAGTTATTTACTATGTGTAGCTTAGATGCGGCACAAGGCCATAAGTATGGGGCACCAAGTGAGAATCGAACTAATGCTAACCATTACACCACGTGAGGTACCCAAATATTTTTGGGAATATAGTTATTTACTATGTGTAGCTTAGATGCGGCACAAGGCCATAAGTATGGGCACCAAGTGAGAATCGAACTAATGCTAACCATTACACCACGTGAGGTACCCAAATATTTTTTGGAATATAGTTATTTACTATGTGTAGCTTAGATGCGGCACAAGGCCATAAGTATGGGGCACCAAGTGAGAATCGAACTAATGCTAACCATTACACCACATGAGGTACCCAAATATTTTTTTGGAATATAGTTATTTACTATGTGTAGCTTAGATGCGGCACAAGGCCATAAGTATGGGGCACCAAGTGAGAATCGAACTAATGCTAACCATTACACCACATGAGGTACCCAAATATTTTTTGGAATATAGTTATTTACTATGTGTAGCTTAGATGCGGCACAAGGCCATAAGTATGGGGCACCAAGTGAGAATCGAACTAATGCTAACCATTACACCACGTGAGGTACCCAAATATTTTTTGGAATATAGTTATTTACTATGTGTAGCTTAGATGCGGCACAAGGCCATAAGTATGGGGCACCAAGTGAGAATCGAACTAATGCTAACCATTACACCACATGAGGTACCCAAATATTTTTTGGAATATAGTTATTTACTATGTGTAGCTTAGATGCGGCACAAGGCCATAAGTATGGGGCACCAAGTGAGAATCGAACTAATGCTAACCATTACACCACGTGAGGTACCCAAATATTTTTTGGAATATAGTTATTTACTATGTGTAGCTTAGATGCGGCACAAGGCCATAAGTATGGGGCACCAAGTGAGAATCGAACTAATGCTAACCATTACACCACATGAGGTACCCAAATATTTTTTGGAATATAGTTATTTACTATGTGTAGCTTAGATGCGGCACAAGGCCATAAGTATGGGGCACCAAGTGAGAATCGAACTAATGCTAACCATTACACCACGTGAGGTACCCAAATATTTTTTGGAATATAGTTATTTACTATGTGTAGCTTAGATGCGGCACAAGGCCATAAGTATGGGGCACCAAGTGAGAATCGAACTAATGCTAACCATTACACCACATGAGGTACCCAAATATTTTTTGGAATATAGTTATTTACTATGTGTAGCTTAGATGCGGCACAAGGCCATAAGTATGGGGCACCAAGTGAGAATCGAACTAATGCTAACCATTACACCACGTGAGGTACCCAAATATTTTTTGGAATATAGTTATTTACTATGTGTAGCTTAGATGCGGCACAAGGCCATAAGTATGGGGCACCAAGTGAGAATCGAACTAATGCTAACCATTACACCACATGAGGTACCCAAATATTTTTTTGGAATATAGTTATTTACTATGTGTAGCTTAGATGCGGCACAAGGCCATAAGTATGGGGCACCAAGTGAGAATCGAACTAATGCTAACCATTACACCCACGTGAGGTACCCAAATATTTTTTGGAATATAGTTATTTACTATGTGTAGCTTAGATGCGGCACAAGGCCATAAGTATGGGGCACCAAGTGAGAATCGAACTAATGCTAACCATTACACCACGTGAGGTACCCAAATATTTTTTGGAATATAGTTATTTACTATGTGTAGCTTAGATGCGGCACAAGGCCATAAGTATGGGGCACCAAGTGAGAATCGAACTAATGCTAACCATTACACCACGTGAGGTACCCAAATATTTTTTGGAATATAGTTATTTACTATGTGTAGCTTAGATGCGGCACAAGGCCATAAGTATGGGGCACCAAGTGAGAATCGAACTAATGCTAACCATTACACCACGTGAGGTACCCAATATTTTTTGGAATATAGTTATTTACTATGTGTAGCTTAGATGCGGCACAAGGCCATAAGTATGGGGCACCAAGTGAGAATCGAACTAATGCTAACCATTACACCACGTGAGGTACCCAAATATTTTTGGAATATAGTTATTTACTATGTGTAGCTTAGATGCGGCACAAGGCCATAAGTATGGGGCACCAAGTGAGAATCGAACTAATGCTAACCATTACACCACGTGAGGTACCCACATATTTTTTGGAATATAGTTATTTACTGTGTAGCTTAGATGCGGCACAAGGCCATAAGTATGGGGCACCAAGTGAGAATCGAACTAATGCTAACCATTACACCACGTGAGGTACCCAAATATTTTTTGGAATATAGTTATTTACTATGTGTAGCTTAGATGCGGCACAAGGCCATAAGTATGGGGCACCAAGTGAGAATCGAACTAATGCTAACCATTACACCACATGAGGTACCCAAATATTTTTTGGAATATAGTTATTTACTATGTGTAGCTTAGATGCGGCACAAGGCCATAAGTATGGGGCACCAAGTGAGAATCGAACTAATGCTAACCATTACACCACGTGAGGTACCCAAATATTTTTTGGAATATAGTTATTTACTATGTGTAGCTTAGATGCGGCACAAGGCCATAAGTATGGGGCACCAAGTGAGAATCGAACTAATGCTAACCATTACACCACGTGAGGTACCCAAATATTTTTTGGAATATAGTTATTTACTATGTGTAGCTTAGATGCGGCACAAGGCCATAAGTATGGGGCACCAAGTGAGAATCGAACTAATGCTAACCATTACACCACGTGAGGTACCCAATATTTTTTGGAATATAGTTATTTACTATGTGTAGCTTAGATGCGGCACAAGGCCATAAGTATGGGGCACCAAGTGAGAATCGAACTAATGCTAACCATTACACCACGTGAGGTACCCAAATATTTTTTGGAATATAGTTATTTACTATGTGTAGCTTAGATGCGGCACAAGGCCATAAGTATGGGGCACCAAGTGAGAATCGAACTAATGCTAACCATTACACCACGTGAGGTACCCAAATATTTTTGGAATATAGTTATTTACTATGTGTAGCTTAGATGCGGCACAAGGCCATAAGTATGGGGCACCAAGTGAGAATCGAACTAATGCTAACCATTACACCACGTGAGGTACCCAATATTTTTTGGAATATAGTTATTTACTATGTGTAGCTTAGATGCGGCACAAGGCCATAAATATGGGGCACCAAGTGAGAATCGAACTAATGCTAACCATTACACCACGTGAGGTACCCAAATATTTTTTGGAATATAGTTATTTACTATGTGTAGCTTAGATGCGGCACAAGGCCATAAGTATGGGGCACCAAGTGAGAATCGAACTAATGCTAACCATTACACCACGTGAGGTACCCAATATTTTTTTGGAATATAGTTATTTACTATGTGTAGCTTAGATGCGGCACAAGGCCATAAGTATGGGGCACCAAGTGAGAATCGAACTAATGCTAACCATTACACCACGTGAGGTACCCAATATTTTTTGGAATATAGTTATTTACTATGTGTAGCTTAGATGCGGCACAAGGCCATAAGTATGGGGCACCAAGTGAGAATCGAACTAATGCTAACCATTACACCACGTGAGGTACCCAAATATTTTTTGGAATATAGTTATTTACTATGTGTAGCTTAGATGCGGCACAAGGCCATAAGTATGGGGCACCAAGTGAGAATCGAACTAATGCTAACCATTACACCACGTGAGGTACCCAAATATTTTTTGGAATATAGTTATTTACTATGTGTAGCTTAGATGCGGCACAAGGCCATAAGTATGGGGCACCAAGTGAGAATCGAACTAATGCTAACCATTACACCACGTGAGGTACCCAAATATTTTTTGGAATATAGTTATTTACTATGTGTAGCTTAGATGCGGCACAAGGCCATAAGTATGGGCACCAAGTGAGAATCGAACTAATGCTAACCATTACACCACGTGAGGTACCCAAATATTTTTTGGAATATAGTTATTTACTATGTGTAGCTTAGATGCGGCACAAGGCCATAAGTATGGGGCACCAAGTGAGAATCGAACTAATGCTAACCATTACACCACGTGAGGTACCCAATATTTTTTGGAATATAGTTATTTACTATGTGTAGCTTAGATGCGGCACAAGGCCATAAGTATGGGGCACCAAGTGAGAATCGAACTAATGCTAACCATTACACCACGTGAGGTACCCAAATATTTTTTGGAATATAGTTATTTACTATGTGTAGCTTAGATGCGGCACAAGGCCATAAGTATGGGGCACCAAGTGAGAATCGAACTAATGCTAACCATTACACCACGTGAGGTACCCAAATATTTTTTGGAATATAGTTATTTACTATGTGTAGCTTAGATGCGGCACAAGGCCATAAGTATGGGGCACCAAGTGAGAATCGAACTAATGCTAACCATTACACCACGTGAGGTACCCAATATTTTTTGGAATATAGTTATTTACTATGTGTAGCTTAGATGCGGCACAAGGCCATAAGTATGGGGCACCAAGTGAGAATCGAACTAATGCTAACCATTACACCACGTGAGGTACCCAATATTTTTTGGAATATAGTTATTTACTATGTGTAGCTTAGATGCGGCACAAGGCCATAAGTATGGGGCACCAAGTGAGAATCGAACTAATGCTAACCATTACACCACGTGAGGTACCCAATATTTTTTGGAATATAGTTTTATTTACTGTGTAGCTTAGATGCGGCACAAGGCCATAAGTATGGGGCACCAAGTGAGAATCGAACTAATGCTAACCATTACACCACGTGAGGTACCAAATATTTTTTGGAATATAGTTATTTACTATGTGTAGCTTAGATGCGGCACAAGGCCATAAGTATGGGGCACCAAGTGAGAATCGAACTAATGCTAACCATTACACCACGTGAGGTACCCAAATATTTTTTGGAATATAGTTATTTACTATGTGTAGCTTAGATGCGGCACAAGGCCATAAGTATGGGGCACCAAGTGAGAATCGAACTAATGCTAACCATTACACCACGTGAGGTACCCAATATTTTTTGGAATATAGTTATTTACTATGTGTAGCTTAGATGCGGCACAAGGCCATAAGTATGGGGCACCAAGTGAGAATCGAACTAATGCTAACCATTACACCACGTGAGGTACCCAATATTTTTGGAATATAGTTATTTACTATGTGTAGCTTAGATGCGGCACAAGGCCATAAGTATGGGGCACCAAGTGAGAATCGAACTAATGCTAACCATTACACCACGTGAGGTACCCAAATATTTTTTGGAATATAGTTTATTTACTATGTGTAGCTTAGATGCGGCACAAGGCCATAAGTATGGGGCACCAAGTGAGAATCGAACTAATGCTAACCATTACACCACGTGAGGTACCCAAATATTTTTTGGAATATAGTTATTTACTATGTGTAGCTTAGATGCGGCACAAGGCCATAAGTATGGGGCACCAAGTGAGAATCGAACTAATGCTAACCATTACACCACGTGAGGTACCCAAAATATTTTTTGGAATATAGTTATTTACTATGTGTAGCTTAGATGCGGCACAAGGCCATAAGTATGGGGCACCAAGTGAGAATCGAACTAATGCTAACCATTACACCACGTGAGGTACCCAAATATTTTTTGGAATATAGTTATTTACTATGTGTAGCTTAGATGCGGCACAAGGCCATAAGTATGGGCACCAAGTGAGAATCGAACTAATGCTAACCATTACACCACGTGAGGTACCCAAATATTTTTTTGGAATATAGTTATTTACTATGTGTAGCTTAGATGCGGCACAAGGCCATAAGTATGGGCACCAAGTGAGAATCGAACTAATGCTAACCATTACACCACGTGAGGTACCCAAATATTTTTTGGAATATAGTTATTTACTATGTGTAGCTTAGATGCGGCACAAGGCCATAAGTATGAGGCACCAAGTGAGAATCGAACTAATGCTAACCATTACACCACGTGAGGTACCCAAAATATTTTTGGGAATATAGTTATTTACTATGTGTAGCTTAGAATGCGGCACAAGGCCATAAGTAATGGGGCAACCAAGTGAGAACGAACTAATGCTACACATTACACCACGTGAGGTACCCAATATTTTTTTGGAAATATAGTTTATTTACTATGTGTAGCTTAGATGCGGCACAAGGCCATAAGTATGAGGCTCCAAGTGAGAATCGAACTAATGCTAACCATTACACCACGTGAGGTACCACAATATTTTTTTGGAATATAGTTATTTACTATGTGTAGCTTAGATGCGGCACAAGGCCATAAGTATGGGGCACAAGTGAGAATCGAACTAATGCTAACCAATTACACCACGTGAGGTACAAATATTTTTGGAATATAAGTTGTCCCTGCAGTACCCCAACCTTAAGTTATAGACAGTGCTGAGGTCACGTGGTCTACTCTTCCGCGATCAACAGCCATAATGTTTCGGCTGTTTCACTACTTAAACATGATACTTAAACCATAGTTCATTTTGCAACCATTGACGAGGAATTCTACAATACTAAGGAGAACCAAAGGAATTCTTTATTGGGCATGTTCCACTGGACAAGCGCTCTTGATTAAAAGCCTAATGGATGGCTCATAAATCAAACTGAGTAGCCCCTAGACGCATGGATTACATGTCTATGTTATGAGGACCGTATGATTACATATGTATGACATGAGGGCCGCACATGACAATAGTTAAGAAAAATACAACTCAATGAAGTATTCAAATAAATTTCTTTTCGATCGGGGTCCGGGGGCCTTCGGCCCTGGACCGCGTAAAGCTAACAACGTTGATCCCAGGGGGTCATCCTCCCGGCAACACCTACCCCTCGATTTAAAGGGGCAGGGCTGAATTTATTGCCCGGTGCCTGAGCGCCCCACTTTAAGGGGGAATGCCGACGGAGAATAAACGTATTTTTTTGCACCCTTTCCCACGAGCCGAGACTCGTGGGTGGTCCCACATTAATAGGACCTTGTCCTGACTGTAGCGTGGGATATATGGTAAATAGAGTAATCATTTTATTGCTCAAAAAGTACAAAACGCAATATTTAACAAGCATTTTTGGAATCTTATAAAAAAAATTTCATTTGACAACAATTCCAGGTAACTGTTATAATACCCCTAATAACACATCGGTAGATATGAGATAGAGAGAGTTAGAGATGGGAATGAGGGGTCTTACTTGTTACTCGCTGCTTCTACTGCGTCTAATTCACCGTATCTTCTCTGGTTCGATCATGGGCTGCTTTCTCTCGGTTGATTCTTCTTTATTTTTTCAGGCTGGTCATTTCGTGTTGAAATAACTTAATCAACTAAGAGGTTAAATCGAATCCGACGGGATAACATATTTTTGCATCCTCCTCCCACGAGTCTCGGCTCGAGGGTGGTCCACATTAACATAGGGCCTTGTGCCTGACCCGCATACGTGGGATACGTGGTAAATAGAGCAATAATTGTATTGCTCAAAAAGTGTAAACGAATTTTTACAAGCATTCATAAATCTTTTTTTTTGAAATTCATTCGACAACAATTCCAGATAATTGTGCAGTAGTCTGGGCGAAGCTAGAAAACTCAGCTATTTTTCTTGTTGGAAAAATTAACTAAAATTTAAATTATGACAACTTTAAAAAAACACTGCGACATTTTACTTACCCCCTGTGAAATAGCCGGCCAAACACAAAGGTTTGTCAATGGTTTTTTTTTTATAAGTGCACAAAAAGTTTTACAGAAAAAAAATTTTCATTTACATGTGAATAAGCCTAAGAAATATAGGGTTAAATGGAGAAGAGAGAGAGAGAGAGAGAGAGAGAGAGAAGAGAGAGAGGAGAGAGAGAAGAGAAGAGAGAGAGTGGGATGAGGGGTCTTACTTGTTTACTCACTGCTTCTAAATTCGACCCGCCATCTTCTCTTGTTGATCTAGTGGGTGCTTTCTCGGGCTGGTTTCTTTCTTTATTTTTTTCGGGCTGGTCATTTCTGGTTGAAATAATTAATCAATATGAGGTTAAATCGAAACTTAACGAACTTAAATTCAACCATCGTATGTCCACCCACCGAAAGAAAGAAAAAATATAAAAAATCAGGGAATAAACGAATTTGATGAAATTTTCAATGTTGATACATATTAATGAATAAGATATAATGCACCAGTATTTTTTATTTTAAAAAACTTTTACATTTCTTCAGGTCAGTTAACTTTGAACCACATTATTTTGAGGCGTAAACGCAGATTCTCAAGATACGTGGTTCAACTGGGTGCATTATATTTTTTATTCATTAATAATAAACACTGAAAATTTCGTTAAATTCGGTTAATTCCCTGACTCTTTTGGTATTTTTTTCTTTCGGTGGGGTGATATATGATAGTGGAATTTAGATCCGTTAAGTTCGTTTAACCTAATAATTTGTTTGTTTTTCTTATAAAGCTTTATTAAACAACCAACCCATCTTCAGCCGCCGCAGTGGAGAACGACTCTCAGGACGAGCGGACATATGCATCCGCTCACTCTGGATTCATAGTCACATCTGACTAAAACTTCTTACGCTGTAATAGCGCCTTTCCGGAGGGGTTAAGTCGGGTAATCGGTTGCCAATCATACCCTAATGGTTATGGAATTCCCCTCTTAACTCCTTCCGATTTTAAAATTTAACGAATCTTATTTAAAGATATTCTTACTCAGGTACGTACAACAAATTCTTGGACTATCAATGAATTAATGCAAAAGAACAACTCAGTGTTGGTGTTGTTTTTCAACTCTTTTCATGTTGGAAAATTTAACTAAAATTAAAAAAAAAAAACCCAGAAACAAACAAACCTGGGTACTGTAAAAGCAGCGTAATGGAGTGCAGTCTGCATGTGAGCCTACCTGTACTTGCTGAGGGTCCGAGCAATGCGGCCCTCGGGTGTCATGTATTTTTTTTTTCGGAATATTTTGCAGATGTCGTCTGTTTCTTTTTGATTAAGTTGATTTTCTTGAAACAGATTTGTTGACAAATGGAATATCGATAAGTTGAATCAATAACTGCCAATCACTGAAAAGATTTAACTTGATCAATAACTGAAAATAGTTTACTTACAGCCTGCTAAAAGATTTAAATACACGCCCCCCCCTCTCTCCTCTCTCTCTCTCCCTCTCTGCTCCTCTTTTCTCCTTTCTCTCTTTTTGGCTCTTTCTCTTCTTTCTTCCCATTGTTCTTTATTGTCCAACTCTTTCTCCCTTCTCTGTTTCTTTCAACATTTCTTTGTCTCTGTCTCTTCTCTTTTTCCCTCACTCTCCTCCTCTTCTCTTTCTCCTTTTCTCTCTTTTGACTCTTCTCTTTTCCCATTGCTTTTATTGTTCCTTTCTCTCCTATTTCTTCACAATCCCCCTCTCTCTCTGATTATCTTTCTCCTTCTCTCATTTTCTTTCCATGGTTTTTTATTGTTCCATTCATCTCTCTCTCTCCTCTCTCTCTCTCTCTCTCTCTCCTCTCTCTCTCTCTCTGCTTCTCTTTCCCCTTCTCTCCTTTTCTTTCTCTTTTTTTTCTTCCTATTGCTCTTCCATCCTTTATCTCCTCTCGTTTCTTTCAAATTCTCTCTCTTTCTCTCTCTCTCTCTCTCCCAAATAATGCTCTTCATCATCTTCCACCCCTTTCTCTCCTTCTCTGTCTCTTTCACAATTTCTCTCTCTCTCTCTCCTCTCTCTCTCTCTCTCTCTCTCTCTCTCTCCACTCGCTTTTTCTTCCCCTTCTCTCCTTTTCTTTCTCTTTTTTCCCTTCACTATGCTCTTATTGTTCCAATCCTTTTCTCCTCTGTTCTTTCAAATTCCTGCGCCCCCTCTCTCCAAAATATGCTTCTCATCATTCCATTCTTTCTCTCCTTCTTTGTTTCTTTCACATCCCCCATCCCTCTCTCTTGCACTCTCAAGCAAATTTTAAATCGTTCTTGTTTATATCATTGACTATAATTAACAACCAACAGACAAGCCAATCCAACTGGGTTACACGCCCTTAGAGGTTGCATGGTGTAATCTTGGAGTCACAGAAAAAGAAATCGTCGACCCAAGTTCAAATCATAGACGAGGATATCTTACATTTCGCATACGCTAATACTCTTGGGAAAGGTATGCACTTGCTCTCCCTCCAGCCTATGGGTAAATAGTAGGGTAGACTGGGCTCTTTAACCTTGGTTATGGCAACCACAGTCTAGGAAAGGAAAACTCTGAATTAAAACCTGTTTAAACTCCGCCTAAAAAATTGACCTTGTGTCACATCCTGCTGGTGCGGAGGGGGTTGATTATATATATATATTATAATATATATATATATAGTATCCTCCCATCATCCTAAAAAAGAAGTTTTGTTGTATTCATTCTTTGATGAATTTATTTTTTAACATATTTCTTAAAACTATTTTTGTTTCTAGTTTAACCTATAGATAGGATCCTAACAGTATACCACTCTGGATCAGAGTGGACCTGGGGTAATGGTTTATGAAAGGATGCTCCACATTCCCAGAGCTCCTAACAGAAAGAGTTTAACGTTATATTCAGTCACCGCCTTCTAGCACATATACGGATAAGAAAGGGTTAGGGCTTGCCCTAAGGCCATTGGTTGGGTCAATCATATAAGAAGCTCAGCGCTTGACGCGATCAGCCGATTGATGGAGGGGGCTTTTCCAACCGCCTGTTTTAGCGTAAGTAAGGATAAAGTGGAGTGTTTGCATGTCATGGATTGCTCAACCAACAGGCGGTAATCCTTAACTTGCTCTCGTAATTTTCCTACCTATAAGATAACTGAACCCTCATCTTATGTCCTGTGTTCTGCAATAAATGTTTTAATTTTTCTTGCACCCGTTTATTTTACAAATTTTTCAGAATATTCACATTGAAGTGAATATTAAAATAAATAAAAAAAATATATTTAGTATTGGTAAAATAAGGGTGCAAGAAAAATAAAACATTTATTGCAAAACACGGACATAAAATGAGGGTTCAGTTTATTTTATGGTAGGAATTTACGAGGAATAAGTTAAGGATACCCAACAGGCTGTCCCTGACCTAAAGTAAAAGACCACCAAAGTGGAGTGTTGCAATGTCATGGACTGCTCAACCACCAGGAATTCCAT
This sequence comes from Doryteuthis pealeii, assembly GCA_023376005.1. NCBI lineage: Eukaryota > Metazoa > Mollusca > Cephalopoda > Myopsida > Loliginidae > Doryteuthis > Doryteuthis pealeii. Next base: position 46,069,046 of record CM042165.1, on the reverse strand, counting down.
CTTTAAGCATCACAGTTCGCCAACAGGTAGCTTCATATTCGGTGGAGGTCTTACAGTCAGTGTTTCTAAAAGCCCCACCGACAGGGCTGAGATAGAAGAAGAGGAGGAACAAGAGAAAGAAAAAAAAAAGTATATGTTGGTTCAAAGAAAGAAATACTGAGTTTCCTGTGTTATTTTTATTTGGACAAATAAGCATCTTTTTTATTCTGAGATAATGTGAAAATATAAAGAGACAAGACGAACAGAACAAGTCGCCCCATCCAATCACTAGAAACTTTGTCTGCCTACAATAAATCAATTGTCATGGATGATACGTAAAAGAAAGATACTAACAAATGTTTAAATCACGACACCAAACACATACACACGCGTGCACTTCGCTCACACACAACACACCACACACACACACTACACACACACGCTTCTCTCTCTCTCTCTCTCTTTTCTCTTCTCTCCATCACACACACACACTTCACACTCACTCATTATTGCTAACAAATGTTCAAACACACACACACACACACACACATATATATATATATATATATATATATATATATATATATATATATATATAGATATATACTAGTCGACCCCCAAAAATCGTCTGCTCGACAGATTTTTTAAAAACGATTAAAATTAATTAAATCTATTATTTAAGGTCAAATTTTTGTCTAAACGATAAGTAGTAACATAATGACCATCATTAAAAAAGAAAATATTATTACATATGATTTTATTTTTAATACTTTAAAGAATTTGTTTTGGTCAATTTCATCGCTTTTCGTCTGCCTTTTTAATGGCTTTTTTTACAATTTAATGTAACATTCGGATGCAAAAAATTACCAAAAATAGGTAATTATCCGATTTTAATGAAATTTTCAGTATTGATTTATCAATTAATACTTTTATAATGCAAGTTATTTTTTTCAAAACTTTAATTAAGTATTTTTGCTATGAAAAATGAATATATAAGATTCATTTAAAATATGAAAAGCCTGATGTTAAGTTTAAAATGTTATATTTTTAATTCTAAAATAAATATCTATTTAATGCAAACCTTATTTAATACAACAAGTATATTTTTGAAGAAAAACTCATTGAAAATGTACCCCCCCCCCTTTTTAAGCAGAAAAATATCGATGTATAATTTTTTCTTTTAATAAGAAAATAGCGCAATTAAAAAATTTTGAAAATGGAGTAAGAAATCTCCTAGAATTTCATTTGTTAATTATTTTTTTACATTCTGTATTTTCCCGATTTTCGGTACTTATTGTCTACATAGAAAGGCCCGCGAGAAATAAAAAAAAATTTCTATCTTGCATAACTTCGGTGCTCTTTTAATTCTTTATGTTGTATTGGTAGTTAGTACAGTATACAGAACCAAACTCGAAAAAGAATGTAACGACGCCCACATGGAGGGGTGGGGGATAAAATTAAGTGAACCTAAAAATGAGAAATCTTGTTGAAATATAAATAAATAATGCATTATAATAAAGAATTTCTTTATGATAAAGGGTAACACATCTGGAAAAGTGTTGAAAAGTGTGGTCAGAAGCCCAGGCATGGTAGTTTTGATATGTGCCTTAGCACGGGCATTCAGGATACTGTCGGGTGATTGCCGTTAAGTATCGTACAGACACAAGATCAATCGGTGCGCATAAAGTCTAACGGTAGATCTAACGACCATTAAAGTTTTAACGGTAAAATCTTTGAGTATGAGTGGTAAAGGCAGGAAGTGAGTACTTTATGTTAGAAACAAAACATTTTGAAATTAAGTGTTGGAATATTGGGGGATAGACAGCAAAGTTCTGAAGCAAGAGGAATAGTGTTTTTTTAATTGTTAAGATGGAAAATCGATAGTCAGTAGGAAGATAGTTAATTAGAGTCGTTACGCCGCATTACGTAGGAGGGAATTGTGTTCATAGGGTCTGGTTGGACGTGGGTTCGGGTGGTTGGGGAATTTTTAGCTAAATTCAGCGGAGCTCCAGCCCTTAATTTCCAGTTTTGAAGTCCCGGTCGTGGGGTCGATAGAATCATCAGTAGCAGCAGAGATAGAGGATACGCCCGGAAAGACCACATACCAGTGAAGCCATAATATCAACTTAAGTCTATAAGACAACTGTTCTTGCGCAGACTGAATATAGACCCAAATGTAACTAACTCCACCACAAACTACACAAGTGTCACAACTTCCTCTTCCACCAGCGGTCCTGGTTATCGAGACTTTTAGTGTGTGTTTTGGTTTTGTGTTTTTAAATCTTTGTGAACCTGTCTCTTGAACTGTGCCATTCGTAATCGGCCAGACATAATATCTACAACGTTGGGGTCTAGAATTGTGCAACGAGTGTTTGGAGTGCAGAATTCGGGTTTCTTCAACAGACCGAAGGTAATGACTTAAAGAAGAAAAAATAGCGGGTCTCTGGTAGAAAAATAAGTAACTGCGAAAATTCTGAAATTAATGTAAAAACAAATTGTTTATTAATATCATTTGGGGGGATTTGTTTTTACTCTTATTTAGTTATATAATTAGCCTTTTTAGATTAAGTGAAAAATTATACATCGATTTTGTTCGTCTAAAAGTATTCATATNGTGTGTGCGTCTCCTTTTTTTTCAAACTTCAGAAAATTTTAAAACAGACTGAATAAGAAGGATTACCACTCACTTTTTCTCAATCTTTCTGTGATATATAATTTCTTATCTTATGCCCTGAAATGATCTATTTAATAGATCGAAACACGCAGCGTCGGCCAATAAACTCACCACTTAACCCATTTAAACCTGTGTTTTTCAATTTTCTTGATATATTACATACCGTCGGATTTATTTCCTCTCTCACATATATATATAATATATATATATATAAATATAATATATATATATATAATATATATATTAGTCAATACGCCACGAATACAGATAACTCTCCCGCCCGCCCCCTAAAGACGCCAAACACACACGCGCCCCACATGCACGTTTCCTGTTACCTGCTTTTTCCATTTGCGAAGTCTTTCACAAAATTCACGTTTTTCTCTTTGTTATTTATTCGAAAACCCACCCCCACCTCCATCGGTTACCTGTTGGTGTTGGTAACCCAAGAAGATACAATATAGATACAATGGGAATATAAAATGTTGAAATCGAGACAGGTGGGGTTAGCGGGGAACATTGGGTTTAATGGCGACAGGCGGATGTGATTTTTCATAACGGCCCTTCCTTTAAACGAAAAACAAAAAAAAGATGATTCCACATTTTTTTTTTTGTTTTCAGGTTTTTCAAGATTTCTTAACCTTTCTCGTCCCAAGATAAATGTTTTTTACGAAATTAATGTGTCGACAACATTCAAGGATTTGATATCTTTAAATACGAGTATATTGCAAAATTATTCTCCATCAAGCATAAGTAGTGTATATTATATATATATATATATATATAATATATATATATATATATATATAATATATATATATATAATATAATATGCAATATATAATGAATAGTGAATGAAAAAATGAGAAAGTATTTGCATGGAAAGGTGCTCAATGCTAATAAAGCAGAGCGGATTATAATAATGGTGATATATGGTTCACACTCATAATTAAAGTTTCTTGGTAATCCAATCATCAGATGAGATCAGTGGTTGAGATGTCAAAAAACCAGTCGTGAAATGGTTGAGATGTTAAAAATCAAATTTTTAGCTTACATTCCCATCGCGTGAAAAACGCTTCATATAAACGCTAAAAAATTTGATTTTTAACAATCTCAACCATTTCACGACTGGTTTTTGACATCTCAACCACTTCTCATCTGATAATTGGATTACCAAGAAACTTTAAGTTATGAGTGTGAAACCATAATAATCACCATTAATTATATTATATATATATATATATATATATATATATATATATATATATATATATATATATACTAGACTCAACGCACACACACACACACACACACACACACACACAACACATATATATATATGTATATATTAGGTATACCCATTTGTCGTCTGCTACAAATAAAAACGATTTAAAATTAATTAAATTTATTATTTAAGGTCAAACTTTTGTCTAAATCGATAATAGTAACATTAATGACCATCATTAAAAAAAAGAAAAATATCATTACACTATGCAGTTTATTTTTAATACATTTAAAGGATTTGTTTTGGTCTATTTCGACCGATCCGCCATTCTGTCTCTTTTTCAATGGTTTTAGGCGCTTGTTTACTTAATTTCACGATTGCAATAAAATTTACCAAAAATCAGGTAATTATCCGATTTTAATGAAATTTTCAGTATTGATTTATCAATTAATTACTTTTATAATGCATTAGTTAATTTATTTCAAAACTTTAATTTAGTATTTTGCTATGAAAAATGAATATATAAGATTCATTTAAAATATGAAAAGCCTGATTTAAGTTTAAAATGTTATATTTTTAATTCTACAAATAAATATCTATTTAATGCAAACCTTATTTTATTACATCAAAGTATACTTTTTGAAGAAAAACTCGATTGAAAATGTACCCCCCCCTTTTTAAGCAGAAAAATATCGATGTATAATTTTTTCTTTTATAAGATAATAACCGAAAATCGGAAAATTAAATGTAAAATAAATCATAATCGAATATTCTGAATTTCGGCCAGTGTTAACCGAAATGATAAGTAGGCCAGATTAAACCCGGATTTTGATTTGGGTTTGTTTGTTTTACGGCATATCAACCTCAGTGGGTCATTTAATGCCGATAAAGTTTTGAAATAAATCAATTCTTAATGCATAATAGAATTTTTTATAAATACATTTTTCTATTTAACCCATAGATGGGACCCTAACAGCAATGGTGATGAAGGGGTGCTCCACATTCCCCAAATCTCCAAAACAGGAACCTCGCCATCAGATAGAGTTTAACGTCATTCCCAGGACATGTAGATCCTCAGTCACCGCCTTCTAGCACCCATATGATAAAAATGGGTTGGGGCTTGCCATAAGGGCAATAGGGTTGGGAAAATCATATAGGTGCTAGGGCTTGACGTGGCCAGGAACCTTCTTGTCGTAATCGGGAACCCTCTTGTCGTCATCGGGAGCCATCACGGAACTTTGAACCTAACCCTTTATTCAATCCACGGGGGTATCCTGTTTTTTTCGCTAACCATAGCTGTGGTACAGGTATTAAGCTGTGTTGATTATTATTCTATGTTACTGCTGCCCCTGACCAGGATTGAACTAACAGTCTAGAGATAACTGTCACTTAGAACTGTCTTAACCTAACTCCTTTATCCACTACGCTATGAGTCCAATTGGACACAAAGCGTAGTGTATAAATTATCAAGCCTAATCTAAAAAATTCCCAGAAATAGATTTAGTTGTGTTTTAAAAATCGACCTACCCTAATATATGTATGTACTAGCAGAGGCTACCCGGCGTCGCCTCGGAAGAGGGGGATTTTTTTATTAAGTTAGTCCCACAGATCCATTATTACTGAATCGTGAGTTGAATCCTCGTGGGATGCCCCATTTAAATCCCTATGTAAAAAAAAAAAAAAAAAAAAAAAAATAGACCATGCATTGATCCAGCTACTCGAAAAATAAATTTTAATGTCTACTATCTAAAATATCAAATGAAAAAAAATCCATGCTGTTATCATTAAAATTTTATTTTTTAATTATCTTTACGAATATAAATGAAATTCTATTATTTTTGCTCAAAAATCAAGCCCTAGTGATATTTAATGTGTATATATATTTACTTTGTTGTTAATTGTTTTATTTTCGAAGTTTCCTCCGGACATACATATGCACACAACTGCCTATGAACAGCTGTCAGTGGACGAGGGGATAAGATATCAGGTTGCCATACGGTCAGTCTGAGTGCGACCCTAGCCAAAGATAATTGTGTCTAGCCACACTGAAGAGGCGTGAAACGCCGAAACACGTGTCTGTGGATGACTTATTATATATGTGTGTGTGTGTGTGTGTCTGTGTGTCTTAATACGCACGCACACACACACACACACACACATAAATATAATGAATCTATTTATTATATATATATATATATATATATATATATATATATATATATATATATATATATATAAACATTTTGGGTTGTTATTGACAGAATTGAGTAAAAATTCTTTTATGCTTCTAATAGCAAAAAAATATATTCTATATATATATATATATATATATATATATATATATATATTATATGTTATCAAAAAGAAGGTCCGCAAAATGGATTATGTTTTTAGAAAAAACATTTTTTTCGAGATAAAAATAAAAAAAATTTTTTCTGAAAACGTTTTTTTTTAAAGTGAAAGTGATACCAATAAAAAATTTTTCTGAAAACGTTTTTTTCTGAAAGTGAAAGTGATATAAATTGTAGTTGGTGCACTTTGAACAGTCCAAAAGGATTAGAAAAGGGTTTGGAAAGTTTGGAAATCAGAGGAAGGATTGAAACCATTCAGAACACTGCACTGCTGCAATCTGCCAGAATACTCAGAAGAGTCCTGGAGACCCGAGGAGACTTGCTGTCACTCAGACTCCAGTGAAAGGTCATCAGCTAATGCTGATGTGAAAACCAAAAGGAGTAAATAATAATAATAATAATATAATAATAATAATAATAATATATATATATATATATATATATATATATATATATATATATATATATATATATATATATATATAGTGTGGGATTGTCACTGTTTCAGCTTTTACTGGAACGGTGTGCCAAAATGCAGTATTATTGGAAGAGTGCTCAATACAAAAATAGAGCTGTTATATAATATGATAAAATAAATATATAAAGTGCTCAAATATAAAAATATATATAAATATAAAAAAATATATAAATATAATATAAATATATAAAGGTTTGCAATTACGCACGCATGAAACCAAAATAGTTGTGAGTGTTCCTTTGTCATCAAATAAATAGATATGTAAAACCTTTATATATTTATATATTATATCATACATATATATAGTATCCGGAAAAGTCCTCAGGAGATCATTTTTTGATTGAAACCATAGTAGAACCTTTATTTTCCATCTAACAATAATATTAATAGTATTATATATATATATATATATATATATATATATATATTATTATAATGGAGATTGTGTGTTTTTCTGTCTGTAACCGAAACTATATTACTAATCGAGTCATAGTTATTTACATCACATTCTCCATGAATATCTACTGTATTTATATTAAACCGTCGAAGCTCTTCTGTTTGCCATATCTACATACAAATAACATGCAATTGTTTATATATACAAAAAATAGCGGTTTGCAGTGTGAATGGGAAGGCTTATTTGCATATTGATATTAAAAATGTGATTTTATTAAATATGTGCTTAGTATTATTGATTTCTAACTGTTTGGTTTTATTTTAATGAATATAAGCAAAAATCTCTTCAATGAATCTTAAATGAAATCCATTAACAAGAAAAAATAACTGTCATTTTATTCTTTATTTCCCAATTTAACTAAATTGTTAAATAAGTAAAATTCAGCAATGAAAGACGGGAATGATGGAAGGGTAAGTTTCATTTCAATTTTTCTATTATACCCCCACTCTGTTACATATCTTTTTGTCTGCCTCTAATTTAATACGATATTTCATTACATTAAAACTTAAATACCTGTACCCGGAGGGTGCATATATTTGCTAGTA
>CM042165.1:46041340-46058840 GCA_023376005.1 Doryteuthis pealeii | reverse complement strand
AGGATGCTGTCCCGGTAAAAAAAAAAAAAGTTTTAAGTGAATTTAAGCATATATTGTTGAAAATAGTCCACCATACGCTCCTGTTAACTTTGATTATAACAATACCAGCAATAAAATAAGGATGCATGGAGTTTAGGGCAGATAAAAGTACTGAGCTGGGTTAGTGAGTATCATAGAGAAGATTAGTCTAGGCCTACGGGAGGTCTCAAACTTCACCTACGATGTATAAGACGCAGGGCAATTTTTTGAGCCAAAATTTTGGGAAAAATGTGCGTCCTATATGCCGTGAAATACAGCAATTTATTTAGAGCTCATTGTTAGGTAAGAAATTAGTTGCTATTTAGGTTGGAGGTCGTGGTGTAAGGGTCAGAGCCGTAGGAAATGGACTCATCGACCCGAGTTCAAATCCTGTGCGAAGCTACAGTTTACATAGCGCTAATACCCTTGGGAAAGGTATGAATCCGACTACTCTTCCTCAAGCCATGGGTAAATAGTAGAGCAGACTTGGCTCTTTAACCTTGGTTAGGCAAGCAGTCTAGGAAAAGGAGAACTCTGAATTCAAACCTGTTAAACGCCGCTTGGGGTGGTCACTACTAGTATAGGCTCAGTCCTAATTAGGGATCTATTTCTACTATGAAGATACAAAGCTCAGGGTTATTTCCTATAAGTCTAACATAATCAAAGGGAAATTATTTATTTATTAATGATCTACTTGGAAAAAAGAAGACGGGTTTAGGGTTATGGTTTAGGGTTAGGGTTAGGGTTTAGGGTTAGTTTAATGGGAAAATAAATAAATAATTTATCAGTCAAGAGTGGTTCTCCTTTGATCCTGTTAGACTTATAGGAAATAACTAAGCTCAGTTACATTTTAGTCGGTAGGAATTTGTGCTTGAAGCACTTTTGTTTGTGGAATGTCTCAGGGCAATCTCGTTTAATGTTCCAGCGGTAGTCTGCCATTATATGTTTGTGCCATTTCTCTAGGTAGCACTTCTCCATGATCTTGAGGTCCTGGTGGAACTGCTTACCTTCCTCGTCACCCACTGCCTCTAAGTTCTCAGGAAATCTATCAAGATGACTGTATAGAAAATGGGGTTATTTCCTATAACTCCAACATAAAAAGGGGAACCACTCTGACTGATAAATTATTTATTTATTTATTGATCTACTAAGAAAAAAGAAGACGGGGTTAGGGTTAGGGTTAGGGTTAGGGTTTAGGGTTAGTTTTAGTTTAATGGGAAAATAATGGGTAGATTAATTAACAGATAAATTCATTCAGGGTGGTTCCCCTTTTTTAGGTTGGAGTTATAGGAAATAACCGAAAATGGAGTTTGACACGCATGTTACAAAGGTTTCATAATTATTGGCCTTTTTATTGTTGTATAGCCGTATATACCCCTCTAACATTCTCGGGTATATATATATATATATATATATATATATATATAGAGAGAGAGAGAGAGAGAGAGAGAGAGAGAGAAACAGAGATAGATTAGATCAGAGATGAGAGATCTTACTTGATACATTTCTACTTGTTGCTTACTGCTTCTTCTTCTATGTTGTCTGGCTGCCATCTTGTGTGGGCCTGAGCTGACTTCTATCTAGGCTTCTGCTGGGGGTTGACTTTCCTTTTTAATTCTTCTTCTGGGCTGGGCTTAACATTGTCTTAATAATTTGCACAAGACTTGGGTTTGCTTGATCAAGTCTTTTTTATTTATTCTTAGCCCATATTTGATTTCGCTGTGGGGATTATATGACATTCTCTAATAGAGAGGGAGGGACAGAGATATATTAGATTAGAGATGGTAAATCTTACTTGGTACAATTTTACTTGTTGCTTACTGCTTCTTCTTCTATGTTGTCTGGCCGCCATCTTGTCTGGGCCTCGGCTGACTTCTATCTCGGCTTCTGCTGGGGGTTGACTTTCCTTCTTAAATTCTTCTTCTGGGCTGGGCTTAACATTGTCTTAATAATTTGCACAAGACTTGGTTTTGCTTGATCAAGCTTTTATTTATTCTTAGCCCATTTTTGTGGCCACCCAATTAAGTATTGAACTGGCTCATCAACGCTTATCTTCCGTTACCAGCATAACGTTAATGTAATATTATTATTGGGAATCGATATGTAAGAAATAAGAAAAAAAGGTGATCATAAATTGGGGGATCTATTTAAAAAAAAATCTTAACCTAATTATAAAAGGATCCCCCATTATTTGACCACACTTTCTTTTTCTAAGATGAAAGCAGTTGTGTAAAACATTATTGTTCGTTGGCTGGTTGCCTGTTTTGTTTTACGGCACATCAACCCCTTTTGGGTCATTTAATGCCAAATCAAGTCATTTTTGATAAACAAAGGACACCGTTTGCTTACAATAAAGTAAAGTAAAGTAAAGTCATCGGGGCGGCCTAATGTCGATATCAGCCATGCAGTGAGAGAGTATATCCCCTTTTCACTAGCGCTAGACCAAGGAGATTATTTTAGCATCTGAGGTGGAGCGCCACACCTACCATCAGCTCCTTACCTGTGCTACTCATACGCTGAGTTGGCGAGGGCCAGTATCGAACTAGGAACCTAGTGGTTTCTAGCCGAACCTGCTCATAAAAGTGGTCACCCACTTAAGTATTGAGCAGGCTCATCGTTGCTTAACTTCGATGATCTCGCGAGAACCGGTGCTTTCAGCGTGACTTAACCATAATGGAAAAGATATGCTAAAACATGACCACGCTGGAGCTACTATACTCGTTGCCTAAGCGACAATAAGTCTAAAGAATACTTATTTCTATTCTATTTTATACCTGCTATTTAACAGTGTTCGGCTAGGAATCACAAGGTTCTTGGTTCGATACCGGCCCTCGCCAACTCAGCGTATGAGTAGCACAGGGATCTGTGCGGTAAAGTGAGGAGCTGGTGGTAGTTGTGGCGCTCCACCTCAGATGCTAAAATATTCTCCTTGGTTTAGCGCTAGTGAAAAGGGGATAGGCTCCCTCGCTGTCTGGCTGATACCGACATTAGGCCGCACCGAGGACTTTACATATTTAACAGCCTGTAAATAACATTGGGCACATGGCGTAACGGATATGAGGTTTGAGTTAATTCAGTTCTAAGTGACAATTCATCTCTAGGTTGCAGGTTCAATCCTGGGCAAGGGCGATGATAACATAGAATACTTAACATAGATTAACACGTGCACCCGGCTATTGTTAACGGAATGAAAACAGTTTCCTCCGGTGGATTGAATAAAGGGTTCGGTTCTAAGTTCCGCGAAGGCTCCCGAGTTCGACAAGAAGGTTTCAGAGTTCGAGAAGGTTTCAGAGTTCGATGAGAAACACCTGAAGAAGGATGGAGGGCACATCGGCCGAAACGTTGTGTATATAACAATAAAATTGAGGATAACAGCCCGAAAAATCCAAATAATACAAATTATCAAGCTTCATCTAAAAAATTAAGACAAAAATTTTTTTAACATTTTCAGCAATTTTTCAATCCGGGAGCCGTGGGTAGGGAGTCCCCTTACGGTTGTGGGATACCCGGGTTTCAAAGGATTAAGCGTATTTTATTTTTAAAAAAAGAAGTTACGAGTATGAATATACAACCAATTATGGCTCCACATACACGGACACACGTTGGTATTTATAATAATGCAAAAACAGAATATATTTTATAATTTATTTATTTATTCATATATATATATATAATTTTTTCTGTTTGATCAAAATAATAATAGGAAGCTGGAGAATTAAGAATTGCCAATATATGTATATATATATTTTTAAAATGTTTTTTTTTATATGGATAACGATATGGATAATATCTTATATAAATGTGTAGAACGAGAAATAGAAATTTTTCTAAGAAAACAACTCAAGTTTTACTTATCTGTTTTCAGTCTCTTATTTACCCAACCCGTCCACCTCGAGTAGGATGTAACACAAACTGGCAAGTGTGAGGCATCCATCGAGGATCGACCTCGCTATTCAGTAGTAATGGATCTGCGAGACTAGTTTGCTAGCCATTACACCACGATCGGACACCCAACACATACACACGTATGTACGAATGACTATGAAACAGTATTTGCGTGAGTGTGTACGTGTGCGTGTATGCATGTGTGTTCGTATGTGCGTGTACGTGTGTGTGTACGTGTGTGTGTATGTGTGTCATATGTGCGTGTGCGTCTATATTTGTGTGCCCATATACGCACTGGCCAGCACTGACCCCAGATACGGACAGATAGGATAGTCGCCCAGGGCACCAAATATCGAGAGACGCCTGTCACGTGTCTTAGACGGAAGGACATTGCAAAATACAAATATATAGATTTGAAAAATTAATTAAACAAAATAAAAACAATAAAAAGTCAGAGACGATTGAGGTGTGGGCAGGTAACATAATATTATATTTTAAAAGGCGCTAAAAATTCGCTTTGCTCGGGTCCTAGGAACTCTAGGGCTGGGTCCCTGGCACTTGTTGGTGTCCGCGTGAGTAAATTAAATAGTAAGTGTGTGTTTTCTTATTCTGTACGTGCCAAACGACAATCTTAAGGTCAGAAATAATATATATATATATATATGGGCCGGGTTAGCTCTATCGGTAGAGCGTTCGACTAGAAACCACAAGGTTCCTGGTTCGATACCGGCCCTCGCCAACTCAGCGTATAAGTAGCACAGGGATCTGTGCGGTAGAGTGAGTAACTGATGGTAGGTGTGGCACCCCGCTTCTAGACGCAAAATCAATCTCCTTAGTCTAGCACTAGTGAAAAGGGGATAGACGCCCTCGCTGATTGGCTGATACCGACGTTAGGCCACCCCGACGACTTTACTTTTTACTTATATATATATATATATATATATATATATATATATATATGAAGTAAGTGGAAGTTAATCCGACAGTATGAATTTAACATTTTTAATGTGTGTGTGTGTGTGTTTGTATAAGAATATGAAAAGTAGATGACTTATTCAATTGCTTTCATGACTTTATTATATATATATATATATATATATATATATATATAGAGAGAGAGAGAGAGAGAGAGAGAGAGAGAGAGAGAGGAGAGAGAGTGGGGGGAGGAGAGAGAAAGATAGGAAGGGAAGGGGAGGAAGAAACCGGCCTCATATGTATAAATAAAATTTCTATATTTTAATTGTTTTTTTTTTATTTATTATTATTCCTTTTACTCATCTGAAAATCATAACCTACACCCCGCCTCTGATATCCAGTCCGGTTCATACCCCCCAAAGAAGATCAAACCACGCCCTCTCTCGCCCCGGCCTCCTTCATCAAGTTCTGATTTTTTGCCTATTCAGCTCCCACGTGGGAACCTAAGTCTGTTTATCTACCTGTTTCTTTTTCTTGTTGTATTATTTCTTGTATTTGCTTCGTTTCTTTTCAATTTAGAGCGGCGTTGTCTGGTCTTTATTGTTGAACGTCAATTGAATCGGCTACAAGATTGGACGTACGCTTTGACGGCGAAGACAACAACAAGAAGAAGAAAATAAAGTTTTGGGGCTTCTGAGTCGTTGAGAAGTTGATTAGTTTTTGAGTTAGAATCGAAAATAGGAACAGTTGGACGAAGAGATTTTAATTTATTAATCAAAAGGAGATGCTTATTGAATTTATTTTCTTTTTTTAGTAGACATTGTTTTTGCACGAAAGTGGTGGCAGACGATATAAGGAACTCTTTTATAAAAAGACAAGAAAGGTGTTACATTGGCGCGCGTGTTAAAGTTAGAATTTCACACCGAAAGGAAAGAAAAAAAAAACGGCAAATGAATTAATGTCGTCTTTACTAACTGGAAAAAAAAAAACAAAAAAAAAAAAAAAAACACTGAATTAAACAATAAACAAAAATAGAAATAATAACAATAAAAAAGAAAAAAAAGAAAAAGAGAAACCAAATTGAAATCAATGCGCGCTTGTTTGATGGACATGTCTTTCTCTCGGGGGGACAGGCTACTACAAGAGGAAGACATTTTATCTGGAGCAAGTAAAATGGAAACAATACCGAAAGAGGTGAGTCCCATATTATATCGTATTTATTTTAAAAAAACACCATTTTTTTTGTAATTTAAATAAATTGAAATAGATCACTATGTATGCCTGAGCCTATTCTAGTAGTGACCACCCCAATCGATGGTATATATAAAGACAATAAGTCTTCTCAGGTCTCCAGGACACTTCTGAGTATTGTAGCTGTAGCTGTTGTCTGGATGGTTTCAATTCTTCCTCTGATTTCCAGTTTAACTAGTATGTTTTCTAAGCTTTTGGGGGCCGTTCCAAGTGCACCAACTAAAATTGGTATCACTTTCGTCTTCATATTCCACAGTTTTTTTTCAATTCTTTTATCTTCACCCTGTGATCTGCTGTAACTGAAAAATCTTCCAGTTGACAAGTTCTCTTTTCTTGTTAATTAATACTAGGCCTGGTCTTCTGGTTGGGATAAGGTGACCCGTCTTTATCTCAAAGTCCCAGAGAATTTATCATGGTTTCACTAGTATGACCAATATAACTGGGCCACTTGCGTGCAATACTAATGCAACGATTGCCTCTCCCAGTTAGTATGTCTTATTATGGTTTTTCTATTCTCTAATTACGAGGGTCATTCAATAAATAAAGTGAAGTTTGTTTAAGGATTTGGCAATAAGAAGCATTCGTTATAGTTGCTCCTTTTTCAAGGAAATCAATAGTGAAGGGTTCTTCCATATTCTCGAAGGGGATCATTCAATAAGTAAGGTGAATTTTGCATAAAGAGTTGGCAATAAGAAAACATTGTTTACAGTTGAACCTTTTTTAAGGAAATCAATAATGATGGGTCCTCTCATGTCCCAGAAGAGGGTCCTTCAATAAATAAGGTGAAATATTGCCTAAGGAGTTGGCAATAGGAACCATTGTTTACAGTTGAACCTTTTTTAAGTAAATCAATAGTGATGGGTCTTTTCATGTCCCAGAAAAGGGTCCTTCAATAAATAAGGTGAAATATTGCCTAAGGAGTTGGCAATAGGAAACACTGTTTACAGTTGCACCTTTTTCAAGGAAATCGGACCATATTACCTTTAGGCACCCCTTTTTGATCTCGATTAAGAAAGGACATGTTTTTCATTTACACCGTCAATACCCGGTTGTTTGTTAGGGGTTAGGGTTAGGGGTTAGTTTTATGATTAAAAAAAAAACTAAAACTCGTCTGTTAAAACAACTGGATATTGACGGTGTAAATGAAAAACATGTCCTTTCTTAATCGAAATCAAAAAGGGGTCCCTAAAGGTCATATGGTCCAGGAAATCAATAGTGATGGGTCTTTTCATGTCCCAGTAGAGGGTCATTCAACAAATAAGGTAAATTTTGTCAAAGGAATTGGCAATAGGGGCGCTGTTCACAGTCGCACGTTTTTCAAGGAAATCAGTTGTGATTAGTCCTTTTATGTTCCAGAAACATTGTCAGCAAGACCTTCTTTACTGATTGCTGCCACCGAGACTTTTTCTTTACCGGAAAGCCAATGTGTTTCCATTCCATATAGTGTCTTTTGGACTCAGGCTTGTCGTGGCAAATCCATGTTTAGACTATTTGTAAACATTTTTAAAACTAAAACATGCTTCTTCATACACACATTTTTTATGCAAATTTCATATAGTTTGTACTTCTTAGCTACCAAATATTTGATTGTAGACCTCTATTCAAGCCTGGAGCATTCTGTTTAGCTTGCTGCCATTTTGAATAACCTCAAAACAAATATTTCTGCGAGATTAAAATAATTTTTGATAAAAACCAAATTCCACACAATGCAGAGTTTGCTTTTATGGAAAACAAATCTGAAAAAAAAAAGAATGTTTAAAAAAACAAAAAACTTATTTATTGAATAGTATTATCTGCATTATTCGGACTATTGTCCCCATCTTTATTGTTATTTGTACAACGTTTCGGCCGATATGCCCTCCGGCCTTCTTCAGGTATTTCTTGTCAGATTCGGAAACCTTGGACTCGGGAACCTTCTTTTCGAACTCAGGAACTTTCTTGTCGTAGTCGGGAACCTTCTTGTCGTAATCGGGAGCCATAAACCAGAATAATGCAGATAATATTAATCCTCAAGCCTCATCTCAAACATTCAGAGGAATATTATTTATTGAACTAGAAGAGGCCACTACTCCGTCGCCCGAGGAGAGGAGAAAGACAAAAAATCTAGTGTATTGATTTGTTTACATTTAAGAATTACAATTGTTGGACGTTTTTAAGTAGAATTTAAACACTCTGAAAAGGAAAAAAAAAGTCTCTTATTTAAAATATTAAATGCCGGAAAATTCCATACTATTACTATTCATAATTTATTTCTTAATTATTTTCACGAATATGAAAAAAATCGTAATTATTTTTGCTCAAAAAGCAAGCTCTGGTGATAGTGAATGTTTATATATATTTACTTTGTCGTTAATTGTTTTATTTTTGTATTTTCGCCCGGACATACACCCATACATACATACACACATACTGTCCTTTATATATATATACTAGCAGCGGCTACACCTAGGTAGAGAGGGATTTTTTAAAGTTAGTCCCGCAGATCCATTATTACTGAATCATGAGTTGAATCCTTGGGATGCCCCATTTAAATCCCTATGTAAAAAAAATTAGACCTTGCATTGATCCAGTTACTCTGAAAAGAAATGTTAATGTCTACTATCTAAAATATTAAATGGAAAAAAAATCCATGCTGTTATCATTTAAATTTTATTTTTTAATTATCTTCACGAATATAAATCAAATCTCTATTATTTTTGCTCAAAAACCAGGCTCTGGTGATATTTAATGTGTATATATATTTACTTTGTCGTTAATTGTTTTATTTTCGAAGTTTCCTCCGGACATACACATACACACAACTGCCCATTATATATATATATATATATATATATATATATATATATATATATATATATATAGATATAGATAGATAGATAGATAGATAGATAGATGACCCTTGTATACCTTTCATAACGTTGTGCAACGTTTTAGTATGATCAGTGTGTTCCACTTTTAGCGTATTTTCTCAAATCTTTTATCATCAAAATAAACAAATTGCTTTACGTCTGGGTAGGGGTACCCTTACGTCAGGGTAGGGGTACTCCTTCGCCGTCTTAGAATCAGTAAACTAAAAAAAAAAAAAAAGGTATCGGCTAATCATAAACAAATAAAACCTATCTCGACCACACATGGTCGTCAACTGATGAATACTATTATTGGTAAAATAAAATATTACTTGTTCGGGATTTCATAATAACTATGACGTAATCGGTGTCAATGGACGTACCTATATAAACACATTGTTTCACGTAACTTAACATAGACAACTAAATGACACACACACACACACACACACACACACACACACACACACACACAAATATTAAACAGGTGTCTTCATTATAGAAGGCCGGTTAAATACACTTGGATTTCAGAAAAAAAAATTTAAAAATTGAGATAGATCAGTAAATAGTCCTGGGCCTATTCTAGTTGTGATCAAGTTTGAATTCAGAGTTTTTTTTCTCTCCTAGACTGGTTGTCATACCAAGGTTAAAGAACCCAGTCTGCCCTACTATTTACCCATAACTGGAGGGAGAATAGATTCATACCTTTCCCACGGGTATTAGCGCTATGTGAACTGTGGCTTCGTCCAGGAATTGAACTCGAGTCAACGAGTCCATTTCCTACGACTCTAACCAGTACACCACCGCCCTTCCCCATTTTCAGAAAATTGTCTGCACTGTCTTGCTATTCTAATAACAAGGGCCCTTCGAGGCCTGTATGTCCGGTGGCTTCGGCCACTGGACTGTTAGTGAAAATTAATGGCCTGATCCCAGGGGGTCATCCCACCAAGGCGACACCTGCCCCCTTGATTTAAAGGGACAGGGCTGGGTTTATTGCTCAGTGCCTGAGATGTCCCCCTTGGGGGAGTAGCGGGGATCCGCACAATTCTTATGTCTGTCCCGCATAGGTGGAATGCGGGTAAATGAAATCTGCCCTGTCAGCTGACACAGAAGAATACTTCGACTGCACCTCTGCAGAGGGTAAGACCCTCTCTCCCAATGGGACCACCTGTTGGCAATTGATAGCGACCCGTGATGCTTCAGGACGGAATCCTGGTGGCTGAGCAGTCCATGACATGCTACATGCTACTTTGGCCCTTACTTAGGTTTGACGGTCAGTTGGAGGGACACCTCCCATCAATTGGCTGGTCACGTCAAGCCATAGCACCTATATGATTGTCCCGACCCTAATACCCTTTTCATATATGTACTAGAAGGCGGTAGCTGAGAGTCTAATATCTTGGGTATGACGTTAAACTCTGATGTTTGTTTGTTTTGTTTTACGGCATATCAACCTCGGTGGGTCATTTAATGCCGACAAAGTTGTGAAATAAATTCATTCTTAATGCATAATACAATTTCATTTATAAACTCATATTTTTCTATTTAACCCATAGATGGGACTCTAACAGGTACTACCACTCCGGGTCAGAGTGGACCAGGGAGCAATGGCGATGAATGGGGTGCTCCACATTACCCAAGCCTTCAAAACTGGAACCTTACCATCAGATAGAGTTTAACGTCATTCCCACGTAGACCCTTAGCCACCGCCTTCTAGCACCCATATGATAAGAAGAATTGGGGGTTGCCATAAGGGCAATAGGGTTGGGAAAATCATATAGGTGCTAGGGCTTGACGTGGCCAGCCGATTGATCGAGAGGGGCCTGTCCGACCGCCTGTCTAGCCCAAGAAAAGCCTAAAGTGGAATATTGCAAGTCATGGACTGCTCAGTCATCTGGTTCTATCCTTAAGCATCACGGGTCACCACCCACGGCCAACAAGTGGCCCCATTGGGGGAGTCTTACCCCTCTGCAGAGGTGCAGTAGGTGCATTCTAACGCCCCCGACAGGGCAGACTCTATCTGATTGTGAAGTTCCATTATATGCAATAAAAGTATAAATTGTAGGAGTGCGAGGTCAGAGCAAAATTCTTTTACGGCTGCGGAAATGGAAAAAAGGTTGGTGGGAACCACTGATCTACAACAATCTTAATGACTAGCAGGACCTGTATATATATATATATATATATATATATATATATATATATATATACCACAGACTGATAATTTGATTATTACAACGTTTGATATGTTTACTTAAGAGCTATTGCTAAATAGTTCAATATGCAAAAGTTAAATAATCTTGATTTAACTCACTCTCACTCTTTTTTCTTTCTTTCTTTCCTTCTTTTCAACCTTTCATTATGTTCGATTGATTAGCGTTATCGCTCCCGCGCGCATATACCCACTCTCTATCTTTCCCTACGTTCTTTCTTTATTTGTTTCTTCTTCTTATATTTTTCTGTATAGCATGTCCTTTTTCTCCCCTTTCTTTATAATAAAAACATAATGGTCCATTATTTAGCTGAGGTGACGGCACTCACAAGAAATAAGAATTCGGCAGATAAGCAACACTAGATGATCTGGATTTACATTTTTTTCATTTTATCTTGAACAATTTGGACGATCTGATTTTTAACCATAGAATGTTGCCAGATGATAACAGTCGTACAATTAAGGAACACGAGTGTTGATTTTTAGATTCATCTTGGACGATTTGGACGGTCTCATTTTTAACCAGAGGGTGTTGCAGATGATAACGGTTGTACAATTGATATATAAATGTTATGTTTTGATTATTTTACAGAAGATGAATTTTGTCGCTGCCCACGCCGAAGAGAAGATGGCCGACGAAAAAATTGGGAAAATTGTCGACAAAAACATAATGTCGTCTGTCCCTTTGAATTATACACGACCAGCCAGTTCGGTTTCATCTTTCCACGTGAATGCACTGCGCCAAGGTCGGATTTTGTCAGCTATGAACACGGTCGGTTCAAACACAGTTCCTTTGAGTCCGGAAGCTTATTTACCACCCAGTATTTCCGGTCAAATATGTCTGCCAACAGAACTTCTACCTCGACTGATGAGTAAGTACAACATTTGAAAATTGTTAATAATTAGACCGCCCTGTCGGCTGGGGCGTTAGAATGCACCGACTGCACCTCTGCAGAGGGGTAAGACTCCCCCAATGGGGCCACCTGTTGGCCGTGGGTGGCGACCCGTGATGCTTAAGGATAGAGCCCAGGTGGATGAGCAGTTCATGACATGCAATACTCCACTTTGGCCCTATATTGGGCTAGACGGGTGGTCGGAGAGGCCCCCTCCGATCAATCGGCTGGTCACGTCAAGCCCTAGCACCTATATGATTTTCCCAACCCTATTGCCCTTATGGCAAGCCCCAACCCCTTTTTATCATATGGGTGTTAGAAGGCGGTGGCTGCGGGTCTACATGTCCCGGGAATGACGTTAAACTCTATCTGATGGTGAGGTTCCAGTTTTGGAGGTTTTGGGGAATGTGGAGCACCCCTTCATCACCATTGCGCCCTGGTACACTCTGACCCGGAGTGGTAGTACCTGTTAGGGTCCCATCTATGGGTTAAATAGAAAAATGTATTTATAAAAAAATTGTATTATCCATTAAGAATTGATTTATTTCAAAACTTTATCGGCATTAAATGACCCACTGAGGTTGATATGCGCCAAACAAAACAAAACAAACCATAATAATTAGAGTCTTTCTCTTTAAAAAAAATCTGTCTATACATATTGATATAATAGAATGACCCATCGTCCTCGTACCTCAGCAGTAGTAGTGTTGCTAGCCACTATTTAAGTACACACAGATCACTCTATGTGGGACTTATGTGAATGACTCTCCTCATAATACTTCCGGGATCGACCACTCGGTATAACTGGTCATTACGATATAACACATATATAAAGGTCAGTTGGTTTGAATGTATATATATATGTATGTCCGGATGAAACAAAGAAAATAAAACAATTAATGACAAAGTAAATATATATATACACATTCACTATCACCAGATCTTCATTTTTGTGCAAAGTTATGAGAGTATCTTGGTCAGCTTATGAACTTTTCAGCCGACCCTCGTATAAATCTCATTTGGTCACATTCCATGAGAATTGTCTTGGTCAGCCTAAGAACGTTTCAGCCGACCCTCGTATGTTGAAAAATTAACCTCATTTGGTCACATTCCATGAGAGTATCTTGGTCAACCTAAGAACTTTTTAGCTGACCCTCGTATACTTGTTTTATTATTTCTCCACTTTGGTTATTTTTGTTTTGGTTGGTTGGTTGTTTGTTTGAGTTTTACGGCATATCAACCCTTGTTGGGTTATTTTATGCCGGAGACGTTTTTGTTTTATTCATTCTTTATGGATATACAATTTTTCTAAAACTCAATTTTCTTTTAAACACATTTTTGCAAACTCATTTTGTTCCATTTAACCCATAGATGAACCCTAATTGTTACTACCACCCCGGGTCAGAGTGGACCTGGGAGTAATGGCGATGAAGGGGTATTCCACATTTCCCAGAGCTCCAGAACTGAAACTTCACCATCAGATAGAGTTTAACGTCATCCCAGGATATTAAGACCATCAGCCACCGCCTTCTAGCACATATATGACAAAAAGGGTTGGGGCTTGCCATAAAGGCAATAGTGTTGGGACAATCATATAGGTGCTAGGGCTTGATGTGACCAGTCGATTAATCAGAGGGGGTCTCTCCGACCACCCATCTAGCCTAAGTAAGGGCCAAAGTGGAGTGTTGCATGTCATAGACTGCCCAGCCACATGGGTTCCATCATTAAGCATCACGGGTCGCCACCCACAGCCAACAGGTGGCCCCATTTTTAACCATAGGATGTTGCCAGATGATAACGGTCGTATAATTAAGGGACACGAGTGTTGATATATAGATTCATCTTGGACGATTTGGATGGTATCCTTTTTAACCAGAGGATGTTGCAAGATGATAATGTTATATACTGGTCTTTTCACAGTACCAAATCTATATAACGTTATATACCTTTCTTACTTCTTACTCTGGTCGTCTATTCTTCTGGCCGACTTTGCTTCTGATCGTCTATCATCTATCTTGGTCTGGTATATCTTCTAAGGTCTCCTCTGGTCTTTCTTGTATGGGGATTTCGGGTCTGGTTTCTGTTGGGGTTTCTCGTTATCAGAAGCCCTGTGTTATTGTTAGTTTTTAGTAATAAACACAAGACTTCGATTTATGTTGATGTTACTTTATTTATAAATCCCCAGACCAGACAATGCGCGCGGATCCTTACATCTTGCTAGCTTGGCTTCTAACTTCTAACTGAGTTGCTTACTCCTTAAACCGGAAGAGGGCCTTCTATTGATTTCCGGTTCTCACTATCCATCCCTGCTAGGCGGGGTGAGAGGGAGGTCAAACGTTGTCACTCACTCTCAAGGCCATCAGCTGTACTAATCGCCATTATGATTTCTACAATACCTTATAAATGTATTAGGGATCCAATAATTATGTAACAATAACTGCAGAGATGCAGTCGGTGTATTCTAAAGCCCCAACCGACAGGGCTTATTGCTGTTGTGTCTTAGTACTAAAAGAGTTTGTTTTCAATATGTCTTTTTAATCATTTATTTATTTATTTTGAAGGTGGTCTCTACGACCCGGCAATGTTCTCATCTCGATACGGTACGATCGGTGGGAGCAAACCAAAAGTGGCCACGCCAAATGTTGTGGCCAAAATCGAAGAATACAAGTTAGAAAATCCCTCAATATTCGCCTGGGAAATTCGTGAAAAACTCATGTCAGACGGTGAGTATATTTGAAATATATTTACCAACCCCTCCGCACGAGCAGGATGTGACACAAGGTCAATTTCTTAAGCGGAGTTCAACATGTTTGAATTCAGAGTTTTCCTTCTCCTAGACCGGTTGCCTAACCAAGGTTAAAGAGCCCAGTCTGCCCTACTATTTATCCATAGCTGGAAGGAGACAAATTCATACCTTTTCCGAGGGTATTAGCGCTAAGTGAAAATGCATTTACCACGTCCAGGATTTGAACTCGGGGCGACGAGTCCATTTCCCATGACTTTAACCATTACACTACGCGCTTCCCTTTTTTACGGTGAGTATAAGGTTTGAACGCTAGCTGCTATTCCTTTCCTAAATAGTCACCCATCCTAGTACAGGTCAGGCTCAACCCCTCTTAACTTCGGCGATCTAGCTGGAACCGGTGCTTTCACAGTGATTTTATTTAAATCAAATTTTACGTACGCATTTACCCAACCCCACTGGCATGAGCAGGGTGTGACACAAGGCCAATTTTTCAAAGCGGAATAAGGGTGGTTTTCATTTTCATAGACTGTTTGCTCTACCAGTGGGAGAAGTCGAGACCTCGGGGAAGTCCTTTGACGAAATGGCTAACGTGCTGGACTGCAAAATCGTAGTAAGTGAGTTCGAATTCCAGACGCGCTATTACGTTCACTTACGAACTAATATCCTTAGGAAAGGTATGACCCCCCCCCTTTATCCTCCAGCTATGGGTAAAATAGTACCACATCTGTTCGTCTACAATTATGGCCTTGGCATTAAATAACTCTCTATGCTCTACCGACTGAGTTAAGCCGGTCTTGTGTGCTAAATATTGATATTAAGAAAAAGGTACAAATGCAGAACAGTGCGCAAAGATAATATCATTAGAATCGTATTTTACGTATAAATAGCATTAGATTACGGAAACTCCCAAAGTAGCATAACCCTAACCCTGGCACTAACCCTAACCCTAGCCTCTCAAAGGTTTTGGGTATTTCCGTGAAATGTGACGCTTTTTATACGTAATCTAATTATATTAGCTCTTGCACGCTATTCTGCAATGGTACCAAGAAAAGTTACTAATTCCTATCTTAATATAATGGAGATTCGGTGTCTGTCTATCTGTCTGCTTACGTCACAATACCCTCAGGAATTGCGTAAGTTTATCAATGTGTATTTAGTTTATAGTCAAAATCATTAATACATAGAATAGAATAGATCTTATTAACGATGTCTCTATGAAAATCTGAATTAGATTTGCCTCAGAACATGTTTAAAATCTCGCAATGTGCCTTATATATCACTAAGAAATAAAGGTTTACATAATATATGGTGTACTTAATTTGCATACTGGTTTTAATAAAACTGGGTTTAATAAATAATTACTTGGTGTTATTGATCTCTAATATTATGGTTTTATTCGCCAAAGTAATAAAATCAACCCTATGAATGATTTTATATAGAAACCAATTAAAATGTTATTTCTCTGAATTTTTTAGATGAGACTTGATAATTAGTATCATTTAGATTATTCGGACTATTGTACACATCTTTATTGTTATCTGTACAACGTCCAATTGGACACATAGCGTAGTGGATAAATGTGTTGGGTTAAAACAGTTATAAGTAGTTATCTCTAGGCTACAGGTTCAATCCTGGTCATGGGCGACATAGAATAATAATTAACACGGTTTAACACCTGTATCCCAGCTGTGGTTAAGCGGAATGTGAACAGGATACACCCGTGGAAGGAATAAAGGGTTGGCTTCAACGTTCTGTGATGGCTCCCGATTACGACAAGAAGGTTCTCGAGTTCGAGAAGGATCCAGAGTCCGACGGCACATCGGTAGAAACGTTGTACAGATAACAATAAAGATGAGAACAATAGTCCGAATAATCCAAATAATACCAATTAAGATATAATTAAAATAAGTGTATTCTTTTTATATGCGTTCTTATTTAATTAGTCGTTCTAATTTGATATATTTCATTACATTAAAACATAAGTACTTACATCCGGAGGGCGCATATTCTTGCTAATTGAACTAAATCGTATTTTATCTTTTGTTTCACAGGAGTTTGCAGCCAGGCAACATTACCAAGTGTCAGTTCAATAAACAGAATCCTCCGGAACAAAGCGGCCGAACGTGCGGCCGGCGAATATGCTCGATTGGCCAGCCATGCTCTCTACTCCGTCTACTCGCCACTGTGGAACGTGGCTTCCTATCCGAATTCACCGACGTCGTCTTCGGCCGTGGCCGCAGCCACCCTACAGTACCAGTCGGCCGCAGCTGCTGCCGCTGTCGCCGCGGCCACTGCAGCAGCTATGAATGCATCTACGGGTCAACCTCACCATCTATACGCAGTTCCACCGGTTTTTGATGGCAGGGGAGGCGGAGGGGGAGGAGGAGGTGTTGATGTTGGTGAAGGGAGCGTCTCCCCAATTGATCAAAGTTTAACGTTACAGACAGGTAAGATACTTTAAAGTTACTAGCAAAATAAAAAGGCACCCTCCGGGCGATGTAAAAATGATTTTTTAAAAACATATTGCGTGAGGGGATGGGAGCTGAAAATTCAATGTCATAGAGTGTGTACCATAAGTATGTAAAATCGTCAAATCTATTAAAGGAGTAAAAAAAAAAGAAAGAAAGAAAGAAAGAAAGAAAGAAAGAGAATTTGAAATGGAAACAGTTCCGATAACTTTAAATATTATATTAGAATAAAACAATCTATATATAAATATATAACGCCGGGCATC
>CM042165.1:45878840-46036340 GCA_023376005.1 Doryteuthis pealeii | reverse complement strand
AAGCTATTTTCAAAATATTCATTAAAATTCATTTTTGCAATAAAAAAAAAATCGTCATGTTTTTATTTCAGTTATTGAACTCAAATGAAAATTATCACCGATAAGAAAAGGAGAAAAAAATAAAGAAACATTTTTAAAAGTTAACATCTAAAAATAAACATTTTTATAGAAAATACAATCAAAATAAAACAATTCTAACAATTTATTTAAGAAAAAAACAAAAACAATGTCTTACAATATAAAGTCCTTCCTGTGTATAGAGTCAAGTTTGAGAGACTTAATGGTGTGATGGAGAGGGTATCTGGTATCTTCTGATTTAGTGATATCCTGAGGAGAATTTCTGGTCGACCTACACCATGGAACTGCTCCGGAATCTATCTGATACTTTTTGGTATTTGGCGCCAAAACTTCAGGGTACATCACGTGATTACTATATCCAATCACAAAAAGACCCTCCCCCTCACTTAACCACCCACACAGGGATAGACGTATTTTTACTGACCCAAAAGTCGTTCATTTGATTAATGAGTGTATACGGTATTTTGAATTGTTGAAATTTTAACAAAATTTGAGCAGGCAAAATCTTTTTGAACTTTAAGATATGAAACTAACTTTGAAAAAGTTGAAAATAATCAAATTTTGACCAACAAACTAAAACCGTCTACTACGTTTTTTTTATATATACTAGCAAATATGTGCACCCTCCGGGTGCAAGTATTTTAGTTAAATTTTATAATAAAATATCATATTAAATTAGAAAGGCTAATGAAACTGAATAAGAATGTAGATAAAAAGATTTTGAACAGAGGGGGTATGATTGAAAAATAGAAGACTTTGAAACTAACTCTTCCATCATTTTCCGTTACTCCCGTCTTTCTGGTAAATTTTCCTAATTAAACTGTTTAGTTAAAATAGGAAGTAAAGAATAATATTAGTTATTTCTTCTTGTTAAGGAATTTCTTTTAAGATTATTGAAGAGATTTTTGCTCATATTCATTAAGATAAAACCAAACAATTAGAAATCAATAATACTAAGCACATATTTATTAAAATCAAATTTTGAATATCAATATGCAAATCAGCCTTCCCCATCACACTGCAAACCACTATATTTTGTATATATAAATACAAATGCATGTTAATAATAGGTAGATATGGTCAACAGTATTAATAATGTAAAACAATTTTATTAATAATTGAGGTTTGAATAAAAATAAAATCATGGAGTATGTGACGTAAATAACTAAGGGAATTGTGACTTGAGTAGTAATATAGTTTCGGTTACAGACAGAAAAACACACAATCTCCATTATAATAAGATAAGATATATATACCTCAGAACTGCAAAAATGGACTGTTTTTAATTTTCAAAAAAATTGTTACTCTGAAATAGAAATATCGTTAAATACTCGGCAAAATTACCAGTGAATAGTAATTTTCAGTTTATTTCAGTATAGGACTTGGTATGTTTATAATCTCATTCCTTTAGAATAACATCACTGAGGTAAAAAAAAATGTATAACTGAATCACTATGCAACAGCTTTAAATCTATACAAAATAATTAATGCTGTCGTTTAATTAAACAAATGAATTAACGTATTAAGTTACCCTTAGAGTTTGATTTTTATTAAAAGTATTAATCCCAGTTGAGGAATTGAAAATATATACATTGGATTTTATTTCATATTCCACTAACATCTGTCCGGTAGACAAAGGTAAAAAATTATACCCCTGAATTCACAATCTACCCCTTTTCGGCAGACATGTCCGGTATCTAAACTTTGACTCCCCCTCTGTATCAGAATGAATCACTTCTTTTGATTTATCGATTTATCAATCGAATATTCTTGTGTGTAAAGTGAAGAGACTTTATATTGACTTTTATTGTCCTATTTCTCCGGAAGGTAACAGCAAATTGATCGATAATATCCGTCTTTATCGACTCACCCCCACCCACCCCATATATATATATATATATATATATATATATATATATATATATATATATATATTATTGGATCCTTTCCGTCTAAGGACGATGACGTAGTGTCCCAAAAAATGCAATGAAAAATTATATATATATATATATATATATATATATATATATATATATATATATATATGAGAAGTAAATATACAAACGATGTCTTTTGATATGGCTTTTTTTAGCCGACATTTTTTGGGAGAATATGTGCTTGATTGAAGTCGTACCTAATTTTGGAAGTTAATTAATCAATAATTAATTAATTAGGCGGGCATACCTATTCAAATGTAAGGCTAAACAAATCGAGAAAAATTAATATATATATATATATATATATATATATATATATATATATAAGTAAGGATTAAAAGAACAAAAAATAACAAATAACAAACTCCCATAAGCCTTCACACCGGAAGAACCCCCGAGCATGTGCAGAAAAAGGACCCACTTCCGACCCCCAAAGATAATCGAACTTAGGCCTTAACTGGGGCGAGACACGACTACTGGCCAGGAAGGAATTTCCTTACCACGTGGTGGCTATGACCCGAGAATAAAGCCTAAATCCTAAAACTTCTTGTTTCGTGTTTATCTCTTCCTTTAATCAAGAATTCCTTTTCAGCGCGACCACCGAAGAATATGGATTTAAAAGCAAACCCTAGGAACACGCATCAGGAATAACAAACTACCTTTTAATCTAAAACATTAAACCTCTTGCCATATATTATATATATATATATATATATATATATATATATATATATTTTTTTTTTTTTTTTTTAATCAAAAATTCTTTCTAAGGAAAAAACTTTTTATGAGTAATTTTTTTAGAATAACATTATTTTTCTGGACTCTTTTGAAGCATGAAATAAATATATGTAAAAATACAATGAAACTGAAAATTGAAAAAACAAATCAAACCAAGATTAACGGGTTTTGTTACGTACATTTTTGAAATTCTGTCTAGAAATGATTCGAATAAATATGGTGACTTATTCTGTCTGTTTAATTTCCGGTTTAGATGTAATTTAGGTTATATTTAAATTAGAGATGATAAAAGACAACGGAAAAGTTTAATAACTTTTAGTTGTAAAATAAAATAAAATATTATTAATTTATTAACTAAAAAAAGAATATAGGTTATTTATTCAAATTTAAACTAATAAATGATTAGATTAACATAATTAATAATATAACAATTATTATTAATTGAAAAAAAAAAAAAATATACGAATTAGATAGATAAATTAAATAAATAATGTAGAAAATAATATACTATATTACATACACATACACATACTAAACACAACACACACACACAAAAAGCACACAGGCACAACAAACATATATAGGCAATAAAAAATCACTGCCCCAGCTGTCTGGAGAGAAAACACACACACATATACACATACACACACACACATGCACGCACACACGCACGCACACGCACACGCACATACACATGCAAATAAACAAACTACTAAGACCTGCCCTACAAAAAAGGGATAGGCCAAATCTGGAATGATACTAAAACATTGTTGAACAGACACACACATAAATACACACACACACACACACACACACACACACACACACACACACACACACACGCACACACACACATTTACATATACACACACGCAGAGAATTTGGAGGAAGATATCACCTGGTATAACAAAAAAATGGACAAATCCTAGCAATAATGTAACAGCTCCAGACTTAGCTTTCAGAAATCTTCTGACGAAGGGGATCTTTATCCCGAAATATCAAGATAAATCAAAGTTAAACGAACAACATCATAGTTACCTCATTTTTCTTTATATATATATATATATATATATATATATATATATATATATATATATAGTCGGTAGAGCGTTCGGCTAGAAACCACAAGGTTCCTAGTTCGATACCGGTCCCCGCCAACTCAGCGTATGAGTAGCACAGGGATCTGTGCGGTAAAGTAAGGAGCTGATGGCAGGTGTGGCGCTCCACCTCAGATGCTAAAATAATCTCCTTGTTCTAGCGCTATTGAAAAGGGGATAGACTCCCTCGCTGACTGGCTGATACCGACTTTAGGCCGCCCCGTTGACTTTACTTTACTTTATATATATATATATATATATATATATATATATATATATAGCATAATGAAAAGATGAAAAGAAAGATAAAAAAGAGTAAGAGTGTGTTAAATCAAAATTATTATACTTTTTACATATTGAACTATTTAGCAATAGCTCTTCAGTAAACATAGCAAATGTTGTAATAATTAAATCATCATAATGTGGTATAACCACAGGTCATGCTAATGTGAGATTAACTTTTTAATCTATTTGATATTTTTAATCACCTGATATATATATATATATATATATATATATATATATATATATATATATATATATATATATATAATTAGTAAATGAAAAAAAAAAGTTTTTTCTTCATTTACTAAATATCTTGCTCTGTCCTTTTACTCACTGGTATTAGGCACATTGAGCTCTCCTTATGGTCTACCTGCACCAGCTTGGTTAAACCACTCATGGAAAGACCCTAACTACGAAAAAAAACTATATTATATATATATATATATATATATATATATATATATATATATGAGGACTTGAATAATTCAGAAAAGAATAATTTAGAGACCTTCCAGTTGCTTGTTCGTTGCTCTGCACCAAGAAAATATATTGACTTTAAAGTCCTATACCGTCTCATTCCACCGGACCGGAAGTTGCCTTCGTTTTCCGAATCCATCCCGAAACGATAGCCTTTGTTTAAATGCAATATTAAACATATTTGGAAATCTTTGATTTAAGGGAAATAACAGGTAACTTTAGATGCAAAGGTCATTTTTAGCCATTTTTTAAATATATATATCCGTATAGGAATGCTCTGGACTTAGAAAATTCTCAACAGGATGTTAAGAGTTAAAACATAAAAAATACAAAAAAAACACACACAAAAACAAGAAAACAAAAGAAAACAAAAATAATTTATACAAAATGAAATCAATTATTTAATACCTTGAGTTCAAACTCAAAAATAGTAGAAAGTGCCGGTTCCCGTAAGATCACCTAAGTTAAGCAGTGATGAGTGTGTTCAATATTTAATTGGGTGACCGTTTAAGCAACAGCAGGTACTGTAAGCAACTTGAGTCCTTTGTTTATCAAAAAATGACTTGATTCAGTATGAAATGACCCAAAAAAGGGCTTATATACCGTAAAACAAAACAACCAAACAACCGGCTCGATCACCAAAGTTAAGCAGCAATAAGCCTGTTTAAAAATTTAATTGGGTGACCACTTAAGCAACAGCAGGCACTGTAAGAGACTTTTCTTTGTTTATCAAATTGACTTGACTCGGCATTAAATGACACGAAAAGGGTTGATGTGCCGTAAAATAACTAACGAACAATAATGTTTTGCACAGTTGCTTTCATCATAGAAAGTGGCCAAATAATGGGGGATCAGTTTATAACTATGTTAAAATAGAAAATGGATACCCCACTTTATGATCACACCCTTTTTCCTTAAATAATGATTCCCGACAATAATATCCAACAAGTCACGCTTGAAGCACCGAAGATCACCGAAATTAAGCAGCGATGAGCGTGTTCAGTATTTGATTGAAGCAGATGCTGGAAGAGACCTAAAATATTTTTTAATCTAATTGAGTTGAAAGAGGGTTGGTTATCTTTAAAACAAAACAACCTATCAAAAATTGCTGTGTTTAGTCTAGCACATAGGCATCAGATTGCTTACAGTACATGATGTTCCTAAGTGGTCACCCATCTAAGGAATGAGTAAGCTCTTTGATGCTTAACTTCGGTGATCATGTAGAAACCGTTGCTTTCAGTGCGAACGCAAGAAGAGAGGCGTAAAATACTGTTTTCTAAACCCATTTACCTAAAACTAATTTTTGGATGTGGGTTTTTGGTAGACTTGAATTATGACAAATACAAGAAAGAAAGAAAGAAAGAAAGAAGAACCAAATGAGAAAGAAAGAAGAAAGAAAGAAAGAAGAAAGAAAGAATGAGAAAAAGAAAGAAAGAAAGAAAGAAAGAAAGAACCAAATGAGAAAGAAAGAAGAAAGAAAGAAAGAAAGAAAGAACCAAAAGAAAGAAAGAAAGAAAGAGAAAGAAAGACTATGCTGAAGAAGGACAGAAAGGAAAAATGAATTCTAAAAAAGTTGAAAACTAAGAAAAAAGAATGAATAAAAGAAAAAAAAACAAAACAAAGAAAGAAAAAAAAACAATGTATGAAAGAGAAAAAGAAAGAAAGAGAAAAGAATGAATAAAAGTAAGAAACAAAGAAACAAAGACAGTAAGAATGAAAGAGAGAGAGAGAGAGAGAGAGAGAGAGAGAGAGAGAGAGAGAGAGAGAGGGGGGGACGGTAAAAATAAATGAAACAAAGGAAAAAGAAATAAAGGAAAGAAGAATGAATAAAATAAAGGGACCATATTACCTTTAGGCACCCCTTTTTAATCTCGATTAAGAAAGGACGTGTTTTTCATTTACAATATCCGGTTGCTTGTTAGGATTAAGGTTAGGAGTTAGGGTTAGGGGTTAGGGTTAATGTTAGGGTTAGGGTTTAGGGTTAGCGGTTAGTTTTATAATTTTTTTAAATCTAAAAATCGTCTGTTAAAACAACCGGATATTGACGGTGTAAATGAAAAATATGTCCTTTTTTAATCGAGATCAAAAAGGGGTGCCTAAAGGTCATATGATCCAAATAAAGAAATAAAGAAAGGAAGAATTTTTTTTTAAAGGAAGAAAGAAAAGAATAATGATTAAAAGAAAAACAAACAAAAAGAGAAAAAAGAATGAATAAACAAAAGTAAGAAAGGAAGGAAGAAAGAAAAAGAAAGAAAGAAGTAATAAAAGAAAGAAAGAAAGAAAGAAAGAAGAAAGAAATTGAATTTAAGTATGAAAGAAAAGGGACTAGATGTTAAAATTAGACCGAACATATGATGTTATTTTTTTTTATCCAAAAAGTCAATTTCAATGTTCATTTAAATTTCGAAAAAACAATTACATTAAAAAAATGAGTAATGAGGGATAATGCCCCCACCTTTTTGTTGACACAGCAAATTATTCATGTAAATCAACCAATAATAAATACATTTTTTTTTTAAATCGAGCAATCTTTTTTTAATTTTTTTTTTTATCAAAGTCACAATCCAATATGATGAGGCAATGGTTTACACTGCGAATGTTTCTTACTGTTCATAATTTCTTTGTGCAGCCTGGACATTTCTTTAGCTGATTTACAGAATATAAAAAGCAATTTAGCATTAACGCACACATTTGTCGTCTTCATTAAAAGGTGAAAGTTGTCATCCCAAATCGGTGGTATTTCCAGCCGATGACACAACAGACCTATGTAAGCATCTTCCACTGCAATTGGAAAGACGAGTCTGGTGACGTAAGCCATTCGGTGCATGACGTCAGCCGAAAATAGATACTGGGGCCCATTTAAATAATCCGGAAATACGAAATCCTGAAAGGCGCTTCTTGGAACGTACCTGGGATTATTCCGGTTCCTGACTGGCTCGTCCCTTCTCACAACACGACCAAGATAAATGTTTTTGGTCACCGACAGCTCGTTTTTAATCCAGTAGCCAAGAGCCCCCATGTTGATGTAGATATTGTCAGCTGTTTTTAGAACATACCTAGGAACTTTGCAAACGTTTTGAAGTTGACTGAACCACATTAAAGCCATCATGAACTTTGTAGTTTCCGTTCGTTTTTGGTCCTTGAAGTTCCCGATAAGAATATCTTGAAATGTATCGAATTCCTCGTTAACACCCGCCATCAATGTGTCGTCTGGTTTGCCCATTACAAAAAACATGGCGAAATCGCTTGGCGTGTATTTTATCCAGGTTTTTCTGGCAATTAGTCGTTCGTAGCTGTGTTCTGGTTGGGTAAAGACCAAGACAAGTACAAGGATACGCTTTTTGTGACACCATTTTATATCGGGTTCTTTGCCGACACCAATAGGACTTTTGGCGAATGTATTTTGCTTTTTTCTACCGGAAGGTGGCACTGCGTTGTCGTTGGAAATTTTGGGATCTTTGTTGAGAAAAGAATCGTCCTCTGGCTTCTGTTCAAAATCTTTTTCCGTTTCGTATTCTTTCTGATAGAGGGGATCGACTTTCTGTTTTTCATCACCGTCGATACGGTCGAAAGAAAAATCTTCGACAAAATCATCAGGCAGATCGGACTTCCTTCGAGGAGGTAATTTTTTAGACTGCGCCGATTTCTCTTGATTTTGCGGCGTCTCCTGGCTCATTTTAAATCCTCCCTGAACTTGGTCCGATTCTTCATCATGATCTTTTGTGTGTAAAGCTTCTTTGTGCGCAAAGAAATGTTCAGGTCTATTCCAAATCGTAGCTTCGTTTTGGGCGGACATTTTCAACTCATCATGGCTCCTGTGTCCTCTTTCGCTTCCAACTTCATCATGTAGAACGATTCTCTCTTCATCTTTCAAATAGAGGGTAAACGTTATATATACTAGAAGGGGACCGACGAACAATGCAACACACCTTGTTAGTTTGTCCATCGCCATGTTGGTTACTGCTGACGTCAACGTCGTGGTCACTTTACAACGGAAACAATATTTATTTTACCCTTTAACAACTTACGTGGACGCACATTGGTACAGACACACGTATATGCACACATGTATCAATCACTGTTCAATGAACGAAATCAATTATTAACATATGTTGTTAAGAGATGCAAACATACAAGAGACAGATGTGACTTTTAATGTTTCTTGGGACTTCACCCACCCAGGGGACACCCACCCAGGGGACACGAAAAGGATGTTATTGACTGATAAACTAGTGAGTAATTTTCTATTGTCTTTATCATTTTCCCCGTGTTTCCTCGAAAATAAGACAGGGCTTATATTAATTTTAACTCCGAAATATAAAACTAGGGCTTATTTTCAGGGGATGTTTTATTTTCATATATCGAAAAACGACATTACGAAATAGAAAATTACGAAATTTCTAGATAAACAGAAATTATGAAAAACGATCTACATCTATTTACCTTTAACGTGTTATTTTATTTAAAAAACGATTCATTAAAAAATAATGATATCATCATCCCTGGAATGTTATTGTTCTTCAAGTCACTGGATTCCAAAGTTCCTGTGGAGTTTTCGTATGACTCAATTTCCTGCAGAATTTCCATCCCTACTCTCTCATGTCGAGCAATAGAGGTCACATTGAATAAGGAGTTCTTATCCAGGTAGCCTACTCGTAGTGCATTGGCCAATACAGCTGTCTCTGTCTCTCAACTAGGGCTTATTTTCGGGGGTTGTTTTATTCTTAATGTTATAGGTGATACACCCTATAAGACTAATGGAATGCGCCGACGGGTTACTATAAGTAACAGGGACAATTGTGGCTTGAGAATAAGCCAATGCGAGTCAGCTCACAATTCTATTTGTCGGACGTAATTCCCACTTCTCTGTACTGTAATTGTCTACTCTTTTGTCAATACATTTTCCTACATTTGTTACCCGTCGTTTTGTTCTTATTTTACCCCTTAAAACCTCACAACACTTAATACATCGAAAAACGACATGAAGAAGTTTCTTTTCTTTTTTTCTTTCTTTACAGCCCAACAGTAAACATTTACTCGTCTTCTTGAGACCTGAGTCTTCCATGGGGATTCGTAACTTTAATGTTTAATTGTTAAGCACGTATATCAAAATATCTTTCCTCTTTTTACTCGAGACTCCATGAGCAATCTCAGCAGCATAAACTCTGTTTTGCATCATAAGAATCTCCAATTCTCGGACATTGTGTACAAGGAATTTTTTGAAGCCATCAGGAAGCATGTGTTTGGTGTTTTTTGTAGAACCATAACCAATATTTGTCATCAACTATTGACTCTTGAATCACCTCCTAACACGATTATCAATACCCTTAGGTTTACGCCAGTTCGGCTTCAGTTTCTGGTGTCTGATGAACTTCTTAGTTTGTTTTTTGCAAATTTTGGGTTTATAAATTGGTCGTGCCATGTTGAATCTTCTGATGAGGAAGTCATATCGGAAGAATCTGCCTTTAAAATCACGAGCGTCGATCACAGGGGGCCATCCCCCCAGTCAACACCTGTCCCCTCGATTTAAAGGGGAGTTCATTGCCCAGTGCCTGAGGCGCCTCCTTGAGGGGGAATGCCGAGAGGATAGACGCAATTTTTAAACCCGCCACCAATGAGTCTCGGCTTGTAGGTGGTCCCACGTTAATAGGACCTTGTGCCTAACCTAGTACAAGTGGGGTACGAGGATAATGCTACGCTGCCTTAGCTCCGCGTGCCGGAAGTGCCCGGTGAACTCGGAGATTTTGTACCCTGTGTAGATACATACATTACATCATCATCCTCTGGAATGTTTTTGTTCTGCAAGTCACTGGATTCTGAAATTCCTGCTGAGTTTTTCCTGCTGAATGTTCGTCCCTACTCTCTTATGTCGAGCAATAGAAGTCTCATTCAACGAGAACTTCTTATCCGCGTTGTTTTAATCATTGACGAAGACGAGTGATTGCGTTGCATGATGTGATTGTGAAGAATGCTTATTTCTTTCGTCTGACTACCGCTCTCAACTAGGGCTTAATTTAAAGGGCGTGCTTATATCAAAATCAGCCGTAAAAATCACGCTAGGTCTTATTTTGTAGGTAGGTTTTTATTTTCGGGGAAACACGGTACAATTAATTTTGTCTTTTATTTCCTTTCATCAAATTAAATTAACAGTATTTTCTCAATTCTGTCATTAGATCTAATGAAGGGAAAAAGGCTATTACTGAAGCAAACAATACAGATGATTTGGACCCACTCCGATCAATCGGCTGGTCATGTCAAGCCCTAGAACCTATATGATTGTCCCAACCCTATTGCCCTTATAGCAAGCCCCAACCTTTTTATTATATATGTGCTAAAATGCGGTGGCTGAGAGACTTAATGTCCTGGGTATGACGTTAAACTCTATCTGATGGTGATGTTCCAGTTCTGGAGGTCTGAGGAATGTGGAGTACCCCTTCATCACCATGACTCCCAGGTCCACTCTAGTAATCAATAGTAGGTCTGGTCTTCTGGCTGGGATAAGGCGATCCGTCTTTATCTCAAAGTCTCAGAGGATTTTATGCGTTTCATTCTCAACAACAGATTCTGGTTTATTATTATTATTATTATTATTATTATTATTTCACTCCTTGTGAGTTTTTCACACCAACAAAAGCTGGTGGCCCTTCACCGGAATGTGAGTGATAAGTTTCCTCAGGTTTCCAGGACTCTTCTAAGTATTCTAGCCGATTTCAATGATGCTGTTGTCTGGATGGTCTCAATTCTTCCTCGGATTTCCAATTCCTTTAGTCTGTTTTCTAAATTTTGGGGGTCTGTCCCAAGTGCGCCAATTACAATAGGTATCACTTCCACCCTCATATTCCACAGTTTGTTTTTTTTTTTTCAGATGTTTAGTGAGGTCCAGGTATTTGTCTACCTTTTCGTTTTCTTTCATCTTCACCCTGTGATCTGATGGAACTGTAAAATCTACAAGTTGACATGTTCCCCTTTTCTTGTTAATCAATACTAGGTCTGGTCTTCTTGCTGGGATGAGGTGACCCGTCTTTATCCCAAAGTCCCAGAGAACCTTATGTGTTTCATTCTCAAGAAGAGATTCTGTTTTATGCATATGCCATTTTGTAGTATGGTCAAAATTCAGTTTCTTGCACAAGTCCCAATGGACCCCCTTCTTCTTCTTCTTGGCGATCGGCTACCCATGCTCTTATTTACAAAACCCAATGGCCAACCATCAAAGACTTACATTCAACAGCCTGAGTGGACACTGGATAGAGAGCAGGCATGTCGAACTGAGTATCCCCCCCCTAGAGCCGCATGGATTACATATGTCTGTCATGAGGGTCGCATGGATTACAAATGTGTCATGAGGGCTGCACATGACAACTAAATCTTTAAATCCTTCTTCTACATTAACAGAACAAAGTGATGATTGCTATCATTTTATTTTCAACTAAAAAAGAAAGAAAGAAAGGGAAACGACTATTACTGACCGAGTTCAAATAATAAAACGTAAAAGTGTCACTGTCATTTTCAATTATAGCCATGTGTTGATTGAAATCAGGAGAAGGCAAGAGGAAAGACTCGCTCCCTTTCATTAACTGGGTTACCCTACCCCTTCCGCTAGGGGCGAGAGACAATGCGTTAATAACAGATTCTATTTCTTAACAACACATTGGCCTACTGAAAATAAACGACCGTTTTCGCCCAAGAATTTTTCGAAATTTTTTTGAAAAAAATCTGGGGTATTGTAAAAGTGCGGTATGAGAGCGCAGTCTGCGTGCGGGCCGCATATGTGCTTGCTGGGGGTCGCATGCAGTCCGCAGGCCGTGTGTGTTGACGTGCCTGGTCTAGAGGACTTGTCAAGAGCGATGGTCGATAGGGACGGGTGACGAGAGAGAGAGAGAGGAGAGAGAGAGAGAGAGAGAGAGAGAGAGAGAGAGAGAGAGAGAGGAGAGAGAGAGAGAGAGTCAAGGGAATCCATGCTGTTGGCACGCCATGATGCTGCTGCTGCTGCTACTGATGATGATGATTATGATGATGCCTCCTTAAAATAATTCAATTTTATCGGAGCAACAATAGAACGTTTTATAGCATTTTACTATTAAAAAAAAGAAGATTTATGTGTCCATAACATTTTAGTATATCGTAATCTATTCGTTTTTATCGACCCCCCCCCTTCTTCTTTTTCTTCTTGGCGATCGGCTACCCATGCTCTTGTTTACAAAACCCAATGGCTATCAATATTTGTTTCCGTTGAACAAACAATAAAGAAGTTCGCTTATCCTGAACAGAAAGTAAGTAAAAGATCTCTTAAGCCAGGAGCCACCCACCCCCACTTAAAACTCCACTTAAAACTACGATCGTCACCCTCGGGCTAATGCTTGTGAAAATCGTGCACGTTTAACAGATTTTCTTATAAGCAGCCAACAAAACAACAAAAGTGAGGCATGATGGGATATCTGCTTAATAATGTCTTTCTCGGCGTAAGACCCAAACGCCATGCTCTCACTTTCTCACACACGATAACTACACCATTCATCTTTTTTCTCTATGTTGGCATGTCATCTCATCAATTAAGCCCCTCTTAGCATAAAGTTAGAGCTCAAGCGGAATGCGAATACAAAAGGGGAAGCCGATATATGGCGGGAACGATGGATACGGGATTATGGTTGCACAATGGTCGCCATTATTGTCGGTCGTGATTACAATGACACAGCAATAATAATCATACAGATGTTGTTTTTCTTTGATAAGATCTCGATGCAATCATTGCGATTGGCCTTTGTGATCGACCGAACAGCGAGGAGGCAACATCTGCCAATGAACAAACCAATGCGCTGATAGAGAAAAAAAAGACGAACTAGGTCGAAGAATTTTTCTTATAGATTTCGATCGACTTTTTACTTTTTTCTATGCGCTCTCTGTATATGTTATAGTTTTCATGGAAGTGAATTTAATTGGAGGCTTTGTGGGTAATCTTCACCTTTAGTTGTTAAAATTCCTAGCAAATAAGGCAATTAGAGTAATTTCGCTTTGAACTAAGCCGGTAGCTATTTTGAAAGTCTCCGTGCGAAATAAACAAATCGTAGAAACTTTTTCGAAAACAATACAACTGCATGCTTTAACAAAAAAAAAAAAAATATCATAAAATGTGTTCTTAATAACAATTAAGTTCATTTCAGATAATTTTATGCTAGGAATTTAGCCAACTGACTATCACTTCGAAACAAGATGGTAGCCATTTTGAATGTGTCCGAGTGAAAATAAAAATACAAATCTTAGAATCGTTTCGAAAACAATATAACTGCAACACAAAAATGTCATAAAATGTGTTCTTAGTAACAATTAAGTTCATTTCAGATAATGTGCACGCACAATTTTATGCTAGGAATTTTAACAACTAAAGTTGAAAATTACCGCTTTTGTAATATTCAGATTTTTCGGTTGGTTAGTTGGATGGTTGGTTGTTTGGTTTTTACGGTATTTCAACTCTTGCTGGGTTATTTTATACCGAAAATGTTTTGTTTTATTCATACTAGATGGGTACTCATTTTTTTGCTTGGTGCCCCCTGTATCTTTAATAGTTTTTGTGAAAGTGAACTTCATAGGAGGCTTTATATTATTCAGATTTTTCGCTTGGTTAGTTGGACCGTTGGTTGGTTGGATTTTTTATGGCATATAAATCCATTGAGTTATTTTAAGTCAAAAACATTTTGTTTTATTCATACTAGATGGGTACTCATTTTTTTACTTGGTGCCCCCTGTATCTGTAATAGTTTTATTGAAAGTGAACTTCATAGGAGGCTTTATATTATTCAGATTTTTTGGATTGTTGTCCTCACCTTTATTGTTATATGGGTAATTCCATGTCAAATCATCCAGAAAAAGAAAAAAAATTGTCACCTATCCCCTTCAATTTTCCTGAATTCTTTTTCAAGTGTGGACTATGTTAACACTAAACGATCGCCAAAATTTGAGCTTCCAATTCCCAAAATTAGCGGTGTTATGTCGATTTTTACCTCTCCAAATTTGGTGGGGTTGGCGAAAAATGGCGACTTTTTGTAACCTATTTTTGTCTGTAAAATGAGTTCTACGGCTTCCCTACAACTAAAAATTGATTTCTAGAATCGACATAACTCTGCTAATTTTTGGAATTGGAAACTCAAATTTTGGGGATTGGTTAACTTCACGATAGTCCACACCTTTACAAAATTTCAGAAAAATCGAAGTGCAAAATTTTTAACAAATTTTTACAAAATGTAGCTTCGGTTCTGAGCAAATATCAAATATAGGCACAACGTTTCGGTCGATGTGTCCTCCGACCTTCTTCTGGTGTTTTTTTATAAACTTAACCCATAGCTGGGGGATGATGATGTTCATACCTTTCCCAAAGGTATTAGTCCGAAAGTGAATGTAATAGCGTGACTAGAGTTCGAACTCACTTACTACTATGTCACAGTCCAGCACGTTAGCAACTACGCCACGGGGAGTCCTCCTCCCAAGATAGATGGATCTACCAGGAATGTGCTTATGATTTGAAAAGCTTACCTGCAACACAAAAAGAACAATATTCGTCAAAGGCCGGATGAGCTCCAGGGGAACCTACGGCCAACCATCCAGACAGTAGAAGGATTGGAGCACTTACTACTCACATAAATCCCCAAATGGGTTAGAAGAGGCTCCTTAGCCTTGGTCGGCAACCCATCTAGGAGAAGGAAAAGTCCGATATAAGACATCCGCTGCCTAGCGGCTTTACCTCACCACACGGAAAGCTACGGGAGTACACCCCAAAAAACAAATCTGGAGCCGGAGCTTCTAAGGTGGAGTAACGCTGAATTTCCGTGCTACACCGCAACTCCTGTGACACTGCCGTTGTTAAACTGCATTGGTTACTTACCTTTCCTTTGGACTACAGCGGCAGTGTGGAGAGAGGGATCTGCTGCTTAGGTAACAGCACATCCTACATATCAACCAGTCCAAGTTACGTAGTTTTAAAAAATGGACACTATGCCATCGTCTTTCGTAGACGGGAGGATGCCAACCAGTGGAAACTGGCTTGAAACAAAATGTAGCAGCTCCTTGATGCTTCTGGTAAAAAAATTAAAACACAAGACTCGACTGATGTTTGAATGAACAGCGATTTTATTCCGTGAAATACTGTTTAAAGGGGTTTTAAAATAACAATTAATAACTTACAATAAGGGGTCTTACAAATTCAAAAAAAATCACAGGAAAGTTGGGAAAATAAATTTTCCGGTGCGCTGTAACCAGTGTCAAGGGGCTACTAAGAAAAATTCTTTATAGAACTAATTCCCCTCCAAATCTTTTAACTGTTGCTTGCCTGGGCGGAAGTCATGTTGCCTTCTGGGATATCAAATAGAGACTACAGATTGTTGTTCTTGGGGGAGATAGTGGAGTGGTTTCTAGTTGCCTTCTCCAAAATTCAGTGTTGGTTGGGTGGTTGGGTTTTACAGCATATCAACCCTTGTTGGGTTATTTAATTCCGAATACGTTTTGTTTTATTCATTCTTGATATGTACTCATTTTTTAACACATTAAGGTATGTCTAACAGTTATTAGTCCCTACGTAGTTGTTTCCCTTACTCTGTCCACGTTAAACGGGGGGAAAGGAATATGTCTAACTGATAGGCGCACCCTAAGGCAACAGCTACACAAGAGTTGACATGCCGTAAAACTGTCCATCCAACCAACCAGCACTGAAAAAGCGATCTTCGCTATAAAAATATATCTAAGGTAGGTGGGTTGTCTCCCTTGGTCTACGATCCTCTCAACCAATCAAATCAACCAATCGCAAGCCAACAAACCTTAGCGGCAAATTGAAGAAAGGATTTCTTCCTCTTTGGCACCAACTTCTCCAGAAGTCGGACGAGAAAAAAAATGGCATTCCCTATATTCAGTAGAGAGAGGCAGATAGCCGTAATAAGTATTTCGATAACTCACAAACCTTGACAAGGACTCAGTTAAGTGGAACTGTATAGTTATATTTATATAATTATCATTTCCACAGACAAAACATTCGTTTGCAATTCACAAGTATTTCAAACGTAATTTCTTGTTTGTTTATGTATTAATATAAGTTATTTGAAATTCCATGTTGTGTTCATGTGTTTTTTGTTTTTAAATCCTGTCCGCTCAACACTCGCGGCGTGAATCAGCACATCGCAGATTGGGTTGGCTATAACTGTTGTTTTTAACGCTAAACAGAAAGATGGTCCTTTTCGAAAGATCCCGACTACGATGCAACAAAATGCATTGCAATAAGTAATTGAGAGTTACCTCCCCTACTTTACGATTATCCCCTCCCCTTTGGAGAACTCTCTATGGAATACTAGACTATATAAACTCTTAATAAGTGTACCAATTATTCTAAGTAGAATAAAGCTTTCCAAAGTCTATCAGTGTTATCGTTTGTCATTACATGCATGTTTTTACTTATCTATTGACAGTATCTTGTGTAACAGGTTGACGGGTGAAGAAAAAAACAAACTGTGGGGGTCATTTTCATAATATAAGGGGGTCAAGCTGGAACCGGAATTGGGGCGTGAGTTTGCATATTGAAGGGAAAGCCGTTGAGTCTAAACTTCAGATCCAATTGTGACCCGTACAATATGGTTCACTCAATTCGTTTGTCTATGACAGCTGTTAAAAAGCGAGACGCGATATGTGCGGTGACAATATTCGTTCATTTTTATTTAGTTTTAATAACATTTTTTGTTCCTCTCCTCCCCCTCCTCTTTGCTGTTGGTTTTTCTCCCTATTTTTGTTGCTGTGAAATTAGTTATCATATCGCCCCCCCCCCCACCATTTTTCCCCTTTTCAATTTTCTAATTTACAAAATGGTATTATTTGTCGCGATATCTTACGTTGTCAGCGTCGCGTTAGAAAT
This sequence comes from Doryteuthis pealeii, assembly GCA_023376005.1. Taxonomy (NCBI): domain Eukaryota; kingdom Metazoa; phylum Mollusca; class Cephalopoda; order Myopsida; family Loliginidae; genus Doryteuthis; species Doryteuthis pealeii. The sequence goes on along the minus strand of CM042165.1, from coordinate 46,018,845 downwards.
AGAAATTACATGGTGGTAAGATCAAAAGAATTATTTTGAAAGAAATCGAAAAAAACAAAAACAAAAAATTTAAATGAATAAATAAAAAGGAAAGTTTGCACTCTTTCTATTCCCTCTTTCTTTCTTTCTTTCTTTCTTTCTTTCTTTCGCACTTTATTTCTCTCATCCTCTCTTTCCTTCTCTCTTTCCCCCTCCCTCTATCTATTTATCTTTTTCTTTCTCTTTTTCTCTCCTTTTGATTCTCTTTCTTTCTTTCTTTCTCTCTCTCCCTCCTCCTCCCTCCCTTTCTTCTTCTCTCCTTTTCTTTCTCTTTTTCTCTCCTTTTGACTCTCTTTTTCTTTCTCTCTCTTACCCCTCCCTTTCTCTCTCCCTCCCTCCCTTTCTTCTTCTCTCCTTTTCTTTCTCTTTTTCTCTCCTTTTGACCCTCTCTTTCTCTCTCTCTCTCCCTCCTTCCCTCCCTTTCTCTCTCTCCCTTCCCCCCTTTCTTCTTCTCTCCTTTCCTTCTCTTTTTCTCTCCTTTTGACTCTCTTTTTCTTTCTCTCTCTCACCCCTCCCTTTCTCTCTCCCTCCCTCCCTTTCTTCTTCTCTCCTTTTCTTTCTCTTTTTCTCTCCTTTTGACCCTCTCTTTCTCTCTCTCTCCCTCCTTCCCTCCCTTTCTCTCTCTCCATCCCTCCCCTTTCTTCTACTTTCCTTTTCTTTCTCTTTTTCTCTCCTTTCAATCCTCTCTTTCTCTCTCTCTCTCTCTCTCTCCCTCCCTCCCTTTCTCTCTCTCCCTTCCCCCTTTCTTCTTCTCTCCTTTTCTTTCTCTTTTTCTCTCCTTTTGACTCTTTCTTCCCATTGCTCTTATTGTTCCGTTATTTCTCTCCTTCTCTGTTTCTTTCACATTTTCTTTGATTCTCTGTTCTCTCTTTCCATTTCTCTCCCCCCCTCTCTCTCTCTCTCTCTCTTCTTTTACTTTTTTCTTTTTCCCCTCTTCCATATTTTTCTCTCTTGTTCATCTTCCACTTTTAGCTTACTTTGGCACAAGGCCAAAAGTATGGAGCTCTTAAGATGAATCAAACTCAACATTAGTTTACTAGCCTTGCTCATTAACCATAACACTACACGAAGTTGGTGCTTTGTGATAAACTTTGTTAAAGCTGGGGAGAAAATAAAATCAATTAATTGGTTTGGTTAATTTAACGGCATGTCAATCCCTTATGGGTTATATAAAGCCAAACTTTGATTCAGTTGTAAATATTTGATTATAATCATAATAAACCCATTTATTTTTTTTACTAGAAGCGGCTACTCGGCGTCGCCTGTGTAGAGGGATGTCAAAAAAGTTAATCTCGCAGATTCATTATTACTGAATCACGAGTTGGATGCTCGCAGGATGCCCCATTAAAATTCCTAAAAAAAGACCTCGCGTTGATCTAGCCTGGTAGGGCATCCGAAAAATTGCACAGACACTCCCAAAAGAAAAATTAATGTCTCCTATTTAAAATATCAAATACAAAATAAATAAATGAACAAATAATAATAATAATAATAATAATAATAATAATAACCTGGACGTGGTTAAGAAAAGGAAACCTTAAAAGAGAAACTGAATCACTAATAATTGCTGCACAGAATAATGCCATAAGAACAAACTATATCAAAGCAAAAATTGATAAGACCCAACAAAACAGTAAATGTAGATTATGCGGTAATAGATGAGACTGTAAACCATGTACTATGCGAATGTAGCAAACTAGCACAACGGGAGTACAAAACCAGACACGACTGGGTTTGGAAGGTGATCCACTGGGAATTATGCAAAAAAATTAATTTTGACCATACAACAAAATGTTATATGCATAAACCAGAATCTGTTCTTGAGAACGAAACACATAAAATTCTCTGGGACTTTGAAATAAAAACGGATCACCTCATCCCAGCAAGAAGACCAGACCCAGTGTTGATTAACAAAAAAGAAAGAACTTGTCAACTAGTGGATTTTGCAGTGCCAGCAGATCACAGAGTGAAGCTAAAGGAAAATGAAAAAATGGACAAATATCTGGACCTTGCCAGAGAACTGAAAAAGTTATGGAATATAAAAGTCAAAGTGATACCAATTGTAGTTGGTGCACTTGGAACCGTCCCAAAAGGATTAGAAAAGGGCTTGGAAAGTTTGGAAATCAGAGGAAGGATTGAAACCATTCAGAACACTGCACTGCTGCAATCTGCCAGAATACTCAGAAGAGTCCTGAAGACCAGAGGAGACTTGCTGTCACTCAGACTCCAGTGAAAGACCATCAGCTAATGCTGATGTGAAAACTCAAAAGGAGTAAATAATAATAATAATAATAATAATAATAATAATAATAATAATAATAAATAGATAGATAGATCGATAGATTCCATGCTGTTACTAGTTAAATCTTATCTTTTAATTATCTTTGCTCAAAAAGAAAGATCTGTTGATAGTGAATGTGTATAAATATTTACTTTGTCGTTAATTGTTTTATTTTTGTAGTTTTCTACGGGAATAAACAACACACACACACACACACACACACACACATACACACACACACACTAACTGCCCTTTATATATGTATTAGAACCGGCTACCCGGTGTTGCCTGGTTAGAGGGGGATACAAAAAGTTAGTCTCGCAGATCCATTACTACTAATCGCAAGTTAAATCCTCGCTGGATGCCCCATAAAAATCCCCATGTAAAAAAGACTGGGTAGGACGTCAGAACTTCTTTTTTAAATATAAATCAAATCTTCATTATTTTTGCATAAAAAAGCAAGATCTGGTGATAGTGAATGTGTGTGTGGTGTATATATATATATATATATATATATATGGGAGTAAATATGGAAATAAATCCTACAATATTAAGAAATTTGAAAAACGAAGTGTTCCAAAAATAAGATGAATTTATTTATCAACGCTAAAAAGTTTCGGTTTATTCAAACCTTCATCAGGATAGATTATGGGGTGAAGAAATTGATGGATGTTTTGTAGATGACAGGAGTTAGAAAAATCTTTATAAAAAGTTTGTAACTGTATTTGTTCAGCGTTATATTTTTGAAAGACGAGCCGCGATCCGCACACGCGAAGATGTCATGACGCGTGACGTAACTCGAAGAAATGCATTCAACAAAATACAAGAAAAAGTATTAATTGACTGATTTTATGAGAACAAAGGGAACAAAGTGGGAATGATAACTAAATAATTAAATAAAGCCTGGTATTTTGTAGCTATTTAAAACTTTTTTTAGCCAAAAACGGTGATATGTTGAAAAATCCAGGTCGGTTATTAAGGGGAGGGCACAAGCGAAATTGCACTGGCTTCAAAAATCTGTCTAAGTCTTTTGTTGTGAATATGAGCTAATATTGTGGCATCATTGAAACTGAAGTTATGATCAGTTTCAGACATATGTTAGACGAGGGTGTTCTGAAAATTGCCCAATTTAATATCTCGCTTGTGCTAATTTTACTTAACAACTCTTCCATTAACTCCATAGAAAATAATTTACACAGCCTTGGTATCAAAATCGTTACTATTTCATCCAAATCAATTAGAAGCTTACTCAATACAGGGTCTCACCATCCTTTAAAATCCGATGCTGGTGTTTACGCAATTCCATGTAAAGATTGCGACAAAAAATACATTGGAGAAACTGCCAGAACTCTCAAGGAGCGTTTATATTAGCACAAGCAGGATATTGAATTGGCGTCAAAATAAAACCCCATCTCTTATCTGAAGGCTGTTGACCTGAGGAGTCACTTTAACAAGGGCTCCATCCACCGCCCACTCAAAGGGCAGTTAACCAGGCGAGTCGCTCAAAAAAACACTCCCCAACACTTTTACTTATCCTAAGAACTTTCACTTGGAGAGACGTCTCAACAGCACTCAAAACGACGGCGAGTAGAAATCCCTTTCTAGCGCTACTTCACCAACGAACTGTTAATTTCACCTCTCAAGATAAGTCTCGTAGCAAAGCCAACAAATTTGCAGCAATGTTTGTATCTTTGTTTAATACATGTGTATAATTTCCATTTGTGTTGTTTGTCTTCTTTCATCCGAATAATTGCCGACCACCGGGAGATTTAAGAGCTCCCTACGACCCCCGAAATTCTTCTTACTGGTGATAGTGAATGTGTATATATATATATTTAAAAGTAAAAGGGGCCGGGTTAGCTCAGTCGGTAGAGCGTTCGGCTAGAAACCACAAGGTTCCTAGTTCGATACCGCTCCCCGCCAACTCAGTGTATGAGTAGCACAGGGATTTGTGCGGTAAAGTAAGGAGCTGATAGTAGGTGTGGCGCTCCACTTCAGACACAAAAATAATCTCCTTGGTCTAGCGCTATTTAAAAGGGAATAGACTCCCTCGCTGACTGGCTAATACCGATTTTAGGCCGCCCCGTCGACTTATATATATTTACTTTTTCGCTAAATGTTTTATCTTCGTAGTTTCATCCGGACATATATACATACATTATGTATGTATGTATGTATGTCCGGATGAATCTTTATCTATACATTTATAAAAGGCAGTTGGTGTGTATGTATGTATGTATGATACATACATACACACCAACTGCCCTTTATAAATTAGGTAGATAAAAATGTCGTCGGGGTGGCCTAAAGTCGGTATCAGCGAATCAGTGCTATTTCACTTGCGCTAGACCAAGGAGATTAGTTTTGCGTCTGAGGTGGAACACCACACCTACCATCCGCTCCTTACTTTACCGCACAGATCCCTGTGCTACTCATACGCTGAATTGGCGAGGGCCGGTATTGAACTAGGAACCTTGCGGTTTCTAGCCGAACGCTCTACTGACTGAGCTAATCCGGGTTTTTTTTGCCGGAGAATGGCCACGTTGTCGTTTATCACTTATGAATGGTTCTTCAGTATTTTTGAAATGTTATATTCTAATTTGTCATTTTACAATTGAAAAGAATGATTCAGGGTCAGTGTCGGATTTGGAAGGTTAAGTCACCTTTTTTCATCTCCTTGTCTCATGTGTAGACGGTTTTCATTGAAAACTCTTCTCGACATAACCAAATAGATAAACCTCGCATGAATAAACGGTGTACTCATTCATATATACACACGCACACGATGTATTCATACACACACACGGTGTATTCACACACACACACACACACTCACATACACATAGTGTATTCACACACTCACACACACAGTGTATTATACACACACGGCATATTCATATACACATACACATGGTGTATTCATACACGCACACATGGTGTATTCATACACACACACACATACACACACATAAAGTGTATTCATACACACATACACACACACACATAAAGTGTATTCATACATACACAAACACACATAAAGTGTATTCATAAATACACACACACACACACACACACACACAAAGTATATTCATACATACACACACACACACACACACACAAAGTATATTCATACATACACACACACAGAGAGAGAGAGAGAGAGAGAGAGAGAGAGAGAGAGAGAGAGAGAGAGACCCATGGTGTATTCACACACACACACACACACACACACACGATGTATTCACACATACACACACACACACACACACGGTGTATTCATACACACACAATCACACACCCACGGCGTATTCACACACACACAATCACACACCCACGGTGTATTCATACACACACACAATCACACACCCACGGTGTATTCATACACACACACAATCACACACCCACGGTGTATTCATATACACACACACACACATACACACACATTGTGTATTCGTACACACACACTCACACACCCACGGTGTATTCACACACACTCACACACACACACACACACACACACAGATGTACGCGCACAGGTAGGCATATTAATAACTAAAAAAAAGGAAGAAAAGAGAATCCAAGATATAATCTCTTTTAAGTGACACTTGCCCTTTTAAGTAATAACATAATGAATAAAACTATTTAACGTAGATCTTACTCTTTAAAATACGTTTATATTGTAAGCAAACTTCTCTTTCCTGCTTTTTCACTACATCAGGATTTTTCAATATTTACTTTCGATTCGGCTAAGCTAAAGCAAATCTCTCCTTATAGTTCGTCACTGCTCCCATTCAATAGGGACACTTTCTACTTCTTTTTAAAAAAAACCTTTCATGCAAGAATCGGTAGACAGTGAATTTAGTGGCGTAAATTTTTACTATAGTCTAGTGGACAGATGTTAGTGGAATATGAAATGAAGTCTAATGTATGCACTTTTAATTTCTAAACTGGGATTAATACTTTGGATAAAAATCAAACTCTAAGGAAAATATAACTTTAATACCTTCATTAATTTATAAGTTTTTTTTAAAACGTCTATTGAGAATTCTGGGATATGGGGGTTATCGTCCTTTGTCTGCAAGCCTCTGTTTCGAACCAACCAATCACGAAAGAGAACAGACCTAAATAAGGGTCGCTCCATCTCTTCCTCAACAACCAGATTCGGAGTCGGACATCAAACAGAACGTCTATCGTATCCGAAATATCAGAAGGCCGTAGCAAGGGCTCCGATAAAACCCTATCTCAGGACTCAGATAAGTGATAAATTATACATTTGTGCAGACGAAATAAAGTTTGCAATCCTTATTGTTATTCTGTAATACACATCTTTTATTCCTATTTCTAGTTGCTTAGTTATTTTTTAACTCTCAACCTGTCTGCCACACTCGTGGTTAACTCCATACTTCATACCTTGGAGTATTGTCGTTCCGGGACTATTTTCTTTATACGTCACATGTGTTGTGGTCCATGCAATTTCTCATTCAGTCATTACAGGGAAAAATGGTTATTATATTTTTTTTTTAGCTTCAAGAGGGAACGTCATAATTCTTTGAATTCGAAATTTTTGTGTTTTCATTGAGTTTAATCATCTTTTTCCTTTAACCGGGATATACATGCGGATGTTGGATCAGTAAAATGGTAATTCCTGTGTGTGAAGTTGAGTGAGGAAAAGGCTTTCTGTGATTGGATATATTAATCACGTGAAGAGCCCAGAAGTTTTGGTGCAAAATACCAAAAGTCACCAGAAGACCCCGAACTAGATCCGATGAGGCAGCGACTTAAAAAAAAACCTCTCCAAGAAATCACCCTAAGGTACCAGATATCTTCTCCAGCACACCTGTAAGTCCCTCAAACTCAACTTTATACTCAGGAAGGACTTTATATTGTTACTCATTGTTTTATTTGCTCATTAATAAATTGTTAGAATTAAACTAAGTTTTAATTCATTTATTTGTTGCTGTTAATTTTAGAATTAAATGCTATACTAACACAATACGAGTTTGGGGACCGCATGCAAATTTTTATATTCCCTTGATACTCCTTAGACAAATTCACTAACAATTTCGAATACGACTTCTCTTACGCCTTCCGCAAGAACTGACACACCCACTGTCCCATTGGTGCTAGTGTCAAATTAGCAAGCTGGGATGTTCCATCAGAGAGAATTTCATCATTTTGCATACTGGAATGTCCGAACACTAAAACTTGAAGAAACACAAGCTCTTACGATGCGGTCCTTTATCAGTATGGTATTGAATGTTGCCTTCTCTCAGAGGTACAGTTACCGGATAGCTTCTACCGCGCCATCAAGATCCCACAGGCTGATGTATCCTATCATCTCTATCACAGCGGCCCTGCTGACAACTCTGGATGTCATGGTAGAGTGTTTGCATTCGAGATACGGTGAATTTGTTGGGTGGAGCTGGCTCAACCAAACCAGGTTTAATACCGCAGCAGTAACGGTAACTGTACAATCTACACTAAGGACTTTTCAACATTTAGAACATTTCTCAACATATATTCTTTATTGTACAACTAGTACAAAATAAAAAAACACCCTCCGGGCGATGTAAAATAGATTTTTGAAACATATTGCCTGGGGTGGGAGTAAAAAATTCAATGTCAGAGTTTGTACCCTAAGTAAGTAAAATCATCAAATTCGTTAAAGGATTAAAAAATAAAACAATTTGAAATGTAAACTTTAAATATGTATTAAAATAAAACAAACTATATATAGATATATAATACCGGTCATGTATTTATTAAAACTTGTTTTCAAAAAATAATGAGGACTGTCTAATGTTGCATGTTCAAATTTTGAGTGTATTTATTCTATGTTATGATGATTTTGGGTAATGTGACGTAAGCAGTGACATAATTTTTGTTATAGACAAAAACCTGAAGCGAATCTCCATTATTAATAGATTTTATATATCATTGTCATTTTAGTATTAATTCTATTAAGTTTGTTCAGGCAATAAAAATTTTTTGCTTTTAATGTAATGTTGTCACTGTCGTTGCAGGCACAGCATTAAAACGTCATATGTGCCATGATCCATACTATTTCTCGTTTGGTCGTCACAGGAACAAAAGTTTGTGTACCTTGTGATCAGAGAAACGTTTGTTGCGTTATTAAGAGGTATTTCGGGACTCTTATAATTTCCCGGTAGTAAGCAAATAATTTTGGATGAAAGAAGACGAGAACAACAATTGAAGGTAAAGGAACATATATTCAAAGAGTACAAAAGGTTGCAAACTTGTGGTGTTTGCTGCCAGACTTGCTGAGGTTGAGGTGAAGGTGAAGGTGAAGGTGAAGGTAAAGGGAGCGCTTTAAGATCACGTCTTGCAGGTTGACTGCCTAACTCAATAAGTGACTTTCATCAAGGAATTTAATTTCGATATTGACGATTCACCCCCTGGTGCTAGGGGGAGATAATTCAACTATAATTTTTACGATATTATCTTCATCAGGGGGATGTCCGGAGAGTAGATGATGAGATATGCAAAGCACATTTTGACTCTTAATCCTTGATTTTAATAGATTAATTCATTAAATCAATGGTTTTTTTTTGGTTGTTGTTTTGTTTAAAGTGGCTCCCCGACAAGAGACTAACAGCATACGATTTATTGATAAAATATAATTAAAAAACGAAAATAAATTAAAAAAACAAACTTTTTTTTTTTTTCTCTCTCAAAATACCAGGGTGAGTCATAAGTTTTGCAATATTTTGGTACATGCAACTTTGTAACACTTATATCACGTAACCAAAGCAGTTTAAGCTGTGATGAAGGTAGTATTATGGTAGGTGGTACGCTGACACATTATGCATTGCTTTACTCAGTGTTCGATTTGAACACCGCACAGATGAACGTGCAACATAGTCTAATTCCGGAACTTATACTTTACAAGTTTGAACTGCGCCATAACGCTGCAGAAGCAACCAAAAACGTTTCTTATGTGAAAGGTGAAGATTTGTTGTTTTTTTAAAATTTTTTTATGGCATATCAACCTCAGTGGGTCATTTCAATGACCACAAAGTTTTGGAATAAATTCATTGTTGATGGGTACTCAATCTTTCTATAAACACATTTTTTCTATTTAACCTATAGATGGGACCCTAACATGTACTACCACTCCAGGTTAGAGTGGACCTGGGAGTAATGGTGATGAAGGGATACTTCACATTCCCTGGCAAAAACATCCAGAGCCTGTGATGCTTAAGGATGGAATCCTGGTGGTTGAGCAGTCAATGACATGTAACACTCCACTTTAGCCCTTACTTAGGCTAGATGGGTGGTCAGAGAGGCCCCCTCCGAACAATCAGCTGGTCACTTCAAACCCTAGCACCTATATGATTGCCTCAACCTTATTGCCCTTATGGCAAGCCCCAACCCTTTTTATCATATTATTATTTTTATCATATTTACCAATCCCTCCGCACGAGTAGGATGTGACACAAGGTCAATTTCTTAAGCGGAGTTTAACAGGTTTGAATTCAGAGTTTTCCTTCTCCTAGACCGGTTGCCTAACCAAGGTTAAAGAGCCCAGTCTGCCCTACTATTTACACCATAGCTGGAGGGAGAGTAGAATTCATACCTTTCCCAAGGGTATTAGCGCTAAGTGAAATGCAATTACCACGTCCAGGATTTGAACTCGGGGCGACGAGTCCATTTCCTATGACTTTAACCATTACACCACACGCTTTCTAATCATATATGTGCAAGAAGGCAATGGCTGAGGGTCCACTCTGACCTGGACTGGTAGTACCTGTTAGGGTCCCATCTATGGGTCAAATAGAAAAAATGAGTTAAAAAAATGTGCTTAAAAAAATTGTGTTAAAAGAGATAAAAAATGAATAAAATAAAATCTTTCAGCATAAAATAACCCTACTGGGTTGTCTTGCCATAAAATCCAACCCATGTAACAGTTAAATAAAAAAAATGAGTTTTAATAAAGTGTGTTTAAAAAATTGAGAATAAATAAAACAAAATGTCTTTGGCATAAAATGACCCAACAAGGGTTGTCATGCCATAAAATCCAACCAACTAACCAACCAGAGCTGCCGAATTGTGCCCCACATGTTACCAAAATATTGCAAAACTTTTGACTCACCTTTGTACATTCAGAATCTTCAAAATAAAAAATGAGCAAATATCTTAGTTTAAAGAAAACATCCAGCTTATATTTTTTTCTGAAATACGATATTACTTCCATTTCCGAGTGATTTTTGTTTTTTATTCCTTCAAAGCATAAACGGAAGGTCAGTGTTTCTCTCTCCGGTTCCAGAATAAAGCGAACCGTATTTTGGCGTTCCCGGCAAAAGGAAGAACACATAACCAGGCCACAATAAACTTCGCAAGGTTGCTTGGTTACACCCAGCTTCAAACTGAAGACTCCAGCAACCTGAAATATAAAAATAAATTAGTATTATTTGGATTATTCGGACTATTGTCCTCATCTTTATTGCCTTCTGGTATTGGACACATAGTGAGAAATAAGTTTAAGTCTTACCTTTTGGTATATCATCTTCAATTGAATCCATGAAGTCAATAGATTTGTCTAGACTGGCTCTTTCAATGACTGACTTAAAATTGAGAAGAGTTGCTGGTCCAAAATGCATGTAAGAATAAAGCTTGGCTGAATCTTTGGCTGAAAGACCTACAAAAAATAAATCAAACATTGGTAAGTTTTTCTTTTCACAATTTCCAAATCTATATATAATGGAAATTCAGCATCTGTCTGTCTGTAACTGAAACAATGTCAATGCTTATGTCACAAACCCCAAGAATTTAGTAAGTTTAGCAATGAGTATTTAATTTATAGTGCAAAACAAAAATAAATCAAACATTGTCAAGTTTTTCTTTTCACAATTTCCAAATCTATATATAATGGATATTCAGCATCTGTCTGTCTGTAACCGAAACAATGTCAATGCTTATGTCACAATACCCTCTAGAATTTAGCAAGTTTAGCAATGAGTATTTAATTATAGTCCAAAACAAAAATAAATCAAACTCTTTACTTTTTTTCTGATATAAGGTGTGTGCTGGACGCCCGCTACTACTTATAGACTCGGCAATAATCATGTGACCAATTTCTTGGCCAATCACTAGCCGTACTCTGCTACTGTTATAATAGTTATACAGGCTGTTCGGATCTTAACTACACTCAATTGCTTTGAACCTTCGTAGACGACGGAACATAGGATTATATCACACCTTTGACACTACGTAGGATTCCTGACTTACTTACTTACTTACTTACTTACTTTAAGTCCTTTACAACTGCCCAAGGATGGCCAGTAACACAACACAGACATTGTCAAGTTTTTCTTTTCACAATTTCCAAATTTATATAAAACTAGAAGGAACAACCCAGCCTCACCTAGGTAGAGGAGAAACCGGGTTAGCTCAGTAAGGGTTGGTTTAGCTCAGTCGGTAGACTATTCGGCTAGAAACCACAGGGTTCCTAGTTTTAGTGTATGAGTAGCACAGGGATCTGTGCGGTAAAGTAAGGAGCTGATGGTAGGTGTGGCACTCCACCTCAGACGCTAAAATAATCTCCTTGATCTAGTGCTAGTGAAAAGGGGATAGACTCCCTCGCTAATTGGCTGATACTGACATTAGGCTGCCCTGACGACTTTACTTACTTATAATGGTTAGCAAGCTAGTCTTTCAGATCCGTTACTCCTGAATAGTGAGTTTAATCCTCACTGGATGCCCCATAAATATCTCCATGTAAAAAGATCTTATGTTAATCCGTCCTGAAAAAAATGATTGTTGCGCTTTCAATGATTTGTTTAACTTTGAGATTCACGGACATTTTTAAGTCGAACTTTAATTCTATTTTAATTTTTAAATATCTTTGCGAATATAAATAAAATCTTCATAATTTTTGATAAAAAGCTAGACATAGTAACAGAGCATGCATATATATACTTACTTTGTCGTCAACTGTTTTTTATTTTTGTAATTTCCTCCAGACATACATACACACAACTGCCCTTTATATATGTATAGATGGAAATTCAGAATCTGTCTGTAAACTAAACTACATCACTGCTTATATCACAATACCCTCAGGAATTGCTTAAGTTTATCAATGAGTATTTAACTTATAGTAAAAATCATTAACACATAGAATAAAGAACAACCCTGTATTATAGATACTCATAAATTAATTATGCAACATTAAACGGTCCACATTGTTTGTTAAAACTAGTTTTAATAAATACATGCTCAGTATTATTGATTTTATTTGAATTATTGAAATTATTGAAATATTATTGATATTATTTGAATTTTTTAAGTTATTAATGATTTCTAATTTGCAAAATTTTAACTGATGTTGTAGCTTTGGTTCTGAGCAAAAATCAAACTATCTTTTTGGTATAAATAATGTTCAATATATGTGAAATAATAATAGAAATAATGCCACATTGGGATATTGATCTTGCTATGAAAAATTAAAAATCATCAATAACTTAAAATTGGTTGACTTTATGACTTTCTTGATAGCATTTTTGGATTCCTTGGGCAAGAAATGCTTCTATAAACCAATTTTTAGTTGTAGGGAAGCTCTAGACTCATTTTACAGACTAAAATAGATTACAAAACGTTGTCATTTTTCGCCAGCCCCACCTAATTTGGAGAGCTAAAAATCAACATAACTCTGCCAATTTTTGGAATCGGAAGCTCAAATTTTGGGGATTGCTAATTTAACATAGTCCACACCTGACAAAAAAATTTCACGAAAATTGAACTGGGTGACAATTTTTTTTTTCTGGATGATTTGACATGGCATTGACTATATAGATTAAAAGCCACATGCAGCGTAGTCTGAATTGAATGGGCTATAATGCCACAGAAGCAATCAATAACATTTTTTGTGCAAATGGTGAATATACAGTTGATCACAAAAACCAAATGGTTCAAAAATTTTGTTCAGATTGCTAAACCTTGATGATTAGGCAGGTCAAGTAGGCCTAAAACAATGTGTAGCGTAATTATTATGGTCTACGGAGAATTTGGGGATTGAAAAGAAAACGGTAATCAGATTTCTGGAGAACGAGAAGAAAAAGAAATAACAACAAAAAGAGGTTAAAGTTTGGAAGTGTAAACACTCAACGGGTTCCAGCCATTGACTGACCAATGACCCCGGAACTAGATTTAAAAATAAAAACGGAAGTCCCAGGTTTTTCTGCAGAGGGCGGAAGGGACGCATTCACTTCTGCCACCCCCAAGACCACAAATAGAAGAAGAAAAAAATTGGTCTTTTGGTCTGGGCCCTGTTAGAGGCAGACAGTGATGTGTTTAGGCTAGCAATGAACAGCGCACATGAACGTGATTTACGATAGAACAGCTTGACCTTACCCTCCCTCCCTCTTTCTCTCTGAAAAAGAACCAATGAGTCTAGAAAGAAATAAACAACCCCTTTTTGACTATACAACTTTGTATGTTGTTACTCTGAACTAACAATGGTTACTACTACTAACGATTCCTACTACAACTCAACCTTGGCCCCTACGCAACACCATGGATTCTAAGGTTGTTTCTGTTTCTGGCATTCACCCTAGGTCAGTTGATCGAGCTCCAACCTGCGAATTCACTGTGGTGAATTCATGGAAGGAGTAACAACAGAATGGGAAATTTACAAGCCGTCCCCAAAACCCTGCATGCATATCCCAGTCAGGGGAAAGAGATTTGTTTGCTGCAGATTTTCCACAGACGCAGTGATAAGTACACCAAAAGCTGTTGATTCCTGACAATGATGGAGAAACCCTTTGGATTTTCACCAGAGCCCCTTTAGCTGGGTTGTGGCCCTAATATCATTGGGTGCCAGACCTGTCCGCCTTGGGTGATTCTACCAGGAATTTTAGTTCCTGACAGCATGGCTCTGACACTACCAAGTTTACACGGTTCTGCCACAATGAGGAGGGGTTGGACTTTAGAAATAATGTGCTAGATGGCCGTTGAGCAAAGAGTTTTCTCTGCTTTACAGGTCTTGGTTTTGTTCTGCAGGGTGTCTAGCCACCCTCCTCACTAGACAAAATCTGTGGGGTTACCAGTTTAGTAGCCAATGATCTGATTATGAAAGGTTAATTTGTGTGGTAAAGGGGGGGAGCTAACAGTAAATGTGGTGCCTCACATCAAAAGGAGATTGACTCCCCTACTGCCTGGTTGATATTGACACTAGGCCACTCTGTTGAATTCTTTTTTTTTATAAAGTATTTCATTCTTAATATTTCCTTAAGATTTTACGTAATGTTACATAATCAATACCTAATGATTATGACAATAGTGTAGAAATCATATTAGTGCAGCTGATGGCCTTGAGAGTGAGTGACAGTGTTTGACCTCACTCTGACCTTGCGTTCTGGGGATGATCGTGAGAATCGGAAGCCGATAGAAGCCCCTTCCGGTTTAAGGTGTAAGCAACTCAGTCAGTTGGAGTTAGAACTTAGAAGCGAAGCTAGCAAGATGTAAGGATCCGTGCGCATTGTCTGGTCTGGGGGTTTATGGAATAAAGTAACATCATCGTAAATCGAAGTCTTGTTGTTATTACTAAAAGCTAACAATAGCACAGGGCTTCTGATAAGAAATGATCCCCAACAGAGACCAGACCCGGAATCCTCAATAGAAGACCAGACAAGACCTTAGAAGATATACCAGACCAAGATAGATGATAGACGGCCGGCCAGAAGAATAGACGACCAGAGTAAGAAGAAGTAAGAGAAGTATATAACATATAGATATTTAGTGCCGGTAAAGAGGGTATACAACAGTAACATCAAAATACATGTCTTTTTTTTTTTTTTTTTCTATTATTAACTTCATACAATGACTGCTGTTTAAATAACAGTATTGCATCCAACAAACCCTTCATCAGATGATGACTCTGGGTTCATGTATGGTTTCGGAGCTCAGCATCATTACCACTAACCCAGAACGCCTCAGCAGTATCTCACAATACCCCCAGATCTTACTGGTTTGTTGTCACTCAGGATGTGCCACGGTGATGCAGTTATAGTCTCATCTTGGATCTTTTTTTTAATGTATTTCCTCTTGTCTATGACACCGTCGGAAGTTTTAGCTTATATTTAACTCTGAATAACTAATAATTTATTAAATTCTTATTTTTACCTGAATAACTTCTGTTCGGAACAACTTTTCCTGTAGGTGTTCTGATAAACGCTCCTCTTGGAACGATCCGTGCTTCATTGTCAATTTCAATCACCACTGCTGCAAGACGGTTTTCTTCTTTGACAATTTTCTGTAAAAGATAAATTGATTGATTGATTGATTGATTGATGGAATGGAATGATAGATAGATAGATAGATAGACTGACTGATTGATTGATTGATTGATGGATAGATAGATAGATAGATAGATAGACTGACTGATTGATTGATTGATTGAATGGAATGATAGATAGATAGATAGATGACTGACTGATTGATTGATTGAATGGAATGATAGATAGATAGATAGATAGATAGACTGACTGATGATGATTGATTGAATGGATGATAGATAGATAGATAGATAGATAGACTGACTGATTGATTGATTGATGGAATGATAGATAGATAGATAGATAGATAGATGACTGACTGATTGATTGATTGAATGAATGGAATGATAGATAGATAGATAGATAGATAGATAGACTGACTGATTGATTGATTGATTGAATGGAATGATAGATAAATAGATAGATAGACTGACTGATTGATTGATTGATTGAATAGAATGATAGATAGATAGATAGATAGACTGACAGATTGATTGATTGATTGAATGGAATGATAGATAGATAGATAGACTGATTGATTGATTGATTGAATGGAATGATAGATTGGTTGATTGAATGATCACAGATGAAATTAAATCTATATATTAATACTCGTGTTCCTTAATCTTCAGCCGTAATGATGACAATAATGATGATGATGATGATGATGATATCAACAACAGTTTTTTTTGTGACATTATTTATTCATTATTAGCAACAAGAATATGTACCCTCTGGGCGTAAGTATTTAAGTTTTAATGTAATGAAATATATTAAATTAGAAATTAAATAAGAACGCATACAAAAAGATTACATTTATTTTAATCATATTCTAATTGGTTTCTATATAAAATTATTCATAGGATTGATTTTAATACATTGGAGAATAAAACAATAATATTAGAGATCAATAACACCAAGTAATTATTTTATCAAATCTGGTTTTGTTAAAACCAGTATGCAAATTAACCACACCATAAATTATTTAAACCTTTATTTCTTAGTGATATATAAACTTATTGCAGGATTTTAAATGCACTAATAACAATTGAGGCAGATCTAACACGGATTTCATTGAGACTTCATTAATAAATAAGATTTATTCTATGTATTAATGATTTTGACTATAAATTAGATATTCATTGATAAACTTACGCAATTCCTAAGGTATTGTGATGTAAGTAGAGATGTAGTTTCGGTTACAGACAGACACGAATCTCCATTATAATAAGATTTATACTTAGAATGTTTATTCAAGCTAATGTTTCGATAGTGTAATAATCAATATCTTCAGGTACTATGGCAAACAGATATGTACAGGGGTCATTCAATAAATAAGGTGAATATCCCTGGCTTTGACACTAGTGTAAAAAATGCAACTGTTTTTAATGATTTTGTTGTGAAGAAGACTGATCCTATGAACAGTTTAAAATTGACGGAATTTTCACTCACAAATTTCTCCTCATCTTTGTCAGCTTGATCAATAATTTTGAATTCGTGACTTGGATCTCCAGTAAATCTTCCTTTGACTTGTTTGGCATTGGCACATTCTTCATTGGAAACGGTCGGCATCAACACCCAATTGATAAAATCAAGACTGATAGAAACAAAAAAGAAAAGGAGATTGACATTGTAATACAGGGTGACCCCCCCCCAAAAAAAAAAAAAAAAAAACAGAATTTGGGTTCTGGTAGTCTGTATCAGTTATAGTATATATACAAGATGCCCCCCCCCCTCCAAAAAAAAAGAAGGATTTGGGTTCTGATAGTCTGCATTAGTAATATATATATACAGGGTAACTTCCCAAAACAGAATTTGGGTTCCAGTAGGCTGCATCAGTAATAGTATATATACAGGGTAACCCCCCCCCCCCCACAAAAAAAAAAAAACAGAATTTGGGTTCTGTTATTTTGGTCACCCTGTATGATAATTAGGGGTCTCAAAACAATTAATTTCAGTAATTGTAACATATGAGTGAAGAAGATAATGTTACATTATGAAGGGCCTTGGATAATCAAGGGTTGAAAAAAAAAAAAAAAAAAAAAGTTTTAGTAAAAATAAATTGTGATGGAAGAAGAAGGAAAGAAATGTTTTGAAAAAAATGAATTTGAAAGAAAGAATTTATTTGGAATACGTGTTGTTTAGAATGTCTGTTGAAAATTCGATCAGAGATTTTTGGGGGTTAAATATTATCGGGGGGAACTATAAACTTTAGCAGAGGAATGTCAGATTGTTGTGGGCTAAAGAATTCCAGTGTGACAATTTGACAATAGACAATAGAATTAAAATATGATGTGAAAGTAATCAGCTGATTATCGGTACGTAAGAAAATAATTAGCTGATTATTTTGTAATTATAAAAGATGGGGTGAATAGAGAATTTGGGGAGAATTAGCAAGGAAGAGAGAACGAAAGGGACACCATGATGTAATGTAAACATTAGCCAATAGAGTGCCATCTCTTCATATCTGTCCATCTCTCCTATTACCAATGACAGGCAAATGACAAGCTTAGCATATCGAATCCAACTCTGTCATTGGGACTTTCTTCCTCTTTCTCTCTCTCTCTCTCTCTCTGTGTCACTCTATCTCTCTCTGTCACTGACTGCTAGGATTTTGGGACCATTTAGGCACCCCTTTTTGATCTTGATTAAGAAAGGACATGTTTTTCATTTACACCGTCAATATCCAGTTGTTTTAATAGATGATTACTAACCCCTAACCCTAACCCTTAACTCTAACCCCTAACAAACAACCGGATATTGATGGTGTAAATGAAAAACATGTCCTTTCTTAATTGAGAGAAAAACATGTCCTTTCTTAATCAAGATCAAAAAGGGGTGCCTAAAGGTAATATGGTCCGGATTTGTATCACGACCAACAATAAACATTTGTTAAAAATAGGTGCAGGCTTTTTTGTTAATCGGTCACAGGGTTACCATGGAACAAAAGACTCATAACGTAACAATAGAAAGGAAAATATTTTGGAAAAATCTGGTTGGAATGTATTTATTGTTTTAGAAAATTTTAGTCAAGAAAATTCTTATGTTACAGATATGTTTGGGAAATAAACAATAGCAGAAATAATGTGGTTAATTACGTCACAGAAGAATCAGCTAATGTATGGAGGGCTAACGATGATTCTTTCTAACGTGACTGTCTGGGGTGGGAAAACAAATCCACCCCTTCCTTTCTCTTTCTGCTACGGGTTACTGCTATCTACAATCTGTCTGAGTGAGAGAGAGTTAAATCAAAATTATCATACTCTTTGCATATTGAAGTATTTAGCAATAGCTCTTAACTTATGTAAACATATCAAAAGTTGTAATAATCAAATTATCATACTGTAGTATATCCACAGGTCCTGCTAGTATATATATATATATATATATATAATATATATATATGTGTGTGTGTGTCTCATATGGCCCGCTTCACAGAAAAAGGCTGCCTATGCCTTGTTTAAAAGCTTTTTTCAATCTTTTTTTGTTGTTATTTTGGGGGGGAGGGATTGTGGTCTTTATTAGAGTCAAAGTTATTTCCCTTGTATCTTTAGCTTGTGTAATGGCTTCCTAGAATATTTTGAGTTACAAATTTAGCAAAACCTTTGATTTTGACATCCTCATAAAACCAGCTCCCTTGTTGTGTCGCTGTGTTTGGCCCTCCCCTACATCTGTTAAATGATCTATTCTATGAAAATGTCAGCATATTCAAAGCAACAATAATAATAACTAGCAGGACCTGTGGATATACCACAGTATAATAATTTAATTATTGGGTGTCAAATCATCCAGAAAAAAGTAAAATTGTCACCCACCCTCTTCAATTTTTCTTAATTTTTTTCCAGGTGTGGACTGCTAACATTAGACAATCCCCAAAATTTGAGATTCCAATTCCAAAAATTGGCGAAATTATGTTGATTTTTAGCTCTCCAAATTTGGTGGGGTTGGTGAAAAATGGCGACTTTTTGTCATCTATTTTTGTCTGTAAAATGAGTTCTAGAGCTTCTCAACTACTAAAAATTTGTTTATAAAAGCATTTTTGCCCATGGAATCCAAAAATGCTTATAAAAAAAAAAGTTTTAAAGTCAACCAATTTTAAGTTATTGATGATTTCTGATTTTTTTCCCGATGTGGCACTGCATCGATGACAAAAATTTTTGCTATTATTATTTCACATATATTGAACATTATCTATACCAAAAAGATTGAAACAGGTTAGCGTTATCAATCCTCTCTCTATCTTTTCCCTACTCTCTTTCCTTCTTTCTTATTATATTTTTGTTTAGAATTTCCTTAAGAGCGAAACTGTTGGAAATTCCATAGCTAATTATCTCCCCCTGCCGCCACAGGGTGAATGCCAACATCGTATGTTGGCGCCAAATACCAAAACTTCACTTATCGCAAAGCAGTTACTGGAGAGAGACGTCAAAAGAAACGCTCTCGTCACCAAAAACAGGGTTTACTTATCAGGGAGCCGTTACCAACGAGAGAGGTAAAAACAAACGCTCTCATCACTTCGCCCAAGCAGGGCCTACTTATCACTGAAGGACAAGAAACTACCGAGACAAAGCGTCTTATCTACATTTCCACTGAATGTAGTCGCGTAAACAGCAGTCCCTACATTTCATTCATCACTTAGCCCAAAACCAGGGCTCACTTATCGAAAAGCGGTACTGGAGGAGAGACATAAAAACATCAAGCTCTCATTACCAAGCCCCAAAACAGGGCCCACTTATCACAGAACTTTACAACCAGCTCCCTTCTAAGGCATTGTATCTGCATACTGCATAAAGGCCGGTACTATTGCACACTTACTGAAGGACGAGAAACTACCGAGACAAAGCGTCTTATCTACATTTCCTACCAACGAGAAGAAAACCCTGTTATCACCATTACTCCAAGAAAATTCCTCCTCAGATAAGTCTTGTAACAAATACCATTAAAATTTGCAACAATTTTATGTAATTTTGTCAATACAAGTGTCTGCATTTACTTTCGTGTTTGTTCCTTCTTTGTCCGACAATTTGCCTTCAACTACGGAGAAATAAGAGCTCCTACGAAAACCATAAATACTCTTAAAACCAAGTCACTAATAATTGCTAATAAAAACAATGTCATAAAAACAAATTATATCAAAGCAAAAATTCATACGACACAACAAAACAGCAAATGTAGGATGTGTAGAGACTGGGATGAGACAATCAACCATGTATTAAGCAAATGTAGCAAACTAACACAATGAGAATACAAGGCTAGACATGATTGGGTTGGAAAGGTGGTCCACTGGGAATTGGGCAAGAAACTAAATTTTGACCATACAACAAAATGATATATGCGTAAAACAGAATCTGTTCTTGAAACACATAAAATTCTCTGGGACTTTGAGATAACGACAGATCACCTTATTCTAGCCAGAAGACCAAACCTAGTATTGATTAACAAGAAAAAGAGAACTTGTCAACTGGTAGATTTTGCAATTCCAGCAGATCACAGGGTGAAGATAGAAGAAAACGAAAAGATAGACAAATACCTAGACCCTGCTAGCAAATTGAACAAAAAAAAAACTGTTGAATATGAGGATGAAAGTGATAGCATTTGTAGTAGATGCACTTGGAACAGTCCCCAAAAACTTACAAAAGAGACTAGAGGAACTGGAAATCAGAGGAAGAATTGAGACCATCCAGACAACAGCATTGTTGAAATCAGCTAGAATACTCAGAAGAGTCTTGGAGACCTGTAAAGAAATGTTGTCACTCAGACTCAAGTGAAAGACCATCAGCTTACACTGGTGCAAAAAAAAAAAAAAAAAAAAAAAAAAAAAACTCACAAGGAGTGAAATAACAAAAAAAAAAAGAGAATTTGTCAACTGGTAGATTTTGCAGTCCCAGCAGATCACAAGGTGAAGATGAAAGAAAAGATAGACAAATATCTAGATCTTGTAAGAGAATTGAAAAAACCTGTGAAATATGCGGGTGAAAATGATACCTATAGTAGTTGGGACACTAGGAACGGTCCTCAAAAGCTTAGAAAAAGACTTGAGGAACTAGAAATCAAAGGAAGAATTGAGACCATCCAGACAACAGTATTGTTGAAATCAGCTAGAATACTCAGAAGAGTCCTGGAGATCTGAGGAGACTTGTCACTCAGACTCCAGTGAAATACCATCAGCTAACAGTGGTGGGAAAAATTCACAAGGGGTGAATAATAATAATAATAATCACTTATAATTGCTGCACAAAATAATGCCATAAGGACAAACTACATCAAAGCGAAAATTGATAAGACCCAACAAAATAGTAAATGTAGACTTTGCGGTAATAATAGAGATGAGACTGTTAACCATATACTCTGCGAATGTAGCAAACTAGCACAACGAGAATACAAAACTAGACACGACTGGGTTGGGAAGGTGATCCACTGGAATTATGCAAGAAATTAAATTTTGACCACACAACAAAATGGTATATGCATAAACCAGAATCTGTTCTTGAGAACGAACGCACAAAATTCTCTGGACTTTGAAATTAAAACGGATCACCTTATCCCAGCAAGAAGACCAGACCTAGGTGTTGATTAACAAAAAAGAAAGAACTTGTCAACTGGTGGATTTGCAGTGCCAGCGGATCACAGGGTGAAGTTAAAGGAAAAATGAAAAAATTGACAAATATCTGGACCTTGCCAGAGAACTGAAAAAGTTATGGAATATGAAAGTGAAAGTTATACCAATTGTAGTTGGTGCACTTGGAACAGTCCCAAAAGCATTAGAAAAGGGTTTGGAAAGTTTGGATATCAGAGGAAGGATTGAAACCATTCAGAACACTGCACTGCTGCAATCTGCCAGAATACTCAGAAGAGTCCTGGAGACCTGAGGAGACTTGCTGTCACTCAGACTCCAGTGAAAGACCATCAGCTAACACTGATGTGAAAACTCAAAAGGAGTAAATAATAATAATAATAATAATAATAATAATAATAATAATAATAATAAATGTGTCATCTCATGGATTTTGCTGTCCCAGCGGATTAGAGTGTGAAAGTGAAAGAAAACGAAAAGATAGACAAATACTTGGACCTGGCCAGAGAACAGAAAAAAACAAAACAAACTGTGGAACTTGAAAGTAAAGATGTTATTAATTGTAATAGGGGTCCTTGGAACGGTCCCCAAAGTTTTGGAAAAGGGTTTGGAGGAATTGAAAATCCGAAGAAGAATCAAAACCATCCAAAGAACAGTACTGTTAAGAAGATCAACTAGAATACTCAGAAGAGACCTGGATACCTGAGGAGACTTGCTGCCACTCAGCCTCCAACTTAGGCATGTGTGAAAAACTCTTGTGGAGATAAATAATAATGATAATAATAAAATATTTAATTAATAATGATAATTAGATATTTAATGAATTAAATAATAATAATAAAATATGTAATTAATAATGATAATTAAATATTTAATAATAATAATAAAATATGTAATTAATAATGATAATTAAATATTTAATAATAATAATAATAATAATAATATGGACAAATACCTGGACCTTGCCACTGAAAAAGTTATGGAATATGAAAGTCAAAGTGATACCAATTATAGTTGGTGCACTTGGAACGGCCCCAAAAGGATTGGAAAAGGGTTTGGAAAGTCTGGAAATCAGAGGAAGGCTTGATACCATCCAGAACACTGCACTGCTGGCAATCTGCCAGAATACTCAGAAGAGTCCTGGAGACCTGAGGAGACTTGCTGTCACTCACACTCCAGTGAAAGACCATCAGCTAACGCTGATGTGAAAACTCAAAAGGGGTAAATAATAATAATAATAATAATAATAATAATAATAATAATAATAATAATAATAATTAATCAATTAATTAATTAATTAATTAAATAATAATTACCAATAAAAATATTTTTTATCCGCAGCAAATTCATCTTTTCCAATTCCCTGGGCGACAAGATATGAGTATCGAGTTCCTTTGATCTCTCCCCAAAAGTAGATTTTTTCAAATTTATTCTCATACTGCAGAATCACAAGCGATGACTGTAAAGCTGATCTTTGTTCTGGACTCAGGATAATTCCAGAACTTCCCAAAAAATTAATATTCAACATCAAATCTGCCGATTCCATCGTCAGGAATTTTCTAGTCGCTGTTGCTGAATGAAAAGCGAATATAAACAATGAAAAGCGAATATAAACAAAGCGGTAAACGGTAACCATAGAAACTGACATGCGCACTGACACTTTCAACAATATCGTTAGAGTTATTTCCCTTGTTTGGGTCTGTTTTATTTAGGGACTGGTAAACAGAGCCTCAAAGTCATTTTTTACCAAATGACTTTAGCCCCCCCCCTACAGAAAATAATTTACTAAAAATCAGGGAATTCTCGGATTTTAATGAAATTTTCAGTGTTTATTTATCGAAGAACGATCTTTATAATGCATTATTTATTTTATTTCAAAACTTTCTCATTTTTTTCAGGTCACTTAATTTTGACCCCCCTTATACTGGGGGCGTAAAATTGTTTCAAGTTGGTCCTTACCTGATAC
Source organism: Doryteuthis pealeii (assembly GCA_023376005.1). NCBI lineage: Eukaryota > Metazoa > Mollusca > Cephalopoda > Myopsida > Loliginidae > Doryteuthis > Doryteuthis pealeii. Next base: position 45,994,690 of record CM042165.1, on the reverse strand, counting down.
TAATTACAGTATAAAGAGATAAAAGACCGAAGTTATGAATAGAAACAAAAAAAAAAATGTTATGGTTGCTCTTCTATGAGAAAATAGCGACTGGCAAAATGAGCCTAAAATGCGTTTTTGATACTAATTACAGTATAAAGAGATAAAAGACCGAAGTTATGAATAGAAGGCAAAAATTTTTTTTTTACGGTTGCGCTTCTATGAGAAAATAAGTACCGAAAATCGAAAAATAAAATGTAAAAAAAATAATAAATAATTAATTTTTTGGAGATTTCTTTTTTACTCATTTCGATAATTATTTAATTGGCTATTATTTTATAAAAGAAAAAATTATACATCGATGTTTTTTCTGAAAGGGTACATTTTCAATCGAGTTTTTCTTCAAAACTTATTACTTTCGTCAACAAAAATAAGGTTTGCATTAAGTAGATATTAATTTTTAGAATCTAAAAATATAACATTTAAACTTAACATCAGCATTTTCATATTTTAAATGAATTTTATATATTCATTTTTCATAGCAAAAATACTAAATTAAAGTTTTGAAATAAAATAACTGATGCATTATAAAATTCATTAATTGTTAAATCAATACTGAAAATTTCATTAAAATCGGATAATTACCTGATTTTTGGTAATTTTTTTTTTTTGCAAACGTGAATGTTACAGTAAAATTGTAAACAAGCACTTAAAAACATCGAAAACGAGGCTGACTGGCTGATATCGTCGAAATTGATCAAAACAAATACTTTAAAATCTATTAAAAATAAACTGCATATGTAATGATATTTTTCTTTTTTTAATTATGATTATTATGTTACTACTTATCGATTTAGACAAATTTTGACCTTAAATAATAGATTTAATTATTTCTAATTCGCTTTTAAAATTCCTAGCAGACGACAAAATCGCCAGTCCCTAGTTTTATTATTATTTTTTTAAACGTGATTAAAAAAATAATAATAATAAACAGATTTGTTCCTGATTTATTCTGCAAAGACATTTTTAACGGGTAGAATTCCAAACACTTTGGTATTTTGTTGATAGTTTTGTTGTACGTTTTCTACTAGTGTTAATGGTAAGTGTTTGAACTGAGATAAAAACTAGAATTTTAAATGATGAAGCAACACAATCTTCCTTTTCCTATTTACTAAATAGGAATAACACACACACATGGGGAGAGAGAGAGAGAGACACACACACACATATATATATATATCTTATTATAATGGAGATTGTGTGTTTTTCTGTCTGTAACCGAAACTATATTCCTGCTCAAGTCACAATTCTCTTAGTTATTGACATCACATTCTCCATGATTTTATTTTTATCTAAATCTCAATTAATTAATAAAATTGTCTTACATTATTAATACTGTTAACTATGTCTACATACTAACAACATGCAATTATATTTATATATACAACAAAATAGCGGTTTACAGTATGAACGGGAAAGCTAATTTGCATATTAATATTAAAAAATCGAATTTAATAAATATGTGCTTAGTATTATTGATTTCTAACTGTTTGGTTTTATTTTAATGAATATAAGCAAAAATCTCTTCAATGAATCTTAAATGAAATCCATTAACAAGAAAAAATAACTGTCATTTAATTCTTTACTTCCTCTTTTAACTAAATACTTAAATTAGAAAAAATAACAATGAAAGACGAGAGTGATGGAAGAGTAAGTTTCAGTTGTTCCATTTTTTTATTATACTCCCTCTGTTTCAAATCTTTTAATATACTCCCACTGTTTCAAATCTTTTTATCTGTATTCTTATTTAGTTTCATTAGCTTTTCTAATTTAATACAATATTTTATTACATTAAAACTTAAATACTTGCACCCGGAGGGTGCATATATTTGCTAGTATATATATATATATATATATATATACTCATAAAAAGGATGGGATTTTTGTATAGATAGATACTTCTGCTTATCTATTTAATGTATATATTTATATCTATCTATCTATCTAACATATATATCAATATCTATCTATCTGCATTATTCGGACTATTGTCCTCATCTTCATTGTTATCTGTACAACGTTTTGGACGATGTGTCCTCTGGCCTTCTTCAGGTATTTCTTGTTGAACTCGGGAACCTTCTTGTTGTAATCGGGAGCCATCACAGAACTTTGAACTTAACCCTTTATTCAGTCCACGGGGGTATCCTATTCTCATTCCGCTAACCATAGCTGGGGTAGAGGTGTTAAGCTGTGCTAATTATTATGCTATGTTACTGCAGCCTTTGACCAGGATTGAACCGGCAGTCTAGAGATAACTACACTTAGAACTTTCTTAACCTAACTCCTTTATTCACTAGGTCAAGTGTCCAATTGGACAATCCAGAATATCTACCTATTCACTTATGTATGATTTTTTTACCTAGACTCATATTTTTTATTTTAAATAATCTAACCTTTTTAATTATAGGTTCCCATATTGTGTTCATTTCTATGCTAGGTCTACTTAACAGCCCAGTACAGCCTATCATATGAGCTGATTCTTTGAGGCGTCTACTCTTCCAATGTTCCCTATCTATTATCTTAACTTCATCCCATAAGGGCAGATGGTTTCCCTTTTCATTCCATATATGGTTAGCCATACCCGAATTTTCTATTTCTCCTTTGCTTTACGATGCTCTTCTAGTCTTACTTTCAGTGGACGGCATGTTTTGCCTTTGTATACTTTGCCACAGCTGCATGGGATGGAATACATGCAATTCTTGGTCATGTTGTATTCTGTTGGGGGCTTGACTCGGAGGAGATGTCAATTAATATCAGAGGAGATGTTTACGAAGAGTTGAGTCACTCCTGAATGTTGTCCTGATATCATATGGATTACATATCTTTTGAATCTTTTCATCCAAGCCTTTGACATAGGGCAGACAGACTGTGGTAAGTTTTTTGGTATCATCCTCTGCCTTGCGATCCAGATTTCTTATGCTCTCAGGATAATTGTTACGACGGAGGGTATCCCTTAAGCTCTCCATATACCTCATCACTGCTGATGGCTTTTGCCCGATGTTGTAAGCAATGGACAATTCCTTTCTTTACATTGTATGGATGGTGGGAATTGAAGTTGAGATACTGCCCGGTGAAGGTAGGCTTATGATACACGGATGGACTGAATCCTTGCTCTGTGCGAGTTATTAACACATCTAGGAAGGACAATTTGTTGTCTTGTTATTTCTCAATCATGAACTGTATAGATCAACAGATTGAGTTCACATGATCCATTAGTATTTGAACATCTTCTTGATGGGGCCAGAGAATGAATGTGTCATCTATGTATCTAAGCCATATTGATGGCTTTAGTGGTGTAGATCCTAAGGCCATCTCTTCAAAGTATTCCATGTATATATTGGCCAACACTGGGGACAATTGTGATCCCATAGCCAGGCCCTCCTCTTGTTGGTATATGCCAGAACCCATTTCGAAATAGGTTGTTTCTACACAGAAAATAAGCATCTCCATCAGATTATCTATTGGGATACAGGTGTGTTCTTCCAAATCTGAATCTGCAGCTAACTTATCCCGTACCACTGTTAAAGTCTCATCAGTGGTAACTTCATGAATAGACTCACTACATCTAGACTCACCATTTGGTTGGAATGGATGGGAGCATTACAGATACCAATGAAGTTGAGGATAATAGTCCGAATAATACTAATCATCAAGCCTCATCTAAAAAATTCAGAGAAATAATTTATCTATCAATCTATCTTAGTCTGTTCATATATAAGTATGTATCAACTTTTTTTTATCTCTCTCTCTCAATATATATATATATTATGCACACATTATATATGTATCATACACGCATACATACATACACAATATATTATCAATTATAAAATATATATGATATACAAGGTGTGTCAAAAAGTATTGAGATTTTTTGTACTTTTTGACACACCTTGTATTCTGATGAAAAAAAATAATGTTCCATTCATTCTTCATTACTAAACTTGGTAAATACCACCCCAACAAGCAAGGGAACCAATTTTTTTGTTTAACCCATAGATGGGACCCTAACAGGTACTACCACTCCGGGTCAGAGTGGACCAGGGAGCAATGGTGATGAAGGGGTGCTCCACATTCCCCAAACCTCCAAAACTGGAACCTCACCATCAGATATAGTTTAACGTCATTTCCAGGACATGTAGACCCTCAGCCACCGCCTTCTAGCAACCATATGATAAATATTTGAAAGGAGCGATGATGTTATAATGGTAATTGTAATATACTTATCTTCTTTTTATTGTCTTACTTCTCAAGTCTAGATAAGAGAGGCTGGAACTCTTGATTGGTTGTTGTGCTGGATGGCATTCTCACTGTTTGAGTCTTGGTTGTCTCTTGAGAATATCTTGTCTTGTGCCCTTTCATAGTTTTTAATAACAACACAAGTCATTCTTGTTGTTTTTTAATGAGTTCATTTATTTGTATTATTTGTATTATTCAGACTATTATCCTCATGTTTGTTGTTATATGTTTTTTTTTATAGATTTTTTGATTTTTTTTTTTATGGCATATCAACCTCAGTGGTCATTTACTGCCGATAAAGTTTTGAAATAAATCAATTCTTAATGGATAATACAATTTTTTTATAAATACATTTTTCTATTTAACCCATAGATAGGACCCTAACAGGTACTACCACTCCAGGTCAGAGTGGACCAGAGAGCAATGGTGATGAAGGGGTGCTCCACATTCCCTAAACCTCCAAAACTGGAACTTCACCATCAGATAGAGTTTAACGTCATTCCAAGACATGTAGACCCGCAGCCACTGCCTTCTAGCACCCATATGATAAAAAGGGGTTGGGGCTTGCCATAAGGGTTGTTATATGGAGATGAGGACAAGAGAAAGAGTTCATTTATTATATCCCTAAGTCAAAATGCCTTGGGGAACAGACATGTATCTTGTGTCTGCTCCCATCAACAGCTAAGTCCAGACTGACTCTCATTCTATCCTCTCACTCCCTCTCATCGCCACTTTGCATCTATCGATCAATAAGAAATCAATGGGTAGCGTTGTGCTGACTCATCCAAAAATCTAAATTAGATTTTTGGTCTTTCCCACCTGATTATATTACACCTGTACAACAGCTGCTTTGTAAAGTGCTACTCACAGGATTTGTTCAAAAAAACACATTGCATCCTTGTTTTAGTTCCAATCTAGTTTTTTCTTCAGGTGTTTTGTTAAAGTACACTTACCTTTTGGGATTTTTGCCTCTTTTGGATCTTTCTGTGAATCAAAGATCATCTAGTAAAATTTTTGTTTTCACAAAATTTAGCCTAGTAATTGGTTAGAAAATTTACTGTTTTCAATATTTAAATCTGAAATGTTATTTTATTTTATTAAAATAAAACAAATTAAATATCATAAATAGAATTCAAATTGAAAATGTGCCTCCTCCATCACCACCAACACCTCTATGTTTTTTACCTCATTAATTAAGCTGTAACAGACGATCTTTGATGCTATCTCCTCAAACAATGGTACAAGTAAAAGATCTAATTTTTGTTATCAGTATTGAGTATACTAACACACAACTTTCACATAGATGGACAATCTGATATTTTTTAAAAGTGAAAAATTGACCTACCCTACTGAAAAGTCCATAACATGCAACACTCTACTTTGTATATAGTTTTGTTGTACATTAATACCAGGTCCACTCTGATCTAGAGTGGTAGTACCTGTTAGGGTCCCATCTATGGGTTAAACAAAAAAATGAGTTCCCTTGCTTGAGCACAATCTCCAAACCCAACTACGATCGCACCATGGGTATCATATGTTAACACGTTGTCCCACAAGATGTTGACTTTGAAGACGAGGATCAGAACTTCCTCTAGCATCAAGACTGGAACGCAACAGTCTTTTATTTTTGAACACAAGCTGTGTTAAGCTAGATAAGTATTTCCTTCAATCTCCTAGTTTATACAAATACTGAGCAAGTCTCTTCGTAGCTGTTACGTATCCCTGGGCCAATATATAAGAATTCATGAACTATTCGTAAAATACACATTTATATTATCTGAAGTAACTAAGAATGATAATTCTTAGTAAACAATTATAGCTTCAAGTAACTATTCCTAATACAAATAATTTGCAGTTGTTTTCAAATATTCTAATGCAAATAATTTTGAAACAAATCTATTTGGTGTTATTGAAAGATTAACTTTTTTAGTTAAGTATTTCCTTCAATCTCCTAGTTTATACAAGTACTGAGTAAGTCTCTGTGTGGCTGTTATGTATCCCTGGGCCAATATATAAGAATTTATGATCTATTTGTAAAATACACAGAGCGAATTTGGAAAGTAGGCGACCTAATAACATGTAAGGTCTACCAGTGGAACAGATATAATGTTGCAAAACCCAAAATCTGTAAGTATACTGGTGTAACGTCACTAACAACCTCCTTTAGTGAATTTTGGCGATGTTTAACAAAACTGTAAAAAAGTCTAGATGTTAGTTTCAAGTGATGACCGCAATAATCAGTTACAGTTAAAGTTATAGTATTTTGCCCACAACACTCCCAGTAGTTCTTACACAATCCCTTAAAAGTTAATTTCACTTTAAGTCAAAACACAACACACCTCGTTCTCTGTGAAGGCAGGACTTAAATAGTCAGTAAATACCCTCCCCACGATTTTACATCCGGGCTTATCACACCCGTGTGGAATTTGCGACCCGTGCAGAATTTGCATATTCAAAAGTAGTCTGCCTATGAGCCATTCTCCGTGACGAGGAGGCTGTGAGTTCAATATCTTGAGTCACTCGCTATACCCTCCCTCATGCAGGCCAGACATATACGGACACACTTAGTCCTTGGGGGTAGGGAATTCTCAATTCCACAGTCCCTATTTCCGCCACTCGCCTCGTTCTCTGTCACATAAAGGATGGCTGGGTAGGGTGTTCAGAACTAGTGGGAGGTAATAATTAAGGTAGCTGGAGAATAAAATGATGAAAAGAAAAAAGAAATTTTTTGGACCATATTACCTTTAGGCACCCCTTTTTGATCTCGATTAAGAAAGGACATGTTTTTCATTTACACCGTCAATATCCGGTTGTTTGTTAGTTGGGGTTAGGGGTTAGGGGTTAGTTTTATAATTTAAAAAAAAATATAAAAATCGTCTGTTAAAACAACCGGATATTGACGGTGTAAATGAAAAACATGTCCTTTCTTAATCGAGATCAAAAAGGGGTGCCTAAAGGTCATATGGTCCAATTTTTTGGAATTTGTATTTGCAATTGAGTAAAGTGAAGATATTAACAAACAAAATCATTTTCTCATCAGATTTTAATCAACTTTCTTTAATTGAAAATATTTTCATACAATTAATCCCATTACAGACAGATAATGTTTTTTAATCCACTCGGGTAATTCCATGTCAAATCATCCAGAAACAAGTAAAATTGTCACCCACCCCCTTCAATTTTTCCAAATTTTTTTCCAGGTGTGGACTATGTTAAAGTTAGACATTCCCCAAAATTTGAGCTTCCAATTCCAAAAGTTGGCAGAGTTATGTCGATTTTTAGCTCTTCAGAGGGGTTGGCAAAAAATCTATTTTGTCTGTAAAATGAGTTCTAGAGATTCCCTACACCTAAAAATTGGTTTATAAAAGCATTTTTGCCCAAGAAATTGAAAAATGCTATCAAAAAAGTCTTAAAGTCAACCAATTTTAAGTTATTGATGATTTCCACGAGGAAAATACCTTACATTGAGCTCTTACATTACTCTGCCTTTGTTCAATTGGTGATAAAAAGATTTAGATTGTTAGGTTTGGTTTTGTTTTACGGCATATCAACCTCAGTGGGTCATTTAATGCCGATAAAGTTTTGAAATAAATCAATTCTTAATGGATAATACATTTTTTTTTTTATAAATACATTTTTCTATTTAACCCATAGATGGGACGGTGATAAAAAAGGTTGTTCAGCCTGTGTACCGTTGGTGACAAAAATGTCGCATGACCTGCCAAAGGGTTGAGTGATTTGGTTTGGTTTCTTTGTATAATGGCATATCAACCTTCATGGGTTATTTAATGCCAAAGCCATCCTTGTAGAAAAACAGTAGTGGAACTATTTAGTCCATAGCAGGGAGGATGAGGGGCTTCATACCTTTCCCAAGGGTATTAGTCTGAAATTGAATGTAATAGAACAACCGGAGTTTGAACTCACTCACTACCATGTTGCAGTCCAGCACATTAGCCACTGAGACTCCTCCTGGTTAAATACAATTAACCTTTTCACAGGCAGATAATTTTAAAAAATCCTTTTCTATATATTAACATTGAATTCATCAACAATCATTCGGTAGGAAAATACCTTACATTGAGCTACCGGTGTACAATTAGCACAAAAATGCCACTGCCTACAAAAGGGTTCAGTGATTTAAAAATGGTCTCCACTCTGTCTCCAAGTCTACAATGGCTTATTCCTGGTCTATGCCCTGGGTATGACACTAAACTGAACCTGATGGCGAGGCTCCAGTTCTTAAGCTAAAAGAGAGTGTCAAGTACTCCTTCATCATCATTACTCCTAGGTTCACTGACCCAGAGTGGTAGTACCTGTTAGGGTCTGGTCTATGGATCAAATAAATATGTTGAAAAATTATTTTTATTTGATAGGACCATATGTGAAAAAACTCTAAGAAACAACTACATAAAGAATGAAAATATGAACATGATTCCCTAACCTCTAGACATAAAATAACCTTAGATTGGTTGACATGCCATTAAGATCAACCATTACTAATAGTCTGCAAGTAATCTTTATCCCTTTTGTGTATTCAATTTCATAGCCTATATATATATCATTTGTTTATTTATCAATTATTCATTATAGTCTACAATACATGTAAGGTGCAATTGTTAACATTGGTTTCCAAGCAGCATGTTAGCCACTTTTCATCAAGCCTGTTAAGAAATGCAGGAAATGTCAATTCATTTATACATGTGAGCTGAATCTTTGTATTTCTCTATGTTCTCGTGAAAATAGTGCATATATGTTCATCTACGCACACTTCCTTATGCTCCTACACATCCTATATATATATATATATATATATATATATATATATATATATATATATATATATGAATTTAGCATTTTTGAAAAAACAAATGATGTTTATTCAAAAATGCTAAATTCATACTGTCGGATTAATTTCCATCTATTTTCATATATATGTGTGTGTGTGTGTGTGTGTGTGTGTGTGTGTTGTACAGTATTTTTTGCATACAGACCATTCAGTTGATATAGTTATATCCAGGCTGAGGATGTTTATATCAAAATTCCTAATTTTGAGTTTCTGCATTCCTCTTAAATATAAACATCCTTGTTTACATAGTGTCACATGTCAATAGGTGAACTTGGAATTAAGTTTAGCTATTTCCTTTCCCCATGATTACATTATGCAAACATTAGTTTGTCTCCACTTAAAAAGTCTGAAAAAAATGTTCATTAAATAATTTTCTTTTTTTTTCTTTCAAGATTGTTTTCCCCAAAGACACATAAATTCTGATTCTCTATTAAAAAAAAAAAAATTTTAATTTAAAAAAAGAGAGAGAAAGAATCTATTCAAAAGAGACAAAGAAATGTGTTCCCAAGATTTGGAACGACCATTTCTGAAGATTATTTCTTGTCTTGTTTCAAAGGTGGCTGTATATTAAGAGAGAAGGCGCCATCAAGATTTCCTGCAGGATGGTAAAAAGCAACCACAACAATGGCGCCATTGAGACTTCTGGCTTTTCCAATACCAATTTCTTTACTGCTTCTCCAAATCATCTGGGTAAAGTGACCTAAAAAAAAAAAAAAAAAAAAAAAAAAATAAACAAGAGAATAATCGGTAATTTATGAGGAAGTGCGTCCCGGTCTCCTGCCTCAAAAATTGCTACCCGGTGACTATCAAAATAACAACCCCAGCTCGTCGTAATTCTTGTTTATTTATCGTAATTTGTTGTAATTCTTGTTTAGATATGAAGATGGATATATAGTTTGGAATAAACTGAGATAGATAGATAAACAAAATAATATAGATAGATATGAACAAATGGAGATAGATAGATATTTTCGACAAGTAAATGTATTGGGGGGGGGGGTCGCATCTTTTTTTGTCGTAATTCTTGTTTAAACTAAAAACAAGACATTAAACAAACATGAATAAAAAAATCTTAGTATTTAAAGTAATATAGATAAATATGAACAAATTGAGATAGATAGATAGATAATATGAAGATGGATAGTTTTGAATAGACTGAGCTGGGTCGTTATTTTAATAGTCACCAGGTAGCAATTTTTGAGGCAGGAGAACGGGATGCACTTCCTCATAAATTACTGAATAATCTTTACCCTCAGTTTAACCATTATTTTCTTTTCAAATTTATACACATTAGCAAGAATATGCGCCCTCCAAGAGTAACTTTTTAAGTTTTAATGTAATGAAATATATTAAATTAGAAAGATTAACAAAATTAAATAAGAACACATAAAAACATTACACTTATTTTGGTTAAATCGAACTTAACGGACCTAAATTCCAGCATTGTATGTCACCCCGCCGAAAGAAAAAAAAAATTGACAAAAATCAGGGAATTAACCAAATTTAATGAAATTTTCAGTGTTGATATATTAATGAATAAAAGATATAATGCACCAGTTATTTTATTTAAAAACTATTACATTTTTTCAGCTCAGTTAACTTTGAACCACATATCTTTGAGGTGTAACACAGATTCTCAAAGATACGTGGTATAAAGTTAACTGACCTGAAAAAATGTAAAAGTTTTTAAATAAAATAACTCGTCCATTATATCTTTTATTCATTAATATATCAACAATGAAAATTTCTGACATACAATGGTGGAATTTAGGTCCGTTAATTTTGATTTAACCCTTATTTTAATTATATTCTATTTGGTTTCTATATAAAATCATCCATAAGATTGATTTTAATACATTGGAGAATAAAACAATAATATTAGAGATCAATAAGACCAAATAACTATTTATTAAACCCGGTTTTGTTAAAACCAGTATGCAAAGTTACAAGTGTAAGGGCATGTGTTATCAGCACTCTTTTGTATGGAAGCAAAATGTAGATCCTGTATTCTCACCAAGAGCAGTGGCTAAATTGCACTAATACTCTTGGGAAAGGTATGAATCCAATTCTCCCTCCAGCTATGGGTAAATAGACTAGGGAAGACTAGGCTCTTTAATCATGGCTAGGTAACTAGTCTAGGAGAAGGAAAACTCTGAATTCAAACCTATCAAATGCCGTTTAAGAAATTGACCTTGTGTCACATCCTACTCCTGAGGAGAGGTTGGTAAATATATATATGAATCTGTGGAAAAATACTTACCAGTGTCCATACTGTGTTTGGTATGTGAAAAATCATATTTGGACACTTGACTGTACCAAGTGTCAGCTACTTGCGCACCTGAAAGTCAAAAAAATAATAGGAAATTTTATATACTAGCAAATGTACGCACCCTTCACAGGGTGCAAGTATCTAAGTTTTAATGTAATTAAATATACAAGCAAAATAAAAAACACCCTCTGGGCGACGTAAAATAAATATTGCCTGAGGGGATGGGAGTTGAAAATTTAATATCAGAGAGTTTGTATCATAAGTAAAATCATCAAATTTATTAAAGGAGTAAAAAATAAAATAAATTTGAAATGGAAACTTAGTTCTGATAACTTTAAATATATATTAAAATAAAAAACAAACTATATATAGATAGATAATACCAGGTATGTATTTATTAAAACTTGTTTAAAAAAACCAATGAGGACTGTCTAATGTTGCATGCTCAAATTTTGAGTGTATTCTATTTATGACGATTTTAGGCAGTGTGACGTAAGCAGTGATGTGGTTTTTGTTACAGACAAAAACCGGAAGCGAATCTCCATTATTAATAGATTAAATTATAAAGACTAACAAAACTAAATAAGAACAAATATAAAAATATTACACTTATTTTAATGTTATTTTAATTGATTTCTATATAAAATTATATATATATATATATATAACGCCAATATTTAAGTTTTAATGTAATAAATATTATATTAAATTAGATAGTCAAACGAAACTAAATAAGAACGAATATAAAAATATTACACTTATTTTAATGTTATTTAATTGATTCTATATAAAATTATATATATATATATATATAACGCCAATATTTAAGTTTTAATGTAAAAATATTATATTAAATTAGATAGTCAAACGAAACTAAATAAGAACGAATATAAAAATATTACACTTATTTTAATGTTATTTTAATTGATTTCTATATAAAATTATATACAGTATTGTTTTTAATATGTATGAGAATAACATGATAGTATTAGAAATCAGTAACAGCAAATAATTATTTATTAAACACAGTTTTGTTAAAATCATTATGCAAATTATTCCCACCATATACTAAGGAAATCTATATTTCTTTGAGATCTATGACACATATTTAAGGATTTTGAGGCAAATCTAACTCAGCAAGACTTTAATAGCGACATCATTTATAAATGTGATGCTAATGTTAATTACAATTAAATAATGACTATTTCATTATCGTTGAGAATATAAGTTAAATAACTAAGGAAATTATGACATCAGTGGTGACATAGTTTGTCAGTAGAGCATCCGCCTAGCAATCGCAAGGTTCTGGTTTTGATACTGGTCCTCGCTAACTCAGCGTATGAGTAGCACAGATTGGGTAATCTGATCTGTGTGATAAAGTGGGTAAGTTGATGGTAAGTGTGGTGCTCCACCTCAGCAAAAACAATCTCCCTGGTCTAGCACTAGTGTATGAGTAGCACAGATTGGTTAAAATATTATATTAGATTTGAAAGAGTAACGAAACTAAATAAGAACGAATATAAAAATATTACACTTATTTCAATGTTATTTCAATTGATTCTATACAAGATATATTTAGGGTTGCTTTTAATATGTTTGAGAATAACATGATAGCATTAGAAATCTGTAATAGCAAATAATTATTATCAAACCCAGTTTTGTTAAAATCGTTATGCAAATTATACGCAACATATATTATGTAAATCTTTATTTCTTAGAGATATATAACACATATTTCATGATCTTAAATGTATTTATAATATGGGTATTTCTGCGGCAAATCTAACTTAGAAACATTGTTAAATAGGGGGACCATATGACCTTTAGGCACCCATTTTTAGATTTTGAAAAAAAAATTATAAATCTAACCCCTAACCCCTAACAACTGGATATTGGACACATGGCCTAGTGGATAAGGTAGTTAGGTTAAGACAGTTCTAAGTGACAGTTATCTCTGGATTCCGGGTTCAATCCTGAGTAGAGGCAGTAACATAGAAAAATAATTAACACAACTCCTATCCCAGCTATGGTTAGTGGAATGAGAACAGGGTAACCCCATGGGTTGAATAAAGGGTTAGGTTCAAAGTTCCGTGATGGCTCCCGATTACAACAAGAAGGTTCCCGACTACGACAAGAAAGTTCCCGAGTTCAAAAAGAAGGTTCCGAGTCCGAGAAGTTTCCAAATCCGACAAGAAATACCTGAAGAAGGCCGGAGGGCATATCGGCCGAAACGTTGTACAGATAACAATAAAGATGGGGACAATAGTCCGAATAACACAGATAATACTAAATAGAGTTTTATTTTATTTTATTTTCTTACCTGTCAGATTTCCACTGTCCTTGCACCACTTAAACATAAAATTCTCTCCAAGGTGTTGACCCTTGTAAAGTCGATTACAATGCTGCGGCATCCGTCCCTCTTTGCTAAGTTTCTCTGCCCATTCCTGGGCGAGAGACGTTAAAGATCGACACGTTTTAAGAGGAGGACTGCCATGAAGAGTTCGATATTTGTTATGACTTTCTACGCAATCTCGCAGAAAAGTTTCCAATGTCTGCGGAAACGATTTGAAGTGTCTTACTGCAATAACTGAATTGAAGGGTTTTTCAACCGATTCCCTGACATTCTTGTAGTCTGGCGGACAACAGTTCGGAACAGCAAGCTAAAAAGAGATTAAAAAACAGGTGTAATGCATGTTGAACTTCTAAGGGGAATTCTTTTTGTTTAAATTTATAAATTGCAAAAATGGCGGTTATTTCCTATAGGTCTAAAATAAAAAAGGGGAACCACTCTTGACTGATAAATCATTTATTTATTTTCCCCATTAAACAAACTCTAGATCCTAGCCCCGTCTTCTTTTTTCCTAGTAGATCAATAAATAAATAAATAATTCATCAGTCAAGAGTGGTTCCCTTTGTTTATCTTAGACTTATAGGAAATAACCAAAATGGTAATCTAAAAAATAAAAAAAAATTCTTAAATTTTAATTATAAAGAAAAACAGAAATTACAAGGTGTTGGATTCTGGCACAAGGCCAGAAGTAAAGAGGCACCCAATGAGAATCAAACTCACTAACAATGGTCTGTGAATCTAGCTTGCTGCTAACCATTACACCACATAAGCTGTATGAACAACCACTACTTATATTTATAGACTATTCCAAGTAACAGGAGCTGGATTGACCAATCATTTGGAATGCCAAACATGTATTTAATTTCATAAATTATCCTAAAATTACTTGTTTGCTGGACTGCCTCACAAAATACCAATGGACCAACAGACAAGGATTAAAACTGATACTACATCTTTCTACTTCAAGGATCAAAGGATCAACAGACAAGGATTAAAACTGATACTACATCTTTCTACTTCAAGGATCAAAGGATCAACAGACAAGGATTAAAACTGATACTACATCTTTCTACTTCAAGAAGTAAATCAAGCTTTATACCACAAGTAATATCCACTGTGAAACTGCACTCGGTACAACAGTGGAACTTGAATTATAACAAAAGCGTCTACAGAAAAGTTCAAAGGCTGACCAAGATCCTCTCATGTTATGTGACCAAATGAGGTTTATTTTTCAACATAGTACCCCCTTGTGGTCTATACTCTTCTTCCATCAGTGTTGCAATCCTTGGATCCCATTGGTAAAAAAATGCATCATTATCTTTGCAAAGTGATTTCATAATCGTTTTCGCAATTTCAAAGGTCTTACTATGAAGTCTATAATAAAAATAACACCGCACTCTTTAACATATCCTCAATATGACATTCAAAAAGCATCTTGATTGTTTCCCTGTCACCTCTGGTGTTTTATGCACAACTCGATCTCAAAAAAATTGCATACGTGCAAATACATTCTCACCAATTCTCCTAGCTACAAGATTCCATTTCCTTAAATCCCGGCGCTGAGGCAGCTATATTTTCTTTTATTTTGAATCTTTCATTCCTTTTGCATGCAAGACATGTTTGCGGCACGCTCCGAGGTAGGTCATTTCTTTCACTACGCATCATTTTTTTGTGCAGGTTAGCTTAGTCAGTAGAGCGTTCGGCTAGTAACTGCAAGATTCCTAGTTCGATACCGGCCCTCACTAACTCAGCGTATGAGTAGCACAGGGATCTGTGCTGTAAAATAAGGAGATGATGGTAGGTGTGGCACTCAGATGCAAAAACGATCTCCTTAGTCTAGTGCTAGTGAAAAGGGGATAGACTCCCTCGCTGATTGGCTGATACCGACTTTAGGCCACTCTGACGACTTTATTTAGTTTTTTTATTGTAGGAAGGCTGCTAAGGTTAGCGTGTTAGTTATTAAAGATGTTTAGTATATTGTTGCCAGTGTTAAATCATATATACAAAAGAATATTTGGCATTAAATAACCCACGGGGTTAATATACCGTTAAACAAACCAACCCTGGAGCAATATTTTGTAAATTAAAATCTAGGACAACCTTCCGAAATTCAATTCCTCCTATACGTTGTTATCAATCAAAGTCTTTCGAAATGAAATGAGTTATGTGTGAATCCCTAAGCTAACCAAATGAAGTCTATAGAAATGCAGTGATGAAATGGAATTTGCGTTTCATCTCGTGCTCATTTTTTTAGATGAGGCTTGATAATTTGCATTATTTGTATTTTTAGGACTTTTGTCCTTATCTTTATTGTTATATACACAACGTTTCAGCCGATGTGTTCTCCGGCCCTCTTCAGGCGTCTCTTGTCGAACTTGGGAACTTTCTCGTCGAATTCGAGAACCTTTTTGTCGACGGTTCGACACATAGCGCAATGGATATAGGGGTTGAGTTAATACAGTTCTAAGTGACAATCATCTCTAGGTTGCAGGTTCAATCCTGACCAAGGGGGATAATAACATAGATTAACACATGTACCCGGCCAGGGTTAACAGAATGACTTATGGTAAGGGGTCACACTGTCTTTAAGAAAAAGTGGGGAAAAAGCATATTAGATTTGAGAACAACTTGTAACTTAATGGAATTGAAGTAATGTGTGTGGAAATAGAGGACGTCCGTTTAGAGAGACACCGGTAACTCGGGCGATCCTATAAATAGCGAACCCCTCGTTTGTAGTGGTCTCATTCTGGCCAACAATATATGGCGCTGCGAACAGGATCAGAAGGACACCTACCAGAATTTTGAATCTCCAAGCGACCAGCCTGACATGATGGAGGTAGATTTGACAGAGGATAACGAGCCCAATTCTACGGTGTAGCACGAGGACAACACGACCGCCAAGACCACTGTCCCCAACAATGCGAGGACCGACGCATGATTACGCGGAGTCATCCCGACAAGTGACCATAAAACAGGGGCATTGTGGTCATAGAAGGGGGGGGCATGTGTAGATAGAGGATGTCCGTTTAGAGGGACACCGGTAGTAAAGCAACGGTAACTCGGGCGATCCTATAAATAGCGAACCCCTCGTTCGTAGTGGTCTCATTCTGGCCAACAATATATGGTGGACGGATTGTTTCCTCCCAATCTTAAATACAGGGTGACCCCTCATCAAGAAAGTTATCTTATTTACATATTTCATTTATGTTAGTTTTTTTGGGTTTTTTTTAATGCAAATTGCTTTGAGGATTCCTAGGTGTTTTCTATTGTTATTTTTATAGAGAATTTTAGTGTCATCAAAATTTGTTTAAACACACACACACACACACACAATCTGGTTAAATCAAACTTAACAGACCTAAATTCCACCATCATATGTTACCCTGCCGAAAGAAAAAAAAACTCAAAAATCAGGGAATTAACTGAATTTAATGAAATTTTCAGTGTTGATATATTAATGAATAAAATATATAATGCACCAGTTATTTTAATTAAAAACTTTTACATTTTTTCAGGTCAGTTAACATTGAACCATGTACATTTGAGGTGTAACACAGATTCTCACCAGACAAGCTTGGTTGGGTAACCGGCTTAGATGCCGATGACCCAACTATGAAACAGGTAGTACTGGATTACATATTACCAGTAGCGCTTGGCAACCTGACTATTTCAACAACAAAAAAAAAAAACCCATGATTTTTATTTTTTTATAACACAAATATGCAAAGTATTCATGAAACTCTTACAACTAAAAAAAAATATATATATATTTTAAGTTTTTTTTAAGTTGTCGGGCGGCCTAAAGGCGGTATCAGCCAATCAGTGAGGGAGTCAATCCCCTTTTCAATAGCGCTAGACCAAGGTTTGCGTCTGAGGTAGAGCGCCACACCTACCACCAGCTCCTTACTTTACCGCACAGATACCTGTGCTACTCATACGCTGAGTTGACGAGGGCCGGTATCGAACTAGGAACCTTGTGGTTTCTAGTTGAACGCTCTACCGACTGAGCTGACCCGGCCCCTTAGATATATATATATATATATATGTAATATAGTCAAAAATTTTGAAAAAACACAGGTTCAAATAAAATGAGTGGTATTTATTCAGCCAATGCAGCAGTGTTTCAATCTGTTTAGTAGATCTTCTTCAGGGCCTTTTTTTTTTTCACTATATTACATACCGTTGGATTCACTTCCATTTTTATCTTCACACACACACACACACACATATATATATATATATATATATATTGATCCTAATGAGTCAGATATACCAACTAATAGTTTTGCTTACTAGCTCATCAGGCCAAGAGTCTTACCCTGATGAGCTAGTAAGGGAAAACTATCAGTTGGTATATCTGACTCATTAGGATTAATATTACTATTTTGCTCTACTTAGGTATTGAGCACTCTTTACATTTCAGCTTTAGACAATCCTAGCGGCATACATATTTTTTTCTTTTGACCAAGTAAGATAGTGTTAATTGATTATTATCGGTTGGTGTTACTTTTACTTTCTTTTTTCATTTTTCCCCCAGGCAAGGTCTTGTAGTATTTTACTAACAAATTATTTGCCGGGATTTTTTTTACGCAAGGGTTTACTAATAGGATTAGTATAGTGTATATATATATATATATATATATATATATATATATATGATGGACTCTCCGTCGATTTCGACGTATGAGTGTTCATACAATGAACGTCCACACAGTGATTTGTTTATAGTGTTCACCACACTTTTTGGCAAAGTCGATAGGAAAGAATTGGTGCATCAAAGGTTGCCACAAAACTAATCAACGACCGACCTCAGGAATTTTGAATCAGAGTTATCCCTCTCCTAGACTGGTTACCTGCCCAAGGCTGAAGGGCCCAGTCTGCCCTACTATTTAACCCATAGCTGGAGGAGATATATGGATTCATACCTTTCCCAAGGGTATTAGCGCTATGAGAAATATATATATGAAATATATATATATATATATATATCAATGTGTATGGTTGGCACTATTACACTTGAAGAAGCGGTAGTAATCCAATGTACAGTGATATTAGACGAGTGCTTAATATCTGTGATAGAGCATTAATAGATAAATAAATAAATATTTTAGTATATATTTATTTACATGGGAACAAGTCTGCTACCATTGGTTTCTTATTTTGTAAGCTTAATTTTTTAAGTGGAGCAATTATCGGGCAGCAAAAAGTGTTTTGAAAATTATCTATCTATATATCTATCTATCTATATATATATATATAGGATTTAATCCTTATGGTTTTAAAATCAAAAAGATTTATTTCTTACATTATCTGGAGGTTCAGGAAGAGCAGATGTGATGCTAGTCAAATCAATATTTTTTCCTTTTGGTTCACTTTCATCTGTTCTGGAATTATCTGGAAATAAAAATTGTTAAAGGGAGATAACTCCTTGACACTTCAAAGTTAAAAACTTAAGGGAAAAAAATGCTAAGAAAATTCTCTCTTCTTTCTAATTTAAACTGGTTTCATTAATCCTTTTGTTTTCAACTTTTAAAAATTTTGGATCTTGTGCAATATATCACCCCCACCCCCCACCCACTGAAAGTGCATCTTGTTTGACATACCTGGACTAGATCTGGGGGTCCAATGAGCTTTGGCCGCTGAACCGATAAAGTAATTAACAGAGTTGATTCCAGGGGGCTATCCCCCCAGGCAATACTTGTCTCCTTGATTTAAAGGGACAGAGCTGGGTTTATTGCCCAGTGCCTGAGGTGCCCACGTTGAGGGGGAATCCCGATGGGATCAACGCATTTTTTGTGCTTACCACCCATGAGCTCCGGCTTGCAGGTGGGCCCACATAAAAATGTCCTTGTGTCATGCCCTCATAAGTGGGATAAGCGGCAAATACCCATACCCCAGCCCTAAAATTGAAAAAATAAAACACTATTACTTTTGAAATTTTATGTAAAACAGTCGTTTTTAGTTTGGTTTGTTTTAGGGCATATCAACCTCAGTGGGTCATTTAATGCCGACAAAATTTTGAAATAAATTCATTCTTAATGGATACTCAATTATTTTTATAAACACATTTTTCTATTTAACCCATAGATAGGACCCTAACAGGTACTACCACTCCGGGTCAGAGTGGACCTGAGAGCAATAGTGATGAAGGGATGCTCCACATTCCCCAGACCTCCAGAACTAGAACCTCGCCATCAGATAGAGTTTAACATCATTCCCAGGACATGTAGACCCTCAGCCACCGCCTTCTTGCATATATATGATAAAAAGGGTTGAGGCCTACCATAAAGGCAATACGGTTGGGGGCAATCATATAGGTGCTAGTGCTTGACATGACAGGTTCAATCCTGGCCAAGGGCAATAATAATACAGTTTAACACTTGTAACCAGTCATGGTTAACGGAATGAGAACAATGTATCGCCGTGGATTGAACATAGGGTTTGGTTTGAAGTTCTGTGAAAGCTCCCGAGTTCAAAGAGAAGGTTACCTAGTTCGACAAGAAACACCTGAAGAAGGCCGGAGGGTACATCATCCGAAACATTGTGTATACAACAATAAAGAAGAGGGCAATAATCCAAATAATCAAGCCTCATCTAAAAAATTCAACAAACTAAACCAAATTCTATATAAGAAGAAGAATTCTTTAAAAAAAACTTCTTACCATTTCTGTGAATCTTCAGAGGTTGGACATTGAAGATGTATTGACCTGGAACATTTCCTTGAGGGAAATAATTGGCCACAACAATTGACCGTCCATCACCAGACATTGCTTGACCAATACCAATTTGTTGGGTTCCTTTCCAAACCATTTGAGTAAAATGACCTGAAATACAAAAATGGATACAATGGTCAGGTTATGGGGCCATGATATGGTTGCTTATCAAGCACATTTAGAAAGTGTTGTAGAGTAGCTAGCACCCCTCCAGCACTCTACCAGGTTATGGGGCCGCTTATCAAGCGCATTTAGTAAGTGTATGCTATATACCCCTTATAACACATCGGTTATATATGATGGGGGGGGAGAGAGAGAGAGAGAGACAGAGTATGAGTAGAGATGATATGGGTCTTACTTGTTACTCTCTGCTTACTTTGTCAGCCATTTTCTCTTGTTGATCTAGTGGGCTGCTTTCTCGGGTTGCTTTCTTCTTTCTTGTTCGTGCTGGTAATTTCTTGCTTAATAACTCAACAAGACTTAGTTGTTTTTCTTAAGTCTTTTATCTAAAACAATCCAGCCCATCTTCAACCGCAGCGGTGGAGAAGTGACTCTGAGCGACAGACTTTCCAGTCCGCTTGCTCTGAATTTCTGGTCGCAACTGACTAAAACTTCTCACACCTGTAATGGCGCCTTCCAGAGGGGTCAAGTCAAGGTTATCATCAATCAATCATAACACTAACAATTATGGAAATTCCCCACTTAACTCCCTCCGATTTTAAATCTAACAAACTCTTATTCAAAAATATTCTTACTACAGGTATATACATAATTCATAAGCTGCCTATGAATTATATAACATGTTGTAGAGTAGCTAGCACCCCTTCAGCACTCTACCAGATGGACTGGCTCATAGCCTTAAATAGTCTACGATTAACAGTGGATTAATAAGCTAATTAATATTCAGACTGATCTTACTGCGTTTGACTATACTGCATTTGACCCTCCTCTATTTCTTGTAAGTTGTCTTGTTAATTGTTTTGTAACTTATTGTTCTGTATTTTTGTATGTATCCGTTAGCACCGGATATTGGTGCTGAATAAATATATTAAGCACTCAATTTCTTCTGTGTATCATTTCACTTTGCTGATACAACAGAAAGAAAGAAAGTAAGAAAAAGACAGCTATAAAAAAGTCAGGAGAATGAAATGTAATCTTATTTTATAAAAACAAAAAAAAAAACGTAAAATAATGTGATGTGGAAATGTGGAAAACCCAAAACTTTAGTTATACGTTATGCGATAGTGAAATTAACCCTTTATCTACCAGAGCGCCTCAAACACCTGAAAAACTCCTTTTGATTGTTAGCTCTTAGAAAACATCTTTGTAAATTATCATCCTACCTTATTTTTAAAAAAATCTACTTCAAGGGAGGCAACTTTTGACTAATTACTTTAGTTACTTCCCTTCATTTTGTAGAAAATTCAATTCTAAACGAAAGTCGTAATACATTAAATTGTTTTTTTTCTCTATTTTGATTTTTTGAAACTGACCAGCTGATTGATCAAAGGATGTCTCTCTGTCCATCTGATCCTAAATAAGGACCAAAATTGCATGTCATGGACTGCTCAGCCACTGGTTACCTACCCTAGGCTGAAGAGCCCAGTCTGCCCTACTATTTAACCCATAGCTGTCAGGAGAATATATGGATTCATACCTTTCCCAAGGGTATTAGCGGTATGTGAAATGCCAACAGCTTCGTCTAGGAATTGAACTCGAATCGACGAGTCCATTTTCCACGACTCTAACCACTAGCCCACATGCCTCCATATATATATATATATATATATATATATATATATATAATATATATATATATAGAGAGAGAGAGAGAGAGAGAGAGAGAGAGAGAGAGAGAGAGAGAGAGAGAGAGAGAGACAGACAGACAGAGAGAGACAGAGAGACAGAGAGAGAGAGAGATGTTGCTGTCTTGTTTTTTTTTAAATCGGTCACAATATTTTGAATTTAAATGTAAAAATAATTTTTTTTTAACCAATGAATATATCAACCTGTTTTTCAAACCTGTCTTTTTAGGCAGATATTTATATATCATTATTTTTTGAAGCATAAATTTACTATGTACATTTTATTTATCTACATGGCAAATGATAACACTGGTCTGCGATGTTTTCAAGGTCAAATATATAATAGCTGATTTAGGGCATTTTTTTTTTATGCACAAACCAAAAATCATACTAATTTTTTCTTATTGGATCAAATTTTAAGATACAAGCTCTTACTTGAAATGTATAAACAGTATTATAACTCAATTTATTCATGACAAGTAGAGTCCACAGGCTTTTGAATAAGTGTTATTATTATGTGCAACTTGTGAAATATCTTAAAAACCAGACCTGACTAAACACAATGAATGGTATTTTTGAATTCAGCATAATTTTGTTAAAAGGAATAAATGTACAATTTATTCAAATGCAAAAAACACTGATAGAAGAAAAGAAAATTAAATGTTCATTTTAATAACACTGGCCTGCAATGTTTTTCAAGGTCGAATATATAATAGCTGATTTTAAAGCAGTTTTTTTACGCACAAACCAAAAATCATACTCATTTTTTCTAAGCAGATCAAATTTTTAAAGATACAAGCTTTAGTTGAAATGTATAGAACTGTATTTAATTCTATTTATTTGTGACAATTAGAGCCACAGACTTTTGAATAAGTGTTATTATTATGTACAACTTGTGGTGAAGTATTCAAGCACATCTTAAAAACCAGACCTGACTAAACCCAATGAATGGTATTTTTGAATTCAGCATAAAATGGCAATCATATATCACTTTGTAAACTTTTGAACTTTGGAAAACTGGAACCTCACCATCAGATAGAGTTTAATGTCATTCCCAGGACATGAAGACTCTCAGCCACTGCCTTCTAGCACATATACGATAAAAAGGGTTGGGGCTTGCCATAAAGGCAATAGGGTTGGGGCAATCATATAGATCCTAGGGTTTGATGTGACCAGCCGATTGATCGAAGGGAGCTTCTCCAACTGCCCATCTAGCATAAGTAAGGATCAAAACGGAGTGTTGCATGTCATGGACTGCTCAAGCACCAGGGTTCCATCCTTAAGCATTATAGGTCACCACACATGGCGAACAGGTGGCCCTATTGAGGGGGCATCTGCAGAGGTTCAGTCGCTCTATTCTAAAGCCCAGTTGACAAGGCTGAGAATCAAGTGAAGCCGAGCTGTGAGCATATGATGATGATATGTACATATATATGTATGTATATACATACATACATACATATACCCCCCACACACAAATATATATATATAGACACCCCCACACACACATATGTATATATATACACACGCACACAACATATATATACACACATATATACACACACACACATAAGTAGGAAGCGCGTGTGTAATAGTTAAAGTCATGTGAAATGCGACTCGCCGCGCCGGGTTCAAATCCTGGATGTGGTAATTGCATTTCACTTAGCGCTAATACCCTTGGAAAGGTATGAATCCTACTCTCCCTCCAGCTATGGGTAAAATAGTAGGGGCAGACTGGGCTCTAACGTTGGTGAGGCAACCGGTCTAGGAGAAGAAAAATCTGAATTCAAACTCTTGAACCTCCGCTTAAAGAAATTGACCTTGTGTCACATTTCCTACTCGTGCGAGGGGTTGGTAAATATATATATAATATACACACACACACATATATAACACACACAACACACCACACACACAATAATATACACACACACACAACACATACATATATTTACACACACACACACACATCACATATATATACACACACACACACACATATATATATATATAATAATATATATTATATATATATATATAGTATAATACACACATGAGTTTATGATGATGATATGTACACATATACACACACAAAAAATGTATTAATAAACTTTGAAATCTTACCAGTATAGTCTGATCATTTCCATTTTCAAAATCGTACAATTTAATTTCACTGTACCATTTGTCACTGACTTCTTTACCTTTAAAGAAAAAAGAGACAAAAGGGTAATACCATGTCAAATCATCCAGAAAAAAGTAGACTGTCACCCACCCCCGTTCAATTTTTCTGAACAAATAATGTTCAATATATGTGAAATAAATAATAGAAAAAATTGTTTTCGTAGATGCAGGGCTACATCGGGATATTTTCATATTGCTATGAAAAAATCAGAAATCATTCAATAACTAAAACAGGTCGTTTTTAGTTTGGTTTTGTTTAGGGCATATCAACCCAGTGGGTCATTTAATGCCGTGACAAAATTTTGAAAGTAATATCATTCTTAATGGATACTCAATTATTTTTAAACACATTTTTCTATTTAAACCATAGATAGGACCTAAACAGGTACTACCACTCGGGTTCAGAGTGGACCTGAGAGCAAAGTGATGAAGGGATGCTCCACATCCCACAGACCTCCAGAACAGAACCTCGCCATCAGATAGATTAACATCATTCCCAGGACATGTAGCCCTCAGCCACCGCCTTCTGCAATATATGATAAAAAGGGTTGGCTACCATAAAGGCATACGGTTGGGCAATCATATAGGTGCTAGTGCTTGACATGACAGGTTCAATCCTGGCCAAGGGCAATAATAATACAGTTTAACACTTGTAACAGTCATGGTACGGAATGAGAACAATGTATCGCCGTGGATTGAACATAGGTTTGGTTTGAAGTTCTGTGAAAAGCTCCCGATGTTCAAAGAGAAGGTTACCTAGTTCGACAAGAAACACTGAAGAAGCGCGAGTGGACATCATCCGAACATTGTTATACAACAATAAAGAAGAGGCAATAATCCAAATAATCAAGCCTCATCTAAAAAATTCAACAAACTAAACCAAATTCTATATAAGAAGAAGAAATCTTTAAAAAAAACTCTTACATTTCTGTGAATCTTCAGAGGTTGGACATTGAAGATGTATTGACCGGAACATTTTCCTTGAGGAAATAATTGGCCACAACAATTGACCGCCATCACCAGAATTGCTTGACCAATACCAATTTGTTGGGTTCCTTTCCAAACCATTGAGTAAAATGACCTGAAATACAAAAATGATACAATGGTCAGGTTATGGGCCAGGATATGGTTGCTTATCAAGCACATTTAGAAAGTTGTAGAGTAGCTAGCACCCCTCCAGCACTCTACCAGTTATGGGGCTCGCTTATCAAGCGCATTTAGTAAGTGTATGCTATATACCCTTATAACACATCGGTATATATGATGGGGGGGAGAGAAGAGAGAGACAGAGTATGAGTAGAGATGATATGGGTCTTATGTTTTACTCTCTGCTACTTTGTCAGCCATTTCTTCCTTGTTGATCTAGTGGGCTGCTTCTTTCGGTTGCTTTCTTCTTTCTTGTTCGTGCTGGTAATTTTCTTGCTTAATAACTCACAAGACTAGTTGTTTTTCTTAAGTCTTATCTAAACAATCCAGCCCATCTTCAACCGCAGCGGTGGAGAAGTGACTCTGAGCGACGACTTTCCAGTCGCTTGCTCTGTTCTGGTCGCACTGACTAAAAACTTCTCACACCTGTAATGGCGCCTCCAGAGGGGTCAAGTCAAGGTATCATCAATCAATCATAACACTAACAATTATGGAAACCCCACTTAACTCCCTCCGATTTTAAATCTAACAAACTCTTATTAAAATATTCTTACTACAGGTATACATAATTCATAAGCTGCCTTATGAATTATATAACATGTTGTAGAGTAGCTAGCACCCTTCCAGCACTCTACCAGATGGACTGGCTCATAGCCTAAATAGTCTACGATTAACAGTGGATTAATAAGCTAATAATATTCAGACTGATCTTTACTGCGTTTGACTATACTGCATTTGACCCTCCTCTCATTTCTTGTAAGGTTGTCTTGTTAATGTTTGTAAACTTATTGTTCTGTATTGTTTATGTATCCGTTAGCACCGGATATTGGGCTGAATAAAATTATTAAGCACTTCAATTCTTCTGTGTATCATTTCACTTGTGATACAACAGAAAGAAAGAAAGTAAGAAAAGACAGCTATAAAAAGTCAGGAGAATGAAATGTAATCTTATTTTATAAAAACAAAAAAAAAACGTAAATAATGTGATGTGGAAATGTGAAAACCCAAAACTTTAGTTATACTTATGCGATAGTGAAATTAAACCCTTATTCTACAGAGCGCCTCAAACACCTTGAAAAACTCCTTATGTTAGCTCTAGAAAACATCTTTGTAAATTACATCCTACCTTATTTTAAAAAAATCTACTTCAAGGGAGGCAACTTTGACTAATTACTTTACTTTCCCTTCATTTGTAAAAATCAATCTTAAAGAAAGTTCGTAATACATTAAATTGTTTTTTTTCTCTTATTTTGATTTTTGAAAGGACAGCGACCCTATTGATCAAAGGATGTCTCTCTGTCCATCTGATCCTAAATAAGGACCAAAATTGCATGTCATGGACTGCTCAGCCACTGGTTACCTACCCTAGGCTGAAGAGCCCAGTCTGCCCTACTATTTAACCCATAGCTGTCAGGAGAATATATGGATTCATACCTTTCCAAGGTATTAGCGGTATGTGGAAATGCCAACAGCATCGTCTAGGAATTGAACTCGAATCGACGAGTCCATTTCCACGACTCTAACCACTAGCCCATCATGCCTCCATTATATATATATTATATACTTATATATATATAATATATATATATATATATTGAGGAAGGAGAGAGAGAGAGAGAGAGAGAGAGGAGAGAGAGAGAGAGAGAGAGAACAGACAGACAGCGAGAGACAGAGAGACAAGAGGAGAGAGAGATGTTGCTGTCCTTGTTTTTTTTAAATCGTGCATACAATGATGAATTTAAATGCATTAAAATAATTTTTTTTTACCAATGAAATATATCCAACCTGTTTCTCAAACTGTCTTTTTAGGCAGATATTTATATATCATTATTTAAGCATAAATTTTACTATGTACAGTTATTATATCTCATGCAAATGATAACACGGCTGCGATGTTTTCAAGGACAAAATAATAATAGCTGACTATTTAGGAGCAATTGTTGTTTTTGGTGCACAAAGCCAAAAATCATTACAATTTCGTTATGGGATCAAATTTTTAAGTACAACTCTTACTTGAAATGTATAAACAGTATTATAACTCAATATTTATTCATGAAATAGATCACAGCTTTTGAATAGTGTTATATTATTTGCATAAATTGTGAAATATCTTAAAAACCAGACCTGACTAAACACCAATGATGGTTTTTGAATTCAGGCATATATTTTGTAAAAGGAATAAATGTACATTTATTCAAATCGCAAAACACTGATAGAAGAAAGAAAATTAATGTTCATTTGAATAACACTGGCTGCAATGTTTTGCAAGTCGAATTATATATATCTGATTTTAAAGCATTTTTTTTACGCACAAACCAAGAATCATACTCATTTTTCTAAGCAGATCAATTTTAAAGATAACAAGCTTTATTGAAATTATAGAACTGTATTATAATTTATTTTTATTTGAAAATTAGAGCTCCAACAAATGAATAAAGGACCTTAAAATAAATAATCGATAGATTACAACTTAGATGGTGAGCTATCAGCTACAATCTATAAACCACGACCTGTCTATACTCAAGAGATTGTATTTTGTAATTCACATAAAATTGCACTCATATTCACTTTGAACTTTTGAACTTTGAAACCTGGAACCAACCATCAGATAAGAGTTTTTCATTACCCAGGACTGCCAAGACTCAGCCACTTGCCTTCTAGCACATATACGATAAAGGGTTGGTTGCCTATAAAGGCATAGGGTTGGCATTCATATAGATCCTAGGGTTGATGTGACCAGCGTTGATCGAAGGAGCTCTTCTCCAACTGCCATCTAGCATAAGTAAGGCAAAAGGAGTGTTGCATGTCATGGACTGTGCTCAAGCACCAGGGTTCGATCCTTAAGCATAATAGGTATCCAACATGGCGAAACAGTGGCCTATGAAGGGGGGCATTCTCCAGAAGGGTTCAGTCTGCTCTTATTCTAAAGCCCAGTTGACAAGGCTGAGAATCGAAGTGAAGCCGAGCTTTGTGAGCATATATGACATATGTTAACATATAATTGTATGTATATACATACATAGCATACATATTACCCACCACCTACAATAATTATATAGACCCCCACACACACATATGTAGTATATATACAATAGCACACACAAATATAGCACACACATATAAACACACAACACATAAGTAGGAGCGCGTGGTGTAATAGTTAAAGTCAGTGAAATTGACTCCGCGCCGGGTTCATCCTGATGTGTAATTGCATTCACAGTTAGCGCATAATACGCTTGGGAAAGTTAATGAATCCTACTCTCCCCCAGCTTGGGAATAGTAGGCAGAGACTGGGCTCTAACGTTGGTGAGGCAACCGGTCTAGAGAAGAAAAATCTGAATCATCCTGGTGACACTCCCTAGAAATTGACCTTGTGCACATCCTACTCGTGCGGAGGGGTTGGAAATTATATATATAGTACAAACACACACACACACACATATACACACATACACTATACACACACATTACTACACACACACACATACATAATAACACACACACACACAACATATTATACACACACTCACACACATACATATATATAACAACCACATATAAATATATAAATATAAAATATTATATATGTAATCATATTAACACATGAGTTATGATAGAGATATAGTACACTATAACACCACAAAAAAAATTGTATTAATAAACTGAAATTACCTATAGTTCTGCATCCATTTTCCATTTTTCAAAATCTACAATGAATTACGTACCATTTGTCTACTGACTTCTTCAAAAGAAAAAAAGAACAAAAGGGTAATACCAGTCAAATCATCCAGAAAAAAGTAGAACTCGCTACCAACCTCGTCATATTCTGAAAAAAAGTTCAATATATTGAAAAAAATAGAAAAAATGTTTTCGTAGATTGCATTGGCACTACTCGGGATATTCAATGCTATGATAAAAATCAGAATCATCAAACTTAAAATGTTGACTTAAGATTTTTTATAGTATTTTAGAACTCCTGGACAAAAATCATTTAAACCATAGGATAGCGAATCTCTAGAAACCATTTTAACAAAAAGTCGCCATTTTTCGCGACCCCCTCAATTTTTGGAGAGTTAAAATTTCGGACATAACTTCGCACAATTTTGGGAATTGGAAAACTTCAAATTGTTCGGCATTGTCTAACTTATCATAATCCACACTGGAAAAAATTTCAGAAAAAATTTCAAGGGGGTTGGAATTGGATATGGTTGGATGATTTAACATGGAATTACCAAAAAACATTTCGGAAAGATTACTTTCAAAAGGAATTACTTGCTTAAATAGCGTGTTTGTAATTTTAAAAAAAAAAGTTTATTGAATGGGATAACAAAGAAAAATACCTGAAGAAGATTTAGGGGCACATCGGCCGAAAACATTGTACAGATAACAATAAGATGAGGAACAATAGTTTCCGAATACCCAAATAATCCAAATTATCAAGGCCTCATTTAAAAAATTCAGAGATATAGTATCTATTCTATCTATCTTTGTGTAATATTCTAATCTATCTCCGTCTGTTAAACAGAGTTTTAAAAAAAACGAAAAACAGTCCATGGAGTGGAAACCTGACTTTATCATATAAGTTGCTCAGCTGTACACATATTAGATTTGTTAGATATTTGGGCCAAAGGCCAATTTCACTGTACAAATAAAGTGCAAACTTAATTATGATTTTCTGATAGAGGTTCGATGAGGAGTTATCACATTAGTAAAAGATGGTTGAGGTCGCTTTGAAGAAATTGGGGGAGATATGGGGCTTCAAATGTGCCAAAAAAATGCCATTTTTAAGCCATTATAAGATTACGTATTTTTGATGAAATGTGTTTATCGATTTTATTGTTTTTTCTCGTGGATTCTAAGCCTTGAATTTACTGATGGTTGAAAAAATGTGCTCAATTTCGAAGCTTTTAGGTGACTTTTGAGGGCGATAACCCCCCTGAGAGGGGCAAAAAAATGGCCAATTTCGGTACAAATAAATTTCCCAAACTAATATGATTTTCTTGATAAGTTCGATTGAGGAGTACACATAGTAAAAAGTGGTTGAGTCGCTTGAGGAATTGGGGGAGATATGGGGCTTCAAAAGTGCCCCCAAAATGCCATTTTTTCAGCCATTATAAGAACTTATGGTATTTTTGATGAAAATGTGATTGTTATCGATTTTATTGTTTTTTTCTCGTGGATTCTAAGCCATTGAATTTACTGATTGGTGAAAAAAGTGCTCCAATTCGAAGTTTTAGACGTGACTTTTGAGGGCTGAATAACCCCCTGAGAGTGGGCAAAAATGGCCAATTTCGTGTACAAATAAAGTTCCAAACTAATATGATTTTCTGAATAGAAGTTCGATTGAGGAGTAATCACATAGTTAAAAGATGGTTGAGTTCGCTTTTGAGAATTGGGGAGATATGGGGCTTCAAAAAGTGGCCCCCAAAATGCCATTTTTCAGCATTATAAGACTACGTATTTTGATGAAAAAATGTATGTTTATCGACTTTATTGTTTTTTCTTTCAAATACCGACGATTCTAATGCCCTAAATTACCATTTTTTAATAATATCTTTGGTGTTTTTTTCAAGTTTTTTTCAAAAAATTCTTGATTTGAAAACGTTTAATTTTATTGGGACAAAGTGTAAGAAAAGAGAGCCCTGCTATCAATGTATTGTCTATCACGCCTCCTTTGAGTTTGTAGAAGGGAGTGAGTCTTCCTCTCTTTCTCCTGCTTTCAATCACACATGGCTATAATTAAAAGTGACAGTGACTCGTGTACATTTTTAAACAGAGGCTGTTATCAACGCATTTGTCTCTCATCCCTTCCTTTGATTTGCGGAAAGAGGGGGGTAACTCATCAATGAAAGGGAGTGAGTCTTTTCCCTCTTGCCTTCTCCTTTGATTTCAATCAAGGCATAGGTATGATTTAAAAGTGACAGTGACATTTGCACATCTTATTATTTGAAACTCAGTCAGACAATAGTCGTTTTCCTTTTCTTTTTAACAAAAATGTTTTTATAATGTCTATTTTTACTGGCTTTTAGTTTGATAATAAACAAATTAATGCATTAGCTAATTTATCACTTTGTTCTTGTTAATGGTAGAAGAAGGGATTTAAAAGGACTTAGTTTGTCATTGTGGCCCTCATGACATACATATGTAATCCATGCAACCCTAGGGGGCTACTCAGTTTGACGTGCCAAGATCTATATGGATTCAGCTTAGTTTTTTAATCACTATTTCATAATAAACCATGACAGTTTTTTAAAACTCAGTGCTTACATAATCCATGCCAGCCCTAAGGGCTGCTCAGCTTAAAAAGCCTGGTATGAGGGGATTTATGTTGGTGTTGGGTTTTACGGCATAGTCAACCCTTGTTGAGTCATTTATTGGCCAAAGACGTTTTTGGTTTTATTCATCTTGATGGTATTACTCAATTTGGTTTTAAACACATTTTTTCTATTTTAAAACCATAGATGGGATCCTAACAAGGTACTACCACTCTGGGTTCAGGGTGGAACCTGAGAGCAATGTATGAAAGGAGTGCTCCGGATCCCCAGACCTCCAGAACTGGAACCTCACCCTCAGAATTTTGTAATTTTCTAGCACATATAGGTGTTTAGGCTTTGACATGACCAGCCGATTGATCGGAAGGGGTCTCTCTGACGCCTGTCTAGCCAAGTTAAGGGCCTAAGTGTTGATTGTTGCAGGTCATGCGACTGCTTTCAAGCCCAAACCAGGATTCCGTCTTAAGCATTTCACGGGTCACGATCAATGGCCAGGCAGTAGCCCCATTGGGGTGGGTGTTTTCTCATTCCCCTCTGCCAGAGGTGCAGTCGGTGTATTCTAAAGCCCACCGATAGGGCTAGGGGTATATGAAAAACAGAAATCCACTATAAGGAATATTTTGTTTTGTACGTACCAGTAAATTTCTTTTGGCTTTCTTCTGGAAATAATCACAGCAATATTCTCTCCAATTTTGACTCCCCAACAATTTGGGCCACTGTGATGGATGTGGTCCGTATTGGCCAAATACTGCCGCCCATTTTTGGGCCGTAATGTGAGAACTTGATTGAGAACCAAAGATTGACATCCCATGTTGCATCCGGTATTCATATGTCTTCGTAAAGATTCTTCATGGAATTTCATTCTTTCAACTGAAATGGAAGAATGAAAAATATCCTGATAAAAACGGTACCTCGAGGGTATGAAGAAAATTTAGAAGGCCAGATTAACTAATAATTAGGCATTATACTAGGTATACCCAAAATTTGCGTCTTAAAATGCATTTTTTGATAAAATGAATTTTTAGCCCCCCCCCCTACAGAAAAATAATTTACCAAAAATCCAGGGAGTTATCGGGATTTTTTAATGAAATTTTCAGTATTGATTTATCAATTAATGAATTTTATAATGCATCAGTTATTTATTTCAAAACTTTAATTTAGTTATTTTTGCTAAAAAAATTAATATATTTAAAATTCATTTTAAATAAAAATATTCGGATTTTAAGTTTCCAAAATGTTATATTTTTAGATTCTAGAAATAAATATTTATTTAATTGCAAACTTATTTTTTAGTCAATTCAAAGTATACGTTTTTCTGATTTGAAAAACTCTATTTTTGAAAATGTAGTCCCCCCCCCTTTTTAAGCAGAAAAAATATCGATGTATAATTTTTTTTCTTTATAAGGATAATAGTAGCTTACTGGCAAAATGAGCCTAAAAATGCGTTTTTTGACAAAATGACTTTACCCCCCCCCCCCCGGAAAATATTACCAAAAATCAGGGAAATATCGGATTTTAATGAAAATTCAAGTGTTTATTAATCAATGAATGAACTTTATAATGCATCATTTATTTATTTCAAAATTTTTCTCATTTTTTCAGATAACTTTAATTTTTACCCCCCCCCCCACACACACACAACCTTATTTTGGGGATTGTAAAATCTCAGCAAGTTGGTTCTTGTGGATAATAATTACATTATGAATAAAAATATAAAAGACCCGAAGTGTAAAAGAAAAAAAAAAATTTTTTCAAGGGGAATATTATAAATAAGAAAATAAGTACCAAAAAATCGGAAAATTAAAATGTAAAAAAAAATTTTAATTTTTTGGAGATTTCTTTTCTACTTCATTTTGATAATTATTTAATTGGCTATTATCTTATAAAAAAAAAATTATACATCGATATTTTTTCTGCTTAAAAAGGGGGGGGCCTAAATTTTTCAATAGAGTTTTTCTTCAAGATGTATACTTTGACTAAAATAAGTTTGCATTAAATAGATATTTAATTTCTAGAATCTAAAAATATAAACATTTTAAACTTAACATCAAAAATTTCTATCTTAAAATGAATTTTACATAATCAATTTTCATAACAAAAATATTTAATTAAGTTTTGAAATAAAATAAACTATGCATTTATAAAATTCATTATTGATAATTTTTGAAAATTTGATAAATAATTTCCCTGATTTTTGCGTAAATTCTTTTGCAATCGCAAATGTTCATTTAAATTTTGTAAACAAGCCCTTTATTACCATTTTAAAAAGAGTCAAAATGCCTAACGTGATCGAAATGAACCAAAAAAAAATTGTTTAAATGCATAAAAATAAACTGCATATGTAATGATATTTTTCATTTTTTAATGATGTTCATTATGTTTACTAACTTATCGTTTTAGACAAAAGTTTGACATTAAATAATTGATTTAATTAATTTTTAATTTGTTTTTTAAAAAAACTGTAGCAAGACGATTTTTGGTTATAGCTTGCATATTACAAAAAATACACACTTTTAATCTTTTTATTCATTATTATAAATGTATGAATATATATACTTCATCCACTTGCCCCCCCCTCCATATCGATCTATACTTTCCATTCCCAAATATTTACCCAACATTCAACTACTTGACCCAACACCTACTGTCAACACTGCCCCTTACAGCTAATAATAAAAGTAAAAAGTAAAAAGTTCGTGGGGCGTGGTTTAAAGCGGTATCAGCCAGACACAGGGAGTCTATCCTTTTTCACTAGTGCCAGACCAAGAAGAATGTTTTGCATCCTGGGTTGGAGCGGCCACACCTTGCCATCAGCTCCTCACTTTACCGTAACAGATCCCTGTGCTGCTCATACGCTGAGTTTGGCGAGGGCCGCTATCGAAACCCCCAAGGGGAAACCCCTTGTGGTTCCGTAGTCAGACGCTCTACCGACCAAGCTAAACCCTAATAATAGCATGTAAGGTTCAAAGTTATAATATCAATTATAAGTGGTTGGAGACAAACAACTCCAACAAGGGTGATTAAAACATAACATGGATTTAATTATAAAGACATGGAGAAACATTTAAAACTCTTAACATCCTGTTGAGAATTTCTAAAGACCAGAAGCATTCTTATAAGGATATAATTCAAAAAATGGGCTAAAAAATGAACCTTTGCATCTAAAAAGTTACCTGTTATTTCATTTTAAATCCAAGACTTCTAAATATGTTTAATATTACATATTAAGGAAAAGGCTATCCATTTTGGGGCGGATTTAGGAAAACGAAGTGAGACTTCTTGGCCGGTGGAATGAGGTGGTATCAGGACTTTAAGAGTTAAGACATGAAATACAATACCAAGGAAAGGAATTATATACAATAAAAAAACGTATTAACATTAGTTTCACTTACAAGAACTTTACAAAATAGAGATATAGGGACAGGAGAGTCCATGATTTCAAGTAAAAACTTACTTAGCGTTGTGTTGGGTCAGAAGCCCCCACACGAAGAGTGTTAGACATAAAAGTCTAACCCCATATGCGTGAGGTGCCGCAGAAGAAGAAGAGGCGAGAGTTTGAAAACAGGCGTTTAAAACAAAAAACCCTGGGGTGTCAAAAACGGGGACCCAAGAGGGAAGATAACTCTTCCAGGGCAAAAGGGGGAAGACAACCCAACAGGCATATACAAAAAAATACCACACGTTTTTCTTTTTTTATTATATATAAATGTATGAATATTTATTACTTTAACCACTGCCCCCCCCCTAGTCGATCCATACTTCCAGGCCCAAAACATTCACCTCAAAATCGGAGCAGCTGACAAGCACCCACCTCCTACCCCTGACTAAAGATACTCGTCAGTAAGAGGAATTGAATACAAGAACTCATCTCATGCCGAGAAGGGCAGGGAGAGCGAAACTTTATAGCATTATAGTATCACCAAAAATAAACATTCATTCATTCATTGTAAAATCCCGTGTTTATCTACATCTCTCCACATAAATATATATATATATATTATATATATATTATATATATTATATATATATTATATTTATGTGGAGAGATGTAGAAACAGGGATTTTACAATGACATGAATGAATTTATTTTTGGTGGATCTATAATGCTATAAAGTTTTTCGCTTCTTCCTGGCCTTCTTCAGGACATTGAGATAGTTCTTGCTATTCAAATTCTTCTTACTGACGAGTATTTCTTTATCAGGGGTTAGGAGGTGGGTGCTTGTCAGCTGCTTCCTAATTGAGGTGAATTGTTTGGGCTGGAAGTATGGATCGCTAGGGGGGGGGGCAGTGGTAAAGTATAAATATTCATACATTTATATAATAAATAATAAAAAGAAAACAGTGTGTATTTTTTTGTATATGCCTTGTTTGGGTTGTCTTCCCTTTTTGCTGGAAGGAGGTTATCTTCCCTTCTGGGTTCCCCGTTTTTTGACACCCAGGGTTTTGGTATTTAAACGCCTGTTTTCAAAACTCTCGGCCTCTTCTTCTTCTGCGGCCACCTCACGCATATGGGTTAGGGACTTTTATGTCTACACTCTCGTTGTGGGGGCTTCTGACCCCAAACACAACGCTAGTAAGTTTTTACTTGAAAATCATGGGACTCCCTGTCCTATATCTCTATTTGTATGTTCTTGTGTGAACTAATGTATACGTTTTTTATTTTGTATATAATTTCCTTTCCTTGTATTGTGTTATTTTTCATGTCTTAACTCTTAAATCCATACCACTATTCCAACCTGGCCAGAAAGTCTCCTTTCGTTTCCTAAATCCGCCCCAAATGATAGCCCTTTTCCTATAATGTAATATTAAACATATTTAGAAGTCTTTGATTTTAAATGAAAAATAACAGGTTAACTTTAGATGCAAAGGGTCATTTTTTAGCCCATTTTTTGAAATATATCCTTATAGAATGCTCTGGTCTAGAAAATTCTCAACAGGATGTTTAAAGAAGTTAAATGTTTTCTCCATGTGCTTATATTAAAGTCCATGTTATGTTTAACACCCTTGTTGGAGTGTTTTTGTTCAACCACTTATAATTGATATTATAACTTTGAAACCTTACATGCCTATTATTAGGGTTTAGCTTGGTCGTGGTAGAGCGTCTGACTTAGGACCACAAGTTCAGCGTGGTCGATAGCGGCCCTCGCCAAACTTCAGCCGTTATGAGGCAGCACCAGGGATCTGTACGGTAAAGTGAGGAGCTGATGGCAAGGTTGTGGCGCCTCCACCCAGATGCAAAAACATTCTTCTTGGTCTGGCACTAGTTGAAAAAGGGAAGGACTCCCTCGGTGGTCTGAGCTGATACCACTTTAACCCACCCCCCAACGACTTTACTTTTTTACTTTTTATTATTTAGCTGTAAGGGGCAGTGTTGACAGTAGGTGTTGGTCAAGTAGTTGAGTTGGGCTAAATATTTGGGATTGGCGAAGTACTTAGATCGACTTATGGAGGGGGCAGTGATGAAAGATAATATTAATACATTATATAATGAATAAAAAAGAATTAAAAAGTGTGTATTTTGTATATGCAAGCTATACCCAAAAATCGTCTGCCTACAGTTTTTTTAAAAACAAATTAAAAATTAATTTAAATCATTATTTAATGTCAAACTTTTGTCTAAAACGATAAGTTAGTAACATAATGGAACATCATTAAAAAAATGAAATAATATCATTACATATGCAGTTATTTTAATGCATTTAAAACAATTTTTTTTGGAACGATCACTAGGCCATTTTGACCTTTTTTAAATGGTTTATAAAGGGCTTGGTTTACAAAATTTAATTGTAACATTTGCGGATTGCAAAGAATTACCAAAAAATCAGAATTTATAATCAAATTTTCAAAATCAAATAATGAATTTATAATGGATTCAGTTTATTTATTTCCAAAACTTTAATTTAAATATTTTGTTATTGAAAAATTGATATGTAAAATTCATAAGATAGAAATATTCTATGTTAAGTTTAAAATTGTTTATATTTATAGATCTAGAAATAAATATCTATTTATGCAAACCTTATTGTTTTAGTCAAAGTATTCATCTTGAAGAAAAAACTCTATTGAAAATTTTTAGGGCCCCCCCCCTTTTTAAGCAGAAAAAAATCGATGTTTAAATTCTTTCTTCTTATAAGATAATAGCCAATTAAATAATTATTCAAATGAGTAGAAAAGAAATCTCCAAAAAATTAAATTTTTTTTTACATTTATTTTTCCGATTTTGGACTTATTTTCTTTATATAATTATTCCCCTTAAAAAAATTTTTTTTTTTTTTTCTATTTACAACTTTCGGTCTTTTATATTTTATTCATACTGTAAATTATTATCCAACAAAGAACCAACTGCTTAGGATTTTAACAACCCAAATAAGGTGTGTGTGTGTGTGGGGGGGGGAGGTAAAATTAAGTTATCTAAAAAATTGAGAAAAATTTTTTGAAATAAAATAAATGATTGCTTATAAAGTTCATTCATGATAAATAAAACACTGAAAATTTCCATTAAAATCCGATATTTCCCTGATTTTTTGGTTAAATTATTTTCGGGGGGGGGGGGGGGCTAAAGTCATTTTTGTTCAAAAAACGCATTTTAGTGCTCATTTTGCCAGTAGCTACTATTATCTTATAAAAGAAAAAAATTATACATTCGATATTTTTTGCTTAAAAAGGGGGGGACTACATTTTCAAAGAGTTTTTCATTCAAAACGATTATACTTGGATTGACTTAAAATAAGGTTTGCATTAAATAATATTTATTTCTAGAATCTTAAAATATAACATTTGAACTTAAAAATCCGAATTTTATTTTAACATGAATTTTATATTAATTTTTCCATAGCAAAAATACTAAATTAAAGTTTTGAAAAAATAAAATACTGATGCATTATAAATTCAAATTAATGATAAATCATACTGAAATTGCATTAAAATCCGATTAACTCCCTTGATTTTGGTAAATTATTTTCTTTGTAGGGGGGGGGGCTAAAATTCTTTTATCAAAAATGCATTTTAACCAATTTTGGGTAATATACCTAGTTATATGCTATTATTAGTTAATCTGGCTTTCTAATTTTCTTTCATACCCCTCGAGTACCGTTTTTATCAGGATATTTTATCATTTCTTCCATTTCAGTTGAAGAATGAATTCCATGAAGAAATCTTTTACGGAAGACATAATGAAACCGGATGCAACATGGATGTCAATCTTGGTTCTTCAATCAAGTTCTCAACAATTACGCCCAAAAATGGGCGCAGGTATTTGGCCAATACGAACCCACATCCATCACAGTGGCCCAAAATTGTGAGCGGACGTCAAAAAATTGGAGAGAATATTGCTGCTTGGATTATATTTCAGAAGAAGCCCAAAGACAAAGAAATACGGTTACGTACAAAACAAATATTCTTATTAGTGATTTTTCTGTTTTTCATATACCCAAGCCCTATCGG
This sequence comes from Doryteuthis pealeii, assembly GCA_023376005.1. NCBI lineage: Eukaryota > Metazoa > Mollusca > Cephalopoda > Myopsida > Loliginidae > Doryteuthis > Doryteuthis pealeii. The sequence continues at coordinate 45,955,387 of CM042165.1, read as the reverse complement.
TGGGGCTTTTAGAATTACACCGACTTGCACCTCTGCAGAGGGATGAGAACCCCACCCCAATGGGGGCTAACCTTGGCTGGCCATTGATCCGTGACCCGGATGGCTTAAGGACGGAATACCTTGGTTGGTTGAGCAGTCCATGGACCTGCAACATCCACTTAGGGCCCTTACTTGGCTAGACAGGCGGTCAGGAGAGGACCCCTTCCGATCAATCGGCTGGTCCATGTCAAGCCCTAACAACCCTATATGTGCTAGAAATTACAAATTCTGAGGGTGAGGTTCCAGTTTCTGGAGGTTCTGGGGAATCCGGAGCACTCTTCCATCACCATTGCTCTCAGGTCCACCCTGCCCAGGAGTGGTAGGTTACCTGTTTAGGATCCCACTAGGTTAAAATAGAAAAAATGTGTTTAAACAAATTGATACCATCAAGAATGAATAAAACCAAAACGTCTTTGCCATAAAAGACTCAACAAAGGTTGACATGCCGTAAAAAACCCAAACAACCAACATATCCCCTCTATACCAGGGCTTTTAAGGCTGAGCAGCCCAGGCTGCATGGATTATGAACCACTTGAGTTATTAAAAAAACTGTCATGTTTAGATGATAGTGATTAATAAAACTTAGCTGAATCCATTAGATCTGGCACGTCAAACTGAGTAGCCCCCTAGGGTTTGCATGGATTACATATGTATGTCATGAGGGCCACATATTGACAACTAAGTCTTTAAAATCCTTCTTCTACATTAACAGAACCAAAGTGATAAAATTTGCTATCCTAATTTAGTTTATTATCAACTAAAAGCCAATTAAAAATACATATATAAAAAACATTTTTTGTTAAAAGAAAGGAAAACGACTTATTTGCTGACTGAGTTCAAATGATAAGATGTTGCAAATTCATGTCACTTTTAATCCATACCTATGGCATTGATTGAAAATCAGGGAGGAAGGCAAGAGGAAAAGACTCACTCCTTTCATCTGACTTTAGTTTACCCCCCTACTTCCGCAAATCCAAAGGAAGGGATGAGAGACAATTGCGTTGATAACAGCCTCTGTTTAAAATGTACACGAGTCACTTGTCACTTTTAATTATAGCCATGGTGTTGATGAAAGCAGGAGAAAGCAAGAGGAAAGACTCACTCCCTTCTAACAACTCAAAGGAAGGCGTGATAGACAATACATTATAGCAGGCTTCTCTTTCTTAACACTTTTGCTCCCAATAAAATAACGTTTTCAATCAAGGAATTTTTAAAAAAAACTTGAAAAAACCAAAGATATTATTTAAAATGGTAATTAGGCATTAGAATCAGAGAAAAAACAAATAAAGTCCGATAACATACATTTTCATCAAAAATTACGTATAGTCTTATTAATGGCTCTTTGAAAAATGGCATTTGGGGGCACTTTTGAAGCCCCATATCTCCCCCAAATTCTCAAAGCGAAACTCAACCATCTTTTTACTATGTGATACCTCCTCACGAACTCTATCAGAAAATCATATGTAGTTTGGAACTTTAATTGTACACGAAATTGGCCATTTTTTGCCCCACTCTCAGGGGGGTTATCAGCCCCAAAAGTCACCTAAAACTTCGAATTTGAGCACTTTTTACCATCAGTAAATTCAAGGCATTAGAATCCACTGAAGAAAAAAACAATAAAATCGATAACATACATTTTCATCAAAATACATTGTTCTTATAAGGGCTGAAAAAATTGCATTTTGGGGGCACTTTTTGGAACCCCATATCTCCCCCAATTCTCAAGCGAACTCAAACCATCTTTTACTATGTTGATTACTCCTCATCGAACCTTAATCCAGAAAATCATATTAGTTTGGGAACTTTATTTGTACACGAAATTGGCCATTTTTGCCCACTCTTCAGGGTGGGTTATTCAGCCCTTCAAAAGTCACCTAAAACCTTCGGAATTGAGCACTTTTTCACCATCAGTTAAATTCAAGCTTAGAATCCACGAGAAAAAACTAATAAAAATCGATAACATACATTTTCATCAAAATTTACGTAGTCTTATAATGGACTTTAAAAATGGCATTTTTTTGGCACATTTTGAAAAGCCCCATATCTCCCCCAATTCTCAAGCGACCTCAAACCATCTTTTTACTATTGTGATACTCCTCATCGAACCTTCTATCAGAAAATCATATTTAGGTTTTGGGCACTTTTTATTTGTACATTGAAAATGGCCATTTTGCCCAAATTACTCTAACAATCTAGATATGTGTTACAAGCTTGAGCAACTTATATGATTTAAAGTCAGTGTTTCCAACTTCCATTGGACTGTTTTTCGTTTTTTTTTAAACTCTTGGTTTAACAGACGTAGATAGATAGGAATATTAACCAAAGATTAGATAGAAGATTTACTATATCTCTGAATTTTTTTAAATGAGGCTATAATTTGGATTATTTTGGGATTATTCGACTATGTCCTAATCTTTATTGTTATCTGTACAATGTTCGGCCGATTGTGCCCCCTAATCTTCTTCAGGTATTTCTTTGTTATCCCATTCATAAACTTTTTATTTTTCCTAAAATTAACAACACCGCTACATTTAAGCAAGTAATCCTTGAAGTAATCTTTCGAAAATTGTTTTTTTGGTTAATTCCATGCTTAAATCATCCAGACCATATCATCAACCCCTTGAATTTTTCTGAAATTTTTTCCAAGTGATGGATTATGATAAAGTAGACAATCCCGAAAATTTGAGTTTCCAATTTCCCCAAATTGGCGGAGTTATGTCGAATTTTAACTCTCCAAATTTGAGGGGGTCGCGAAATTGGCGACTTTTTGTAAAATGAGTTCTAGAGATTCCCTTACTCCTAAATTGGTTTATAAAAGGAATTTTTCCAAGGAGTCCAAAATACATATAAAAAAAATCTTAAAGTCAACCAATTTTAANAAGATCCTTGCCTGTCAGCTTGAACAGTCAGGTTTCGAATTCGCACACGGGCGCAGTCTTCGTATCTATAGCTCTGCTGATGAGGCCTAATAGGCCGAAATGTACATACAGAGATTGATTTTTTCTGATTTGTTTAGCCTTACATTTAAATAGGTAATCCTGCCTAATTAATTAATTATTAACTTTCTAAATTAGGTTTCGACTTCAATTAAGCACATATTCTCCCAAATATTGTCGGCTGGAAAATAGCCATATCATAAACATCATCTGTTTGTTTACTTCTCATATATATATATATATATAATCTTATTATAATGGAGATTTGGTGTCTCTCTATCTATAACCAAAACCACATCACTGCTTACATAACAAATACCCTCAGGAATTGCATAAGTTTATCAATTAGTATTTAATTTATAGTCAAAATCAATAATCCATACAATAAATCTTATTTATTAACAAAGTCTCTATGAAAATCTAAGTTGCCTCAAATCAGCTCATGTTATTAGTGTGTTTAAAAACCTGCAATGTGTCTTGTATATCACTTATAAATAAAGGTTTACATAATATATGGTGTGGGTAATTTGAATACTGGTTTTAACAAAATAGAGTTCCATAAAAAATAAATTGGTGTTATTAATCTCTAACATTATTGTTTTATTTTCCAATGTATTAAATCAATCTTATGAAGGATTTTATATAGAAACAATTAAAATATGATAAATAAAGGTAATATTTTATCGTGTTCTTATTTAATTTCCTTTGTCTTTCTAATCTAGTATATTTTCATTACATTAAAACCTAAAATACTTATGCCTTGGGGGCCCGTATTCTTGCTTGTAAATATATTATATATATATATATATATATATATATATATATATATATATATATTATATATTATATATTGTAAGCTAAACAATAAATGGCTTTTTGTTACCACAGGTTTCAAAGGTTTAGCTGCTTTCATCAGACAAATCACCCAGGAGAAATTACATACACATAGATATTTTGTTATGCATAACATTAAGCTATTCTCACTGTATTCTTTTGTACATAATGATAAAAATAATACTTTGTGCTACATCTGCTCATCTGCAGAGGGGTTGGTGTGTGTATGTGTATATATATATATATATATATATATATATATATATATATATATATATCAATGGTAATATTATGGGTTTACACTCATAACTTGAAGTTTCATGGTAATCCAATCATCAGATGAGTCCAATGGTTGAGATGTTAAAAACAGTCGTGAAATGGTTGAGATGTTAAAAATGTTTTTTTTTAACATCTCAACCATTTCACGACTGGTTTTTAACATCTCAACCATTGGACTCATCTGATGATTGGATTACCATGAAACTTCAAGTTATGAGTGTAAACCCATAATATTACCATTGATTATAAATCTGCTCTGCTTTATTAGCATTGAGCACCTTTTCATGCCAATACTTTTCTCATTTTTTCATTCTCTATTCATATATATATAATATATATATATATATATATATATAATAATATATATTTATTTATTTTTATAATGTACAATACATTTAAGGTGCCAATTGTTACTGTTGGTTTCCAAGTAGTCTGTTAGCCACTTTTCTTCAAGACAATGTGTTGTCTTGAAGAAAAGTGGCTAACATACTGCTTGGAAACCATGGTAACATCAGATTCAACAACCAGATCCCAGCCAAGATAACAGGATAAGAAATAGATAAGTATATATTATGATTACCATTAACACATCACCACACCTTTCAAATAGAGCCTTCAATGCTACACTCTGTATGACACTAGATGCCATCTAGAGAACTTGCCAAGAGCAATGACTGATAGGGATGGATAGTGAGAGAAAGAAAGAGAGTCAAGGGAATCCATACTGTTGACATGCTTTGATAATTATGATGATGATGATGATAACTTGAGAATATATTAACATTTCAAATTTCATTTAACTGATAGGGACGGATAGCGAGAGAGAGTCAAGGAAATTCATACTGTTGACATGCCTTCATGATGATGATGATGATAACTTGAGAATATATTAACATTTTAAATTTCATTTAACTGATAGGACGGATAGTGAGAGAGAGTCAAGGGAAACCTTACTGTTGACATGCCTTGATGATGATGATGATGATGATGATAACTTGATAATATATTAACATTCCAAATTTCGTTTCAGATGATTGAACTTTGTACTGTGAATGTCGTTTCCACGGCTGGTTGAGTTTCTTTGATGTTTAATGTGAATTGTCCTCCGCAATTTTTATGTTTTCTGTGTTTGTATTTTACTAGCGGGGCTCGACTGTTGACACGTGTGTCTCATAATATACGTAAATTTAACTGTAATGTACTTGTAAAGTTATTGTCTTAGGCGTTCGTGCCTTCCTTCTTATAAGGCTGGGTTATAGGGTAGGTTGATTTTTCACTTTTAAGAAATATCAAATCGTCCAGGGACCGCGAAAGTTCTAACGGATCACAGGGTGAAGATGAAGGAAAAAAAAGATAGACAAATACCTGGACCTTGCTAGAGAATTAAAAAGCTGTGGAATATGAGGTTGAAAGTGATACCAAGTGTAGTTGGGGTATTTGGAATGGTTCCCAAAATTTTTAGAAAACAGACAAGAGGAATTGGAAATCAGAGGAAGAATAGAGACCATCCAAACAACAGCATTGTTGAAATCAGCTACAATACTCAGAAGAGTCCTGGAGACCTGAGGAGACTTGTTGTCACAGATTCCAATGAAAGACCATCAGCTGACACTGAAAAACTCACAAGGAGTGAAATATAATAGATAAAAAAACATTCCTATATATATATATATATATATATATATATATATATATTTATGTGGAGAGATGTAGATAAACACGGGATTTTACAATGAATGAATGAATGTTATTTTTGGTGATACTATAATGCTATAAAGTTTCGCTCTTCCTGGCCTTCTTCAGGACATGAGATGAGTTCTTGTATTCAATTCTCTTACTGACGAGTATCTTTAGTCAGGGGTAGGAGGTGGGTGCTTGTCAGCTGCTTCCGATTTGAGGTGAATGTTTGGGCTGGAAGTATGGATCGACTAGGGGGGGGCAGTGGTAAAGTATAAATATTCATACATTTATATAATAAATAAAAAAAAAAACAGTGTGTATTTTTTTGTATATGCCTGTTGGGTTGTCTTCCCTTTTGCCTGGAAGAGTTATCTTCCCTCTGGGTCCCCGTTTTTGACACCCAGGGTTTTTTGGTATTTAAACGCCTGTTTTCAAACTCTCGGCCTCTTCTTCTTCTGCGGCACCTCACGCATATGGGTTAGACTTTTATGTCTACACTCTCGTGTGGGGCTTCTGACCCCAACACAACGCTAGTAAGTTTACTTGAAATCATGGACTCTCCTGTCCTATATCTCTATTTTGTATGTTCTTGTAGTGAACTAATGTATACGTTTTTTTATTGTATATAATTCCTTTCCTTGTATGTGTATTTCATGTCTTAACTCTTAAAGTCCTATACCACCTCATTCCACCTGGCCAGAAGTCTCCTTCGTTTTCCTAATCCGCCCCAAATGATAGCCTTTTCTTATATGTAATATTAAACATATTTAGAAGTCTTTGATTTAAATGAAATAACAGGTAACTTTAGATGCAAAGGTCATTTTTTAGCCATTTTTTGATATATCCTTATAAGAATGCTCTGGTCTTAGAAAATTCTCAACAGGATGTTAAGAGTTAAATGTTTCTCCATGTGCTTATATTAAAGTCCATGTTATGTTTAACACCCTTGTTGGAGTTGTTTGTCTCAACCACTTATAATTGATATTATAACTTTGAACCTTACATGCCTATTATTAGGGTTTAGCTTGGTCGGTAGAGCGTCTGACTAGGAACCACAAGGTTCCTGGTTCGATAGCGGCCCTCGCCAACTCAGCGTATGAGCAGCACAGGGATCTGTACGGTAAAGTGAGGAGCTGATGGCAGGTGTGGCGCTCCACCCAGATGCAAAAACATTCTTCTTGGTCTGGCACTAGTGAAAAAGGGATAGACTCCCTCGGTGTCTGGCTGATACCGACTTTAACCCACCCCCAACGACTTTACTTTTTTACTTTTATTATTAGCTGTAAGGGGCAGTGTTGACAGTAGGTGTTGGGTCAAGTAGTTGATGTTGGGTAAATATTTGGGATGGAAGTATAGATCGACTATGGAGGGGGGGGCAGTGATGAAGTATATATATTCATACATTTATATAATGAATAAAAAGATTAAAAAGTGTGTATTTTTTGTATATGCAAGCTATACCCAAAAATCGTCTGCTACAGTTTTTTAAAAACAAATTAAAATTAATTAAATCAATTATTTAATGTCAAACTTTTGTCTAAAACGATAAGTAGTAACATAATGAACATCATTAAAAAATGAAAAATATCATTACATATGCAGTTTATTTTTAATGCATTTAAAACAATTTTTTTTTGGTCAATTTCGATCACGTTAGGCCATTTTGACTCTTTTTAAATGGTATAAAGGGCTTGTTTACAAATTTAATGTAACATTTGCGATTGCAAAAGAATTTACCAAAAATCAGGGAATTATTTAATCAAATTTTCAATTAATCAAATAATGAATTTTATAATGCATCAGTTATTTTATTTCAAAACTTTAATTAAATATTTTTGTTATGAAAAATTGATATGTAAAATTCATTTAAGATAGAAATATTCTGATGTTAAGTTTAAAATGTTATATTTTTAGATTCTAGAAATAAATATCTATTTAATGCAAACCTTATTTTAGTCAAAGTATACATCTTGAAGAAAAACTCTATTGAAAATTTAGGCCCCCCCCCCCTTTTTAAGCAGAAAAAATATCGATGTATAATTTTTCTTTTATAAGATAATAGCCAATTAAATAATTATCAAAATGAGTAGAAAAGAAATCTCCAAAAAATTAATTTTTTTTTTACATTTTATTTCCGATTTTTGGTACTTATTTTCTTATATAATATTCCCTTAAAAAAATTTTTTTTTTTTCTATTTACAACTTCGGTCTTTTATATTTTTATTCATACTGTAATTATTATCCAACAAGAACCAACTTGCTGAGATTTTACAACCCCAAAATAAGGTGTGTGTGTGTGTGGGGGGGGGGGTAAAATTAAGTTATCTGAAAAAAATGAGAAAATTTTGAAATAAAATAAATGATGCATTATAAAGTTCATTCATTGATAAATAAACACTGAAAATTTCATTAAAATCCGATATTTCCCTGATTTTTGGTAAATTATTTTCGGGGGGGGGGGCTAAAGTCATTTTGTCAAAACGCATTTTAGGCTCATTTTGCCAGTAGCTACTATTATCTTATAAAAGAAAAAAATTATACATCGATATTTTTCTGCTTAAAAGGGGGGGGGACTACATTTTCAATAGAGTTTTTCATCAAAACGTATACTTTGATTGACTAAAATAAGGTTTGCATTAAATAAATATTTATTTCTAGAATCTAAAAATATAACATTTTGAACTTAAAATCCGAATATTTTTATTTTAAATGAATTTTATATATAATTTTTCATAGCAAAAATACTAAATTAAAGTTTTGAAATAAAATAACTGATGCATTATAAAATTCATTAATTGATAAATCAATACTGAAAATTTCATTAAAATCCGATAACTCCCTGATTTTTGGTAAATTATTTTCTGTAGGGGGGGGGCTAAATTCATTTTATCAAAAATGCATTTTAGACCAATTTTGGGTATACCTAGTATATGCCTATTATTAGTTAATCTGGCTTCTAATTTTCTTCATACCCTCGAGTACCGTTTTTATCAGGATATTTTTTCATTCTTCCATTTCAGTTGAAGAATGAATTCCATGAAGAATCTTTACGAAGACATAATGAATACCGGATGCAACATGGATGTCAATCTTTGGTTCTCAATCAAGTTCTCAACAATTACGCCCAAAAATGGGCGCAGTATTTGGCCAATACGAACCACATCCATCACAGTGGCCAAATTGTTGAGGGAGTCAAAATTGGAGAGAATATTGCTGTGATATATTCAGAAGAAGCCAAAGAAATTACTGGTACGTACAAAACAAAATATTCTTATAGTGATTTCTGTTTTTCATATACCCCTAGCCCTATCGGTGGGGCTTTAGAATACACCGACTGCACCTCTGCAGAGGGATGAGAACCCCCACCCCAATGGGGCTACCTGCTGGCCATTGATCGTGACCCGTGATGCTTAAGGACGGAATCCTGGTGGCTGAGCAGTCCATGACCTGCAACAATCCACTTAGGCCCTTACTTGGCTAGACAGGCGGTCAGAGAGACCCCTTCCGATCAATCGGCTGGTCATGTCAAGCCCTAACACCTATATGTGCTAGAAATTACAAATTCTGAGGGTGAGGTTCCAGTTCTGGAGGTCTGGGGAATCCGGAGCACTCCTTCATCACCATTGCTCTCAGGTCCACCCTGACCCAGAGTGGTAGTACCTGTTAGGATCCCATCTATGGTTTAAATAGAAAAAATGTGTTTAAAACAAATTGAGTATCCATCAAGAATGAATAAAACCAAAACGTCTTTGGCATAAAATGACTCAACAAGGGTTGACATGCCGTAAAACCCAAACAACCAACATATCCCTCTATACCAGGCTTTTTAAGCTGAGCAGCCCTTAGGGCTGCATGGATTATGTAACACTGAGTTATTAAAAAACTGTCATGTTTAGATGATAGTGATTAATAAAACTAGCTGAATCCATATAGATCTGGCACGTCAAACTGAGTAGCCCCCTAGGGTTGCATGGATTACATATGTATGTCATGAGGGCCACATATGACAACTAAGTCTTTAAATCCTTCTTCTACATTAACAGAACAAAGTGATAAATTGCTATCATTAATTTGTTTATTATCAACTAAAAGCCAATAAATACATATATATAAAAAACATTTTTGTTAAAAAGAAAGGAAAAACGACTATTGCTGACTGAGTTCAAATGATAAGATGTGCAAATGTCACTGTCACTTTTAATCATACCTATGCATTGATTGAAATCAGGAGAAGGCAAGAGGAAAGACTCACTCCCTTTCATTGACTGAGTTACCCCCCTACTTCCGCAAATCAAAGGAAGGGATGAGAGACAATGCGTTGATAACAGCCTCTGTTTAAAATGTACACGAGTCACTGTCACTTTTAATTATAGCCATGTGTTGATTGAAAGCAGGAGAAAGCAAGAGGAAAGACTCACTCCCTTCTACAACTCAAAGGAAGGCGTGATAGACAATACATTGATAGCAGGCTCTCTTTCTTAACACTTTGTCCCAATAAAATAAACGTTTTCAATCAAGAATTTTTTGAAAAAAACTTGAAAAACACCAAGATATTATTAAAAATGGTAATTTAGGGCATTAGAATCGATGAGAAAAAACAATAAAGTCGATAACATACATTTTCATCAAAATACGTAGTCTTATAATGGCTGAAAAATGGCATTTTGGGGGCACTTTTGAAGCCCCATATCTCCCCCAATTCTCAAGCGAACTCAACCATCTTTTACTATGTGATACTCCTCATCGAACTCTATCAGAAAATCATATTAGTTGGAACTTTATTTGTACACGAAATTGGCCATTTTTGCCCACTCTCAGGGGGGTTATCAGCCCTCAAAAGTCACCTAAAACTTCGAATTGAGCACTTTTTCACCATCAGTAAATTCAAGGCATTAGAATCCACGAGAAAAAACAATAAAATCGATAACATACATTTTCATCAAAATACATAGTCTTATAATGGCTGAAAAATGGCATTTTGGGGGCACTTTTGAAGCCCCATATCTCCCCCAATTCTCAAGCGAACTCAACCATCTTTTACTATGTGATACTCCTCATCGAACTCTATCAGAAAATCATATTAGTTTGGAACTTTATTTGTACACGAAATTGGCCATTTTTGCCCACTCTCAGGGGGGTTATCAGCCCTCAAAAGTCACCTAAAACTTCGAATTGAGCACTTTTTTCACCATCAGTAAATTCAAGGCATTAGAATCCACGAGAAAAAACAATAAAATCGATAACATACATTTTCATCAAAATACGTAGTCTTATAATGGCTTAAAAATGGCATTTTTTTGGCACATTTGAAGCCCCATATCTCCCCCAATTCTCAAGCGACCTCAACCATCTTTTACTATGTGATACTCCTCATCGAACTCTATCAGAAAATCATATTAGTTTGGCACTTTATTTGTACATGAAATTGGCCATTTTGCCCAAATATCTAACATCTAGATATGTGTACAGCTGAGCAACTTATATGATAAAAGTCAGTGTTTCCACTCCATGGACTGTTTTTCGTTTTTTTTTAAACTCTGGTTTAACAGACGGAGATAGATAGAATATTAACAAAGATAGATAGATAGATACTATATCTCTGAATTTTTTAAATGAGGCTTGATAATTTGGATTATTTGGATTATTCGGACTATTGTCCTCATCTTTATTGTTATCTGTACAATGTTTCGGCCGATGTGCCCCCTAATCTTCTTCAGGTATTTCTTGTTATCCCATTCATAAACTTTTATTTTTTAAAATTACAACACGCTATTTAAGCAAGTAATCCTTTGAAAGTAATCTTTCGAAATGTTTTTTGGTAATTCCATGTTAAATCATCCAGACCATATCATCAACCCCTTGAATTTTTCTGAAATTTTTTCCAAGTGTGGATTATGATAAAGTTAGACAATCCCGAAAATTTGAGTTTCCAATTCCCAAAATTGGCGGAGTTATGTCGAATTTTAACTCTCCAAATTTGAGGGGGTCGCGAAAATGGCGACTTTTTGTAAAATGAGTTCTAGAGATTCCCTACTCCTAAAAATTGGTTTATAAAAGAATTTTTGTCCAAGGAGTCCAAAAATACTATAAAAAAATCTTAAAGTCAACCAATTTTAAGTTATTGATGATTTCTGATTTTTTCATAGCAATATGAAAATATCCCGATGTAGCACTGCATCTACGAAAACAATTTTTCTATTATTATTTCACATATATTGAACATTATTTGTTCAGAAAAATTGAACGGGGGTGGGTGACAGTTCTACTTTTTCTGGATGATTTGACATGGTATTACCCTTTTGTCTCTTTTTTCTTTAAAGGTAAAGAAGTCAGTGACAAATGGTACAGTGAAATTAAATTGTACGATTTTGAAAATGGAAATGGATCAGACTATACTGGTAAGATTTCAAGTTTATTAATACATTTTTTTGTGTGTGTATATGTGTACATATCATCATCATAAACTCATGTGTGTATATATACATATATATATATATATATATATATATATATATATGTGTGTGTGTGTGTATATATATGTATGTGTGTGTGTGTGTGTATATATATGTATGTGTGTGTGTGTGTGTATATATATGTGTGTGTGTGTGTGTGTGTGTATATATATGTGTGTGTGTGTGTGTGTGTGTATATATATATATATTTACCAACCCCTCCGCACGAGTAGGATGTGACACAAGGTCAATTTCTTAAGCGGAGTTCAACAGGTTTGAATTCAGATTTTTCCTTCTCCTAGACCGGTTGCCTCACCAACGTTAGAGCCCAGTCTGCCCTACTATTTACCCATAGCTGGAGGGAGAGTAGGATTCATACCTTTCCCAAGGGTATTAGCGCTAAGTGAAATGCAATTACCACATCCAGGATTTGAACCCGCGCGGCGAGTCCATTTCACATGACTTTAACTATTACACCACGCGCTTCCTACTTATGTGTGTGTGTGTATATATGTGTGTATATATATGTGTGTGCGTGTGTATAATATATACATATGTGTGTGTGGGGGTGTCTATATATATATATTTGTGTGTGGGGGGTATATGTATGTATGTATGTATATACATACATATATATGTACATATCATCATCATATGCTCACAGCTCGGCTTCACTTGATTCTCAGCCTTGTCAACTGGGGCTTTAGAATAGAGCGACTGAACCTCTGCAGATGCCCCCCCTCAATAGGGCCACCTGTTCGCCATGTGTGGTGACCTATAATGCTTAAGGATGGAACCTGGTGCTTGAGCAGTCCATGACATGCAACACTCCGTTTTGATCCTTACTTATGCTAGATGGGCAGTTGGAGAAGCTCCCTTCGATCAATCGGCTGGTCACATCAAACCCTAGGATCTATATGATTGCCCCAACCCTATTGCCTTTATGGCAAGCCCCAACCCTTTTTATCGTATATGTGCTAGAAGGCAGTGGCTGAGAGTCTTCATGTCCTGGGAATGACATTAAACTCTATCTGATGGTGAGGTTTCCAGTTTTCCAAAGTTCAAAAGTTTACAAAGTGATATATGATTGCCATTTTATGCTGAATTCAAAAATACCATTCATTGGGTTTAGTCAGGTCTGGTTTTTAAGATGTGCTTGAATACTTCACCACAAGTTGTACATAATAATAACACTTATTCAAAAGTCTGTGGACTCTAATTGTCACAAATAAATAGAATTATAATACAGTTCTATACATTTCAACTAAAGCTTGTATCTTAAAAATTTGATCTGCTTAGAAAAAATGAGTATGATTTTTGGTTTGTGCGTAAAAAAACTGCTTTAAAATCAGCTATTATATATTCGACCTTGAAAACATTGCAGGCCAGTGTTATTAAATGAACATTTAATTTTCTTTTCTTCTATCAGTGTTTTTTGCATTTGAATAAATTGTACATTTATTCCTTTTAACAAAATTATGCTGAATTCAAAAATACCATTCATTGTGTTTAGTCAGGTCTGGTTTTTAAGATATTTCACAAGTTGCACATAATAATAACACTTATTCAAAAGCCTGTGGACTCTACTTGTCATGAATAAATTGAGTTATAATACTGTTCTATACATTTCAAGTAAGAGCTTGTATCTTAAAAAAATTTGATCCAATAAGAAAAAATTAGTATGATTTTTGGTTTGTGCATAAAAAAAAAATGCCCTAAAATCAGCTATTATATATTTGACCTTGAAAACATCGCAGACCAGTGTTATCATTTTGCCATGTAGATAAATAAAATGTACATAGTAAATTTATGCTTCAAAAAATAATGAATATATAAATATCTGCCCTAAAAAGACAGGTTTGAAAAACAGGTTGATATATTTCATTGGTTAAAAAAAAAATTATTTTTACATTTAAATTCAAAATATTGTGACCGATTTAAAAAAAAACAAGACAGCAACATCTCTCTCTCTCTCTGTCTCTCTGTCTCTCTCTGTCTGTCTGTCTCTCTCTCTCTCTCTCTCTCTCTCTCTCTCTCTCTCTCTCTCTCTCTCTCTCTCTCTATATATATATATATATATATATTATATATATATATATATATATATGGAGCATGTGGGCTAGTGGTTAGAGTCGTGGAAAAATGGACTCGTCGATTCGAGTTCAATTCCTAGACGAAGCTGTTGGCATTTCACATACCGCTAATACCCTTGGGAAAGTATGAATCCATATATTCTCCTGACAGCTATGGGTTAAATAGTAGGGCAGACTGGGCTCTTCAGCTAGGGTAGGTAACCAGTGTGAGCAGTCCATGACATGCAATTTTGGTCCTTATTTAGGATCAGATGGACAGAGAGACATCCTTGATCAATCAGCTGGTCAGTTTCAAAAAATCAAAATAGAGAAAAAAACAATTTAATGTATTACGACTTTCGTTTAGAATTGAATTTTCTACAAAATGAAGGGAAGTAACTAAAGTAATTAGTCAAAAGTTGCCTCCCTTGAAGTAGATTTTTTTAAAATAGGTAGGATGTGATAATTTACAAGATGTTTTCTAAGAGCTAACAATCAAAGGAGTTTTCAGGTGGTTTGAGGCGCTCTGGTAGATAAAGGGTTAATTTCCACTATCGCATAACGTATAACTAAAGTTTTGGGTTTTCCACATTTCCACATCACATTATTTTACGTTTTTTTTTTTTTTATAAAATAAGATTACATTTCATTCTCCTGACTTTTTATAGCTGTCTTTTTCTTACTTTCTTTCTTTCTGTTGTATCAGCAAAGTGAAATGATACACAGAAGAAATTGAGTGCTTAATATATTTATTCAGCACCAATATCCGGTGCTAACGGATACATACAAAAATACAGAACAATAAGTTACAAAACAATTAACAAGACAACTTACAAGAAATAGAGGAGGGTCAAATGCAGTATAGTCAACGCAGTAAGATCAGTCTGAATATTAATTAGCTTATTAATCCACTGTTAATCGTAGACTATTTAAGGCTATGAGCCAGTCCATCTGGTAGAGTGCTGAAGGGGTGCTAGCTACTCTACAACATGTTATATAATTCATAGGCAGCTTATGAATTATGTATATACCTGTAGTAAGAATATTTTTGAATAAGAGTTTGTTAGATTTAAAATCGGAGGGAGTTAAGTGGGGAATTTCCATAATTGTTAGTGTTATGATTGATTGATGATACCTTGACTTGACCCCTCTGGAAGGCGCCATTACAGGTGTGAGAAGTTTTAGTCAGTTGCGACCAGAAATTCAGAGCAAGCGGACTGGAAAGTCTGTCGCTCAGAGTCACTTCTCCACCGCTGCGGTTGAAGATGGGCTGGATTGTTTTAGATAAAAGACTTAAGAAAAACAACTAAGTCTTGTTGAGTTATTAAGCAAGAAATTACCAGCACGAACAAGAAAGAAGAAAGCAACCGAGAAAGCAGCCCACTAGATCAACAAGAGAAAATGGCTGACAAAGTAAGCAGAGAGTAACAAGTAAGACCCATATCATCTCTACTCATACTCTGTCTCTCTCTCTCTCTCTCCCCCCCATCATATATAACCGATGTGTTATAAGGGGTATATAGCATACACTTACTAAATGCGCTTGATAAGCGGCCCCATAACCTGGTAGAGTGCTGGAGGGGTGCTAGCTACTCTACAACACTTTCTAAATGTGCTTGATAAGCAACCATATCATGGCCCCATAACCTGACCATTGTATCCATTTTTGTATTTCAGGTCATTTTACTCAAATGGTTTGGAAAGGAACCCAACAAATTGGTATTGGTCAAGCAATGTCTGGTGATGGACGGTCAATTGTTGTGGCCAATTATTTCCCTCAAGGAAATGTTCCAGGTCAATACATCTTCAATGTCCAACCTCTGAAGATCACAGAAATGGTAAGAAGTTTTTTTTAAAGAATTCTTTCTTCTTATATAGAATTTGGTTTAGTTTGTTGAATTTTTTAGATGAGGCTTGATTATTTGGATTATTGCCCCTCTTCTTTATTGTTGTATACACAATGTTTCGGATGATGTACCCTCCGGCCTTCTTCAGGTGTTTTCTTGTCGAACTAGGTAACCTTCTCTTTGAACTCGGGAGCTTTCACAGAACTTCAAACCAAACCCTATGTTCAATCCACGGCGATACATTGTTCTCATTCCGTTAACCATGACTGGTTACAAGTGTTAAACTGTATTATTATTGCCCTTGGCCAGGATTGAACCTGTCATGTCAAGCACTAGCACCTATATGATTGCCCCCAACCGTATTGCCTTTATGGTAGGCCTCAACCCTTTTTATCATATATATGCAAGAAGGCGGTGGCTGAGGGTCTACATGTCCTGGGAATGATGTTAAACTCTATCTGATGGCGAGGTTCTAGTTCTGGAGGTCTGGGGAATGTGGAGCATCCCTTCATCACTATTGCTCTCAGGTCCACTCTGACCCGGAGTGGTAGTACCTGTTAGGGTCCTATCTATGGGTTAAATAGAAAAATGTGTTTATAAAAATAATTGAGTATCCATTAGAATGAATTTATTTCAAAATTTTGTCGGCATTAAATGACCCACTGAGGTTGATATGCCCTAAACAAACCAAACTAAAAACGACTGTTTTACATAAAATTTCAAAAGTAATAGTGTTTTATTTTTTTCAATTTTAGGGCTGGGGTATGGGTATTTGCCGCTTATCCCACTTATGAGGGCATGACACAAGGACATTTTTATGTGGGCCCACCTGCAAGCCGGAGCTCATGGTGGTAAGCACAAAAAATGCGTTGATCCATCGGGATTCCCCCTCAACGTGGGCACCTCAGGCACTGGGCAATAAACCCAGCTCTGTCCCTTTAAATCAAGGAGACAAGTATGCCTGGGGGATAGCCCCTGGAATCAACTCTGTTAATTACTTTATCGGTTCAGCGGCCAAAGCTCATTGGACCCCCAGATCTAGTCCAGGTATGTCAAACAAGATGCACTTTCAGTGGGTGGGGGTGGGGGTGATATATTGCACAAGATCCAAAATTTTTAAAAGTTGAAAACAAAAGGATTAATGAAACCAGTTTAATTAGAAAGAAGAGAGAATTTTCTTAGCATTTTTTTCCCTTAAGTTTTTAACTTTGAAGTGTCAAGGAGTTATCTCCCTTTAACAATTTTTATTTCCAGATAATTCCAGAACAGATGAAAGTGAACCAAAAGGAAAAAATATTGATTTGACTAGCATCACATCTGCTCTTCCTGAACCTCCAGATAATGTAAGAAATAAATCTTTTTGATTTTAAAACCATAAGGATTAAATCCTATATATATATATATAGATAGATAGATATATAGATAGATAATTTTCAAAACACTTTTTGCTGCCGATAATTGCTCCACTTAAAAAATTAAGCTTACAAAATAAGAAACCAATGGTAGCAGACTTGTTCCCATGTAAATAAATATATACTAAAATATTTATTTATTTATCTATTAATGCTCTATCACAGATATTAAGCACTCGTCTAATATCACTGTACATTGGATTACTACGCTTCTTCAAGTGTAATAGTGCCAACCATACACATTGATATATATATATATATATATATTTCATATATATATTTCTCATAGCGCTAATACCTTTGGGAAAGGTATGAATCCATATATTCTCCCTCCAGCTATGGGTTAAATAGTTAGGGCAGACTGGGCCCTTCAGCCTTGGGCAGGTAACCAGTCTAGGAGAGGGATAACTCTGAATTCAAAATTCCTGAGGTCGGTCGTTGATTAGTTTTGTGGCAACCTTTGATGCACCAATTCTTTCCTATCGACTTTGCCAAAAAGTGTGGTGAACACTATAAACAAATCACTGTGTGGACGTTCATTGTATGAACACTCATACGTCGAAATCGACGGGAGAGTCCATCATATATATATATATATATATATATATATATATATACACTATACTAATCCTATTAGTAACCCTTGCGTAAAAAAAAATCCCGGCAAATAATTTGTTAGTAAAAATATACTACAAGACCTTGCCTGGGGGGGAAAAATGAAAAAAAGAAAGTAAAAGTAACACCAACCGATAAATAATAATTAACACTATCTTACTTGGTCAAAAGAAAAAAAATATGTATGCCGCTAGGATTGTCTAAAGCTGAAATGTAAAGAGTGCTCAATACCTAAGTAGAGCAAAAGTAATATTAATCCTAATGAGTCAGATATACAACTGATAGTTTTCCCTTACTAGCTCATCAGGGTAAGACTCTTGGCCTGATGAGCTAGTAAGCAAAACTATTAGTTGGTATATCTGACTCATTAGGATCAATATATATATATATATATATATATGTGTGTGTGTGTGTGTGTGAAGATAAAAAATGGAAGTGAATCCAACGGTATGTAATATAGTGAAAAAAAAAAAAGGCCCTGAAGAAGATCTACTAAACAGATTGAAACACTGCTGCATTGGCTGAATAAATACCACTCATTTTATTTGAACCTGTGTTTTTTCAAATTTTTGACTATATTACATATATATATATATATATATCTAAGGGGCCGGGTCAGCTCAGTCGGTAGAGCGTTCAACTAGAAACCACAAGGTTCCTAGTTCGATACCGGCCCTCGTCAACTCAGCGTATGAGTAGCACAGGTATCTGTGCGGTAAAGTAAGGAGCTGGTGGTAGGTGTGGCGCTCTACCTCAGACGCAAACTTGGTCTAGCGCTATTGAAAAGGGGATTGACTCCTCACTGATTGGCTGATACCGCCTTTAGGCCGCCCGACAACTTAAAAAAAACTTAAAAATATATATATATTTTTTTTTAGTTGTAAGAGTTTCATGAATACTTTGCATATTTGTGTTATAAAAAAATAAAATCATGGGTTTTTTTTTTTGTTGTTGAAATAGTCAGGTTGCCAGCGCTACTGGTAATATGTAATCCAGTACTACCTGTTTTAGTTGGGTCATCGGCATCTAAGCCGGTTACCCAACCAAGCTTGTCTGGTGAGAATCTGTGTTACACCTCAAATGTACATGGTTCAATGTTAACTGACCTGAAAAAATGTAAAAGTTTTTAATTAAATAACTGGTGCATTATATATTTTATTCATTAATATATCAACACTGAAAATTTCATTAAATTCAGTTAATTCCCTGATTTTTGAGTTTTTTTTTCTTCGGCAGGGTAACATATGATGGTGGAATTTAGGTCTGTTAAGTTTGATTTAACCAGATTGTGTGTGTGTGTGTGTGTGTTTAAACAAATTTTGATGACACTAAAATTCTCTATAAAAATAACAATAGAAAACACCTAGGAATCCTCAAAGCAATTTGCATTAAAAAAACCCAAAAAAACTAACATAAATGAAATATGTAAATAAGATAACTTCTTGATGAGGGTCACCCTGTATTTAGATTGGGAGGAACAATCCGTCCACCATATATTGTTTGGCCAGAATGAGACCACTACGAACGAGGGGTCGCTATTTATAGGATCGCCCGAGTTACCGTTGCTTTACTACGGTGTCCTCTAAACGGACATCCTCTATCTACACATGCCCCCCCCTTCTATGACCACAATGCCCCTGTTTTATGGTCACTGTCGGATGACTCCGCGTAATCATGCGTCGGTCCTCGCATTGTTGGGGACAGTGGTCTTGGCGGTCGTGTTGTCCTCGTGCTACACCGTAGAATTGGGCTCGTTATCCTCTGTCAAATCTACCTCCATCATGTCAGGCTGGTCGCTTGGAGATTCAAAATTCTGGTAGGTGTCCTTCTGATCCTGTTCGCAGCGCCATATATTGTTGGCCAGAATGAGACCACTACAAACGAGGGGTTCGCTATTTATAGGATCGCCCGAGTTACCGGTGTCTCTCTAAACGGACGTCCTCTATTTCCACACACCATTACTTCAATTCCATTAAGTTACAAGTTGTTCTCAAATCTAATATGCTTTTTCCCCCACTTTTTCTTAAAGACAGTGTGACCCCTTACCATAAGTCATTCTGTTAACCCTGGCCGGGTACATGTGTTAATCTATGTTATTATCCCCCTTGGTCAGGATTGAACCTGCAACCTAGAGATGATTGTCACTTAGAACTGTATTAACTCAACCCCTATATCCATTGCGCTATGTGTCGAACCGTCGACAAAAAGGTTCTCGAATTCGACGAGAAAGTTCCCAAGTTCGACAAGAGACGCCTGAAGAGGGCCGGAGAACACATCGGCTGAACGTTGTGTATATAACAATAAAGATAAGGACAAAAGTCCTAAAAATACAAATAATGCAAATTATCAAGCCTCATCTAAAAAAATGAGCACGAGATGAAACGCAAATTCCATTTCATCACTGCATTTCTATAGACTTCATTTGGTTAGCTTAGGGATTCACACATAACTCATTTCATTTCGAAAGACTTTGATTGATAAAAACGTATAGGAGGAATTGAATTTCGGAAGGTTGTCCTAGATTTTAATTTAAAAATATTGCTCCAGGGTTGGTTTGTTTAACGGTATATTAACCCCGTGGGTTATTTAATGCCAAATATTCTTTGTATATATGATTTAACACTGGCAACAATATACTAAACATCTTAATAACTAACACGCTAACCTTAGCAGCCTTCCTACAATAAAAAACTAAATAAAGTCGTCAGAGTGGCCTAAAGTCGGTATCAGCCAATCAGCGAGGGAGTCTATCCCCTTTTCACTAGCACTAGACTAAGGAGATCGTTTTTGCATCTGAGTGCCACCCTACCATCATCTCCTTATTTTACAGCACAGATCCCTGTGCTACTCATACGCTGAGTTAGTGAGGGCCGGTATCGAACTAGGAATCTGCAGTTCTAGCCGAACGCTCTACTGACTAAGCTAACCTGCACAAAAAAATGATGATGCGTAGTGAAGAAATGACCTACCTCGGAGCGTGCCGCAAACATGTCTTGCATGCAAAAGGAATGAAAGATTCAAAATAAAAGAAATATAGCTGCCTCAGCGCCGGGATTTAAGGAAATGGAATCTTGTAGCTAGGGAATTGGTGAGAATGTATTTGCACGTATGCAAATTTTTTTGAGATCGAGTTGTGCATAAAACACCAGAGGTGACAGGGAAACAATCAAGATGCTTTTTGAATGTCATATTGAGGATATGTTAAAGAGTGCGGTGTTATTTTTATTATAGACTTCATAGTAAGACCTTTGAAATTGCGAAAACGATTATGAAATCACTTTGCAAAGATAATGATGCATTTTTTACCAATGGATCCAAGGATTGCAACACTGATGGAAGAAGAGTATAGACCACAAGGGGGTACTATGTTGAAAAATAAACCTCATTTGGTCACATAACATGAGAGGATCTTGGTCAGCCTTTGAACTTTTCTGTAGACGCTTTGTTATAATTCAAGTTCCACTGTTGTACCGAGTGCAGTTTCACAGTGGATATTACTTGTGGTATAAAGCTTGATTTACTTCTTGAAGTAGAAAGATGTAGTATCAGTTTTAATCCTTGTCTGTTGATCCTTTGATCCTTGAAGTAGAAAGATGTAGTATCAGTTTTAATCCTTGTCTGTTGATCTTTGATCCTTGAAGTAGAAAGATGTAGTATCAGTTTTAATCTTGTCTGTTGGTCCATTGGTATTGTGAGGCAGTCCAGCAAACAAGTAATTTAGGATAATTTATGAAATTAAATACATGTTTGGCATTCCAAATGATTGGTCAATCCAGCTCCTGTTACTTGGAATAGTCTATAAATATAAGTAGTGGTTGTTCATACAGCTTATGTGGTGTAATGGTTAGCAGCAAGCTAGATTCACAGACCATTGTTAGTGAGTTTGATTCTCATTGGGTGCCTCTTTACTTCTGGCCTTGTGCCAGAATCCAACACCTTGTAATTTCTGTTTTTCTTTATAATTAAAATTTAAGAATTTTTTTTATTTTTTAGATTACCATTTTGGTTATTTCCTATAAGTCTAAGATAAACAAGGGACCACTCTTGACTGATGAATTATTTATTTATTTATTGATCTACTAGGAAAAAAGAAGACGGGCTAGGATCTAGAGTTTGTTTAATGGGGAAAATAAATAATGATTTATCAGTCAAGAGTGTTCCCCTTTTTTTATTTTAGACCTATAGGAAATAACCGCCATTTTTGCAATTTATAAATTTAAACAAAAGAATTCCCCTTAGAAGTTCAACATGCATTACACCTGTTTTTTAATCTCTTTTTAGCTTGCTGTTCCGAACTGTTGTCGCCAGACTACAAGAATGTCAGGGAATCGGTTGAAAAACCCTTCAATTCAGTTATTGCAGTAAGACACTTCAAATCGTTTCCGCAGACATTGGAAACTTTTCTGCGAGATTGCGTAGAAAGTCATAACAAATATCGAACTCTTCATGGCAGTCCTCCTCTTAAAAGTGTCGATCTTTAACGTCTCTCGCCCAGGAATGGGCAGAGAAACTTTAGCAAAGAGGACGGATGCCGCAGCATTGTAATCGACTTTACAAGGGTCAACACCTTGGAGAGAATTTTATGTTTAAGTGGTGCAAGGACAGTGGAAATCTGACAGGTAAGAAAAAAAATAAAATAAAACTCTTTTAGTATTATCTGTGTTATTCGGACTATTGTCCCCATCTTTATTGTTATCTGTACAACGTTTCGGCCGATATGCCCTCCGGCCTTCTTCAGGTATTTCTTGTCGGATTTGGAAATTCTCGGACTCGGAAACCTTCTTTTTGAACTCGGGAACTTTCTTGTCGTAGTCGGGAACCTTCTTGTTGTAATCGGGGAGCCATCACGGAACTTTTGAACCTAACCTTTATTCAACCCATGGGTTACCTGTTCTCATTCCACTAACCATAGCTGGAAGGAGTTGTGTTAATTATTTTTCATGTTACTGCCTCTACTCAGGATTGACCGGAATCCAGAGATAACTGTCACTTAGAACTGTCTTAACCTAACTACCTTATCCACTAGGCCATGTGTCCAATATCCAGTTGTTAGGGGTTAGGGTTAGATTTTATAATTTTTTTTTCAAAATCTAAAAATGGGTGCCTAAAGGTCATATGGTCCCCCTATTAACAATGTTTCTAAGTTAGATTGCCGCAGAAAATACCCAATTTAAATACATTTAAGATCATGAAATATGTGTTTATATATCTCTAAGAAATAAAGATTTACATAATATATGTTGCGTATAATTTGCATAACGATTTTAACAAAACTGGGTTTGATAATAATTATTTGCTATTACGATTTTCTAATGCTATCATGTTATTCTCAAATATTAAAAGCAACCCTAAATATATCTTGTATAGAAATCATTGAAATACATTGAAATAAGTGTAATATTTTTATATTCGTTCTTTATTTAGTTTCGTTACTCTTTCAAATCTAATTATAATATTTAACCAATCTGTGCTACTCAACACTAGTGCTAGACCAGGGATTGTTTTTGCTGAGGTGGAGCACCACACTTACCATCAACTTACCCACTTTATCACACAGATCAGATTACCCAATCTGTGCTACTCATACGCTGAGTTAGCGAGGACCAGTATCAAAACCAGAACCTGCGATTGCTAGGCGGATGCTCTACTGACAACTATGTCACCACTGATGTCATAATTTCCTTAGTTATTTAACTTATATTCTCAACGATAATGAAATAGTCATTATTTAATTGTAATTAACATTAGCATCACATTTATAAATGATGTCGCTATTAAAGTCTGCTGAGTTAGATTTGCTCAAAATCCTTAAATATGTGTCATAGATCTCAAGAAATATAGATTTCCTTAGTATATGGTGGGAATAATTTGCATAATGATTTAACAAAATGTGTTTAATAAATAATTATTTGCTGTTACTGATTTCTAATACTATCATGTTATTCTCATACATATTAAAAACAATACTGTATATAATTTTATATAGAAATCAATAAAATAAATTAAAATAAGTGTAATATTTTTATATTCGTCTATTTTAGTTCGTTGACTATCTAATTTAAATAATATTTTATTACATTAAAACAAAATATTGGCAGTTATATATATATATATATATAATATATAGAATCATAAATAACATTAAAATAAGTGTAATATTTTTATTATTCGTTCATTAGTTTCGTTTGACTATCTAATTTAATAATAATATTTATTAACATTAAACTTAAATATTGCGATTATTATATATATAATAATTTATATAGAATCAATTAAAATAACTTAATAAGGTAATATTTTTATATTTTGTCTTATTTAGTTTGTTAGTCTTTATAATTTAATCTATTAATAATGGAGTTCGCTTTCCGGTTTTTGTCTGTAACAAAACCACATCACTGCTACGTCACACTGCTAAATCGTCATAAATAGAATACACTCAAAATTTTTAGCAGCAACATAGACATCCTCATGTTTTTAACAAGTTTAAGTAAATACATACCTGGATTATCTATCTATATATAGTTGTTTATTTTAATATATATTTAAAGTTATCAGACTAAGTTTCCATTTCAAATTTATTTTATTTTTTACTCCTTAATAAATTTGATGATTTTACTTATGATACAAACTCTCTGATATTAAATTTTCAACTCCCATCCCCTCAGGCAATATTATTTTACGTCGCCCAGAGGGTGTTTTTATTTTGCTTGTTATATTTAATTACATTAAACTTAGATACTTGCACCCTGTGAAGGGGTGCGTACATTTTCTAGTATATAATTTTCCTATTATTTTTTTGACTTTAGGTGCGCAAGTAGCTGACACTTGGTACAGTCAAGTGTCCAAATATGATTTTCACATACCAAACACAGTATGGACACGGTGGTAAGTATTTTTCCACAGATTCATATATATATTTACCAACCTCTCCTCAGGAGTAGGATGTGACACAAGGGTCAATCTTAAACGGCATTTGATAGGTTTGAATTAAAGAGTTTCCTGTCTCCTAGACAGTTACTAGCCATGATTAAAGAGCCTAGTCTTCCCTAGTCTATTACCATAGATGGAGGGAGAATTGGATTCATACCTTTCCAGAGTATTAGTGCAATTTAGCCACTGCTCTTTGGTGGAATACCGGATCTAACATTTTGCTTCCTAACAAAGTGCTGATAAACATGCCCCTGTAACACTTGAACTTTTGCATACTGGTTTTAACAAAACCGGGTTTAATAAATAGTATTTGGTCTATTGATCTCTAATATTATTGTTTTATTCTCCAATGTATTAATAACTTATGATGATTTTATATAGAACAATAGAATATTAATTAAAATAAGGGTTAATCAAAATTACGGAACCTAAATTCCACCATTGTAATGTCAGAAATTTCATTGTGATATATTAATGAATACAGATATATGGACGAGTTATTTTATTAAAAACTTTTACATTTTTGTCAGCGTCAGTTAACTTTATACCACGTATCTTGAGAAATCTGTGTTACACCTCAAAGAATGGTTCAAAGTTAACTGAGCCGAAAAAATGTATAGTTTTTTAAATAAATAACTGGTGCATTATATCTATTTATTCATATATATTCACACTGAAAATTTCATTAAATTTGGTTAATTTCCCTGATTTTGTAATTTTTCTTTCGGCGGGGTTGACATACATGCTGGAATTTAGGTCCTGTTAAGTCGCATTTAACCAAACCCAAGTGTAATGTTTGTTATGTTCTTATTTTAATTGTTAATCTTCTAATTAAATATTTCATTACATTAAACTTAAAAAGTACTCTTGGAGGGCGCATTTCTTGCCTATGTGTAATAAATTTGGAAAAGAAAATAATGGAAAACTGAGGGTAAGATTATTCAGTATTTATGAGGAAGTGCATCCCGTTCTCCTGCCTCAAAAATTGCTACCTGGTGACTATTAAATAAACGGACCCAGCTCAGTCTATTCAAAACTATCCATCTTCAATCTATCTATCTATCTATCTCAATTTGTCATATTTATCTATATTACTTTAAATACTAAGATTTTTATTCATGTTTGTTAATGTCTTGTTTTTAGTTTAAACAAGAATTACGAAAAAAAAGATGCCGACCCCCCCCCCAATACATTTACTTGTCGAAAATATTCTATCTATCTCCATTTGTTCATATCTATCTATATTATTTTGTTTTATCATCTATCTCAGTTTATTCCAACTATTATCCATCTTCTATCAAACTAGACAATACAAACAAATTACGATAAAATAACAACAATTACGACGAGCTTGGGGTTGTTATTTGATAGTCACCGGGTAGCAATTTTTGAGGCAGGAGACCGGGACGCACTTCCTCATAAATTACCGATTATTCTCTTGTTTATTTTTTTTTTTTTTTTTTTTTAGGTCCACTTTCCAGATGATTTGGAGAAAGCAGTAAGAAATTGGTATTGAAAAGCAGAAGTCTCATGGCCCGCCATTGTTTCAAAGGTGGCTGTATATTAAGAGAGAAGGCGCCATCAAGATTTCCTGCAGGATGGTAAAAAGCAACCACAAACAATGGCCGCCATTTGAGACTCTGGCTTTTCCAATACCAATTTCTTTACTGCTTCTCCAAATCATCTGGGTAAAGTGACCTAAAAAAAAAAAAAAAAAAAAAAAATAAACAAGAGAATAATCGGTAATTTATGAGGAAGTGCGTCCCGGTCTCCTGCCTCAAAAATTGCTACCCTGGTGACTACAAAATAACAACCCCAGCTCGTCGTAATTCTTGTTTATTTATCTAATTTGTTGTAATTCTTGTAGATATGAAGATGGATATATAGTTTGGAATAACTGAGATAGATAGATAAACAAAATAATATAATAGATATGAACAAATGGAGATAGATAGATATTTTCGACAAGTAAATGTATTGGGGTGGGGGGGTCGCATCTTTTTTTGTCGTAATTCTTGTTTAAACTAAAAACAAGACATTAAACAAACTATGAATAAAAGGTCTTAGTATTTAAAGTAATATAGATAAATATGAACAAATTGAGATAGATAGATAGATAGATATGAAGATGGATAGTTTTGAATAGACTGAGCTGGGTCGGTTATTTTAATAGTCACCAGGTAGCAATTTTTGAGGCAGGAGAACGGGATGCACTTCCTCATAAATTACTGAATAATCCTTTTACCTCCAGTTTAAACCATTATTTTCTTTCAAATTTATACACATTAGCAAGAATATGCCCTCAAGAGTAACTTTTTAAGTTTTAATGTAATGAAATATATTAAATTAGAAAGATTAACAAAATTAAAATAAGAACACATAAAAACATTACACTTATTTGGTTAAATCGAACTTAACGGACCTAAATTCCAGCATTGTATGTCACCCCGCCGAAAGAAAAAAAAATTGACAAAAATCAGGGAATTAACCAACTTTAATGAAATTTTCAGTGTTGATATATTAATGATAAAGATCATTAATGCACCAGTTATTTTATTTAAAAAACTATTACATTTTTTCAGCTCAGTTAACTTTGAACCACATATCTTTGAGGTGTAACACAGATCTCAAAGATACGTGGTTATAAAGTTAACTGACCTGAAAAAATGTAAGTTTTTAATAAAATAACTCGTCCATATATATTCTTTTATTTCATAATATATCAAACAATGAAAATTTCTGACACTTACAATGGTGGAATTTAGGTCCGTAATTTGATTTAACCCTTATTTTAATTATATTCTATTTGGTTTCTATATAAATCATCCATAGATGATTTTTAATACATTGGAGAATAACAATAATATTAGAGATCAATAAGACCAAATAACTATTTATTAAACCCGGTTTTGTTAAACCAGTATGCAAAGTTACAAGTGTAAGGGCATGTGTTATCAGCACTCTTTGTATGGAAGCAAATGTAGATCCTGTATTCTCACCAAGAGCAGTGGCTAAATTGCACTAATACTCTTGGAAGGTATGAATCCAATTCTCCCTCCAGCTATGGGTAAATAGACTAGGGAAGACTAGGCTCTTTAATCATGGCTAAGGTAACTAGTCTAGGAGAAGGAAAACTCTGAATTCAAACCTATCAAATGCCGTTTAAGAAATTGACCTTGTGTCACATCCTACTCCTGAGGAGAGTTGGTAAATATTATATATGAATCTGTGGAAAAATACTTACCAGTGTCCATACTGTGTTTGGTATGTGAAAAATCATATTTGGACACTTGACTGTACAAGTGTCAGCTACTTGCGCACCTGAAAGTCAAAAAAAAATAATAGGAAATTTATATACTAGCAAATGTACGCACCCTTCACAGGGTGCAAGTATCTAAGTTTTAATGTATTAAATATACAAGCAAAAAAACACCCTCTGGGCGACGTAAAATAAATATTGCCTGAGGGATGGAGGGAAAATTTAATATCAGAGAGTTTGTATCATAAGTAAATCATCAAATTTATTAAAGGAGTAAAAAATAAATAAATTTGAAATGGAAACTTAGTTCTGATAACTTTAAATATATATTAAAAATAAAAAACAAACTATATATAGATAGATATACGTATGGTATTTTATTAAAACTTGTTTAAAAAACAATGAGGACTGTCTAATGTTGCATGCTCAAATTTTGAGTGTATTTCTATTTATGACGATTTTAGGCAGTGTGACGTAAGCAGTGATGTGGTTTTTGTTACAGACAAAAACCGGAAGCGAATCTCCATTATTAATAGATTAAAATTATAAAGACTAACAAAACTAAATAAGAAACAAATATAAAAATATTACACTATTTAATGTTATTTTAATTGATTTCTATATTAAATTATATATATATATATATAACGCCAATATTTAAGTTTTAATGTAATAAATATTATATTAAATTAGATAGTCAAACGAAACTAAATAAGAACGATTATAAAAATATTACACTTATTTAATGTTATTTTAATTGATTTCTATATAAAATTATATATATATATATATATAACGCCATATTTAAGTTTTAATGTAATAAATATTATATTAAATTAATAGTCAAACGAAACTAAATAAGAACGATATAAAAATATTACACTTATTTTAATGTTATTTTAATTGATTTCTATATAAAATTATATACAGTATTGTTTTTAATATGTATGAGAAACATGATAGTATTTAGAATCAGTAACAGCAAATAATTATTTATTAAACACAGTTTTGTTAAAATCATTATGCAAATTATTCCCACCATATACTAAGGAAATCTATATTTCTTGAGATCTATGACACATATTTAAGGATTTTGAGGCAATCTAACTCAGCAAGACTTTAATAGCGACATCATTTAAATGTGATGCTAATGTTAATTACAATTAAATAATGACTATTTCATTATCGTTGAGATATAAGTTAAATAACTAAGGAAATTATGACATCAGTGGTGACATAGTTTTCAGTAGAGCATCCGCCTAGCAATCGCAAGGTTCTGGTTTTGATACTGGTCCTCGCTAACTCAGCGTATGAGTAGCACAGATTGGGTAATCTGATCTGTGTGATAAAGTGGGTAAGTTGATGGTAAGTGTGGTGCTCCACCTCAGCAAAAACAATCTCCTGGTCTAGCACTAGTGTATGAGTAGCACAGATTGGTTAAATATTATATTAGATTTGAAAGAGTAACGAAACTAAATAAGAACGAATATAAAAATATTACACTTATTTCAATGTTATTTCAATTGATTTCTATACAAGAATATTTAGGGTTGCTTTTAATAGTTTGAGAATAACATGATAGCATTAGAAATCTGTAATAGCAAATAATTATTATCAAACCCAGTTTTGTTAAAATCGTTATGCAAATTATACGCAACATATATTATGTAAATCTTTATTTCTTAGAGATATATAACACATATTTCATGATCTTAAATGTATTTAATATGGGTATTCTGCGGCAAATCTAACTTAGAACATTGTTAAATAGGGGACCATATGACCTTTAGGCACCCATTTTTAGATTTTGAAAAAAAAATTATAAATCTAACCCCTAACCCCTAACAACTGGATATTGGACACATGGCCTAGTGGATAAGGTAGTTAGGTTAAGACAGTTCTAAGTGACAGTTATCTCTGGATTCCGGGTTCAATCCTGAGTAGAGGCAGTAACATAGAAAAATAATTAACACAACTCCTATCCCAGCTATGGTTAGTGGAATGAGAACAGGGTAACCCCATGGGTTGAATAAGGGTTAGGTTCAAAGTTCCGTGATGGCTCCCGATTACAACAAGAAGGTTCCCGACTACGACAAGAAAGTTCCCGAGTTCAAAAAGAAGGTTTCCGAGTCCGAGAAGTTTCCAATCCGACAAGAAAATACCTGAAGAAGGCCGGAGGGCATATCGGCCGAAACGTTGTACAGATAACAATAAAGATGGGGACAATAGTCCGAATAACACAGATAATACTAAATAGAGTTTTATTTTATTTTATTTCTTACCTGTCAGATTTCCACTGTCCTTGCACCACTTAAACATAAAATTCTCTCCAAGGTGTTGACCCTTGTAAGTCGATTACAATGCTGCGGCATCCGTCCCTCTTTGCTAAGTTTCTCTGCCCATTCTGGGCGAGAGACGTTAAAGATCGACACGTTTTAAGAGGAGGACTGCCATGAAGAGTTCGATATTGTTATGACTTTCTACGCAATCTCGCAGAAAAGTTTCCAATGTCTGCGGAAACGATTTGAAGTGTCTTACTGCAATAACTGAATTGAAGGGTTTTTCAACCGATTCCCTGACATTCTTGTAGTCTGGCGGACAACAGTTCGGAACAGCAAGCTAAAAAGAGATTAAAAAACAGGTGTAATGCATGTTGAACTTCTAAGGGGAATTCTTTTGTTTAAATTTATAAATTGCAAAAATGGCGGTTATTTCCTATAGGTCTAAAATAAAAAAGGGGAACCACTCTTGACTGATAAATCATTTATTTATTTTCCCCATTAAACAAACTCTAGATCCTAGCCCCGTCTTCTTTTTTCCTAGTAGATCAATAAATAAATAAATAATTCATCAGTCAAGAGTGGTTCCCTTTGTTTATCTTAGACTTATAGGAAATAACCAAAATGGTAATCTAAAAAATAAAAAAAAATTCTTAAATTTTAATTTAAAGAAAAACAGAAATTACAAGGTGTTTGGATTCTGGCACAAGGCCAGAAGTAAAGAGGCACCCAATGAGAATCAAACTCACTAACAATGGTCTGTGAATCTAGCTTGCTGCTAACCATTACACCACATAAGCTGTATGAACAACCACTACTTATATTTATAGACTATTCCAAGTAACAGGAGCTGGATTGACCAATCATTTGGAATGCCAAACATGTATTTAATTTCATAAATTATCCTAAAATTACTTGTTTGCTGGACTGCCTCCACAAATACAATGGACCAACAGACAAGGATTAGAACTGATACTACATCTTTCTACTTCAAGGATCAAAGGATCAACAGACAAGGATTAAAACTGATACTACATCTTTCTACTTCAAGGATCAAAGGATCAACAGACAAGGATTAAAACTGATACTACATTCTTTCTACTTCAAGAAGTAAATCAAGCTTTATACCACAAGTAATATCCACTGTGAAACTGCACTCGGTACAACAGTGGAACTTGAATTATAACAAAGCGTCTACAGAAAAGTTCAAAGGCTGACCAAGATCCTCTCATGTTATGTGACCAAATGAGTTTATTTTTCAACATAGTACCCCTTGTGGTCTATACTCTTCTTCCATCAGTGTTGCAATCCTTGGATCCCATTGGTAAAAAAATGCATCATTATCTTTGCAAAGTGATTTCATAATCGTTTTCGCAATTTCAAAGGTCTTACTATGAAGTCTATAATAAAAATAACACCGCACTCTTTATCATATCCTCAATATGACATTCAAAAAGCATCTTGATTGTTTCCTTGTCACCTCTGGTGTTTTATGCACAACTCGATCTCAAAAAAATTTGCATACGTGCAAATACATTCTCACCAATTCTCCTAGCTACAAGATTCCATTTCCTTAAATCCCGGCGCTGAGGCAGCTATATTTCTTTTTTTTGAATCTTTCATTCCTTTTGCATGCAAGACACGTTTGCGGCCGCTCCGAGGTAGGTCATTTCTTTCACTACGCATCATCATTTTTTTGTGCGGTTAGCTTAGTCAGTAGAGCGTTCGGCTAGTAACTGCAAGATTCCTAGTTCGATACCGGCCCTCACCAACTCAGCGTATGAGTAGCACAGGGATCTGTGCTGTAAAATAAGGAGATGATGGTAGGTGTGGCACTCAGATGCAAAAACGATCTCCTTAGTCTAGTGCTAGTGAAAAGGGGATAGAGTCCCTCGCTGATTGGCTGATACCGACTTTAGGCCACCCCGACGACTTTATTTAGTTTTTTTATTGTAGGAAGGGTGCTAAGGTTAGCGTGCTAGTTATTAAGATGTTTAGTATATTGTTGCCAGTGTTAAATCATATATACAAAAGAATATTTGGCATTAAATAACCCACGGGGTTAATATACCGTTAAACAAACCAACCCTGGAGCAATATTTTAAATTAAAATCTAGGACAAGCTTCTGAAATTCAATTCCTCCTATACATTGTTATTAATCAAAGTCTTTCGAAATGAAATGAGTTATGTGTGAATCCCTAAGCTAACCAAATGAAGTCTATAGAAATGCAGTGATGAAATGGAATTTGCGTTTCATCTCGTGCTCATTTTTTTAGATGAGGCTTGATAATTTGCATTATTTTATTTTTAGGACTTTTGTCCTTATCTTTATTGTTATATACACAACGTTTCAGCCGATGTGTTCTCCGGCCCTCTTCAGGCGTCTCTTGTCGAACTTGGGAAACTTTCTCGTCGAATTCGAGAACCTTTTTGTCGACGGTTCGACACATAGCGCAATGGATATAGGGGTTGAGTTAATACAGTCCTAAGTGACAATCATCTATAACTTGCAGGTTCAATCCTGACCAAGGGGGATAATAACATAGATTAACACATGTACCCGGCCAGGGTTAGCAGAATGACTTATGGTAAGGGGGTCACACTGTCTTTAAGAAAAAGTGGGGAAAAAGCATATTAGATTTGGAGAACAACTTGTAACTTAATGGAATTGAAGTAATGGTGTGTGGAAATAGAGGACGTCCGTTTAGAGGACACCGGTAACTCGGGCGATCCTATAAATAGCGAACCCCTCGTTTGTAGTGGTCTCATTCTGGCCAACAATATATGGCGCTGCGAACAGGATCAGAAGGACACCTACCAGAATTTTGAATCTCCAAGCGACCAGCCTGACATGATGGAGGTAGATTTGACAGAGGATAACGAGCCCAATTCTACGGTGTAGCACGAGTACAACACGACCGCCAAGACCACTGTCCCCAACAATGCGAGGACCGACGCATGATTACGCGGAGTCATCCCGACAAGTGACCATAAAACAGGGGCATTGTGGTCATAGAAGGGGGGGGAGGATGTAGGGACACGGTAGTAAAGCACGGTAACTCGGGCGATCCTATAAATAGCGACCCCTCATTCGTAGTGGTCTCATTCTGGCCAAACAATATATGGTGGACGGATTGTTTCCTCCCAATCTTAAAGACAGGGTGACCCCTCATCAAGAAAGTTATCTTATTTACATATTTCATTTATGTTAGTTTTTTGGGTTTTTTTTTTAATGCAAATTGCTTTGAGGATTCCTAGGTGTTTTCTATTTTATTTTTATAGAGAATTTTAGTGTCATCAAAATTTGTTTAAACACACACACACACACACACAATCTGGTTAAATCGAACTTAACAGGACCTAAATTCCACCATCCATATGTTACCCTGCCGAAAGAAAAAAAAACCAAAAATCAGGGAATTAACCGAATTTAATGAAATTTTCAGTGTTGATATATTAATGAATAAAATATATAATGCACCAGTTATTTTATTAAAAAACTTTTACATTTTTTCAGGTCAGTTAACTTTGAACCATGTACATTTGAGGTGTAACACAGATTCTCACCAGACAAGCTTGGTTGGGTAACCGGCTTAGATGCCGATGACCCAACTATGAAACAGGTAGTACTGGCTTACATATTACCAGTAGCGCTTGGCAACCTGACTATTTCAACAAAAAAAAAAAACCCATGATTTTTATTTTTTTATAACACAAATATGCAAAGTATTCATGAAACTCTTACAACTAAAAAAAAATATATATTTTAAGTTTTTTTTAAGTTGTCGGCGGCCTAAAGTCGGTATCAGCCAATCAGCAAGGGAGTCATTCTCCTTTTCACTAGCGCTAGACCAAGGTTGTTTTTGCGTCTGAGGTAGAGCGCCACACCTACCATCAGCTCCTTACTTTACCGCACAGATCCTGTGCTACTCATACGCTGAGTTGGCGGGGCCGGTATCGAACTAGGAACCTTGTGGTTTCTAGTCGAAACGCTCTACCGACTGAGCTACCCGGCCCCTTAGATATATATATATATATATATGTAATATAGTGAAAATTTTGAAAAAACACAGGTTCAATAAAATCAGAGGTATTTATTCAGCCAATGCAGCAGTGTTTCAATCTGTTTAGTAGATCTTCTTCAGGGCCTTTTTTTTTCCACTATATTACATACCGTTGGATTCACTTCCATTTTTATCTTCACACACACACACACACATATATTATAT
The DNA here is from genome assembly GCA_023376005.1 of Doryteuthis pealeii. NCBI lineage: Eukaryota > Metazoa > Mollusca > Cephalopoda > Myopsida > Loliginidae > Doryteuthis > Doryteuthis pealeii. The sequence goes on along the minus strand of CM042165.1, from coordinate 45,920,523 downwards.
ATATATATATTGATCCTAATGAGTCAAATATACCAACTAATAGTTTTGCTTACTAGCTCATCAGGCCAAGAGTCTTACCCTGATGAGCTAGTAAGGGAAACTATCAGTTGGTATATCTGACTCATTAGGGTTAATATTACTATTTACTCTACTTAGGTATTGAGCACTCTTTACATTTTAGCTTTAGACAATCCTAGGGCATACATATTTTTTTCTTTTGGCCAAGTAAGATATAATGATTATTTATATTATTTTTCGGTTGGTGTAGTATTTTTTACTAACAAATTATTTGCCGGGATTTTTTTACGCAAGGGTTTACTAATAGGATTAGTATAGTGTATATAGATATATATATATAGTATGATATAGTAATATATATATTACATCATTCACTCTGCTGTATTAGTCCACTATACACTTGAAGAAGTGGTAGTAATCCAACGTACAGTGATATTAGAAGAGTGCTCAATATCTGTGATAGAGCATTAGTAGATAAATAAATAAATATTTTAGTATATATTTATTTACATGGGACAAGTCTGCTACCATTGGTTTCTTATTTTGTAAGCTTAATTTTTTAAGTGGAGCAATTATCGGGCAGCAAAAAGTGTTTTGAAAATTTATCTATCTATATATCTATATATCTATATATATATATATATAGGATTTAATCCTTATGGTTTTAAAATCAAAAGATTTATTTCTTACATTATCTGGAGGTTCAGGAAGAGCAGATGTGATGCTAGTCAAATCAATATTTTTTCCTTTGGTTCACTGTCATCTATTCTGGAATATCTGGAAATAAAAATTGTTAAAGGGAGATAACTCCTTGACACTTCAAAGTTAATAACTTAAGGGAAAAAAATGCTAAGAAAAATCTCTCTTCTTTCTAATTAAACTGGTTTCATTAATCCTTTTGGTTTCAACTTTTAAAAATTTTGGATCTTGTGCAATATATCCTGCCACCCCCACCCACTGAAAGTGCATCTTGTTTGACATACCTGGACTAGATCTGGGGGTCCAATGAGCTTTGGCCGCTGAACCGATAAAGTAATTAACAGAGTTGGTTCCAGGGGGCTATCACCCCAGGCAATACCTGTCTCCTTGATTTAAAGGGGCAGGGCTGGGTTTGTTGCCCAGTGCCTGAGGTGCCCACCTTGAGGGGGAATCCTGATGGGATCAACAAAATTTTTTGCTTACCACCCATGAGCTCCGGCTTGCGGGGGCCCACATAAAAATGTCCTTGTGTCATGCCCTCATAAGTGGGATAAGCGGAAATACCCATACCCCAGCCCTAAAATTGAAAAAATAAACACTATTACTTTTTAAATTTTATGTAAAACAGTCGTTTTTAGTTTGGTTTGTTTTAGGGCATATAAACCTCAGTGGGTCATTTAATGCCGACAAATTTTGAAATAAATTCATTCTTAATGGATACTCAATTATTTTTATAAACGCATTTTTCTATTTAACCCATAAATGGGACCCTAACTGGTACTACTACTCGGGTCAGAGTGGACCAGAGAGCAATGTGATGAAGGGTTGCTCCAATTCCTAGACTTCGAGAACTAGAACCTCGCCATCAGATAGAGTTTAACGTCATTCCCAGGACATGAAGACCCTCAGCCACCGCCTTCTTGCAATATATGATAAAAAGGGGTTGGGGCTTGCCATAAAAGCAATAGGTTGGGACAATCATATAGTGCTAGGCTTGACATGACAGGTTCAATCCTGGCAAGGGCAATAATAATACAGTTTAACACTTGTAACCAGTCATGGTTAACGGAATGAGAACAATGTATCGCCGTGGATTGAACATAGGGTTTGGTTTGAAGTTCTGTGAAAGCTTCCCGAGTTCAAAAGAAGGTTACCTAGTTCGACAAGAAACACCTGAAGAAGGCCGGAGGGTACATCATCCCGAAACATTGTGTATACAACAATAAAGAAGAGGGCAATAATCCAAATAATCAAGCCTCATCTAAAAAATTCAACAAACTAAACCAAATTCTATATAAGAAGAAGAATTCTTTAAAAAAAACTTCTTACCATTTCTGTGAATCTTCAGAGGTTGGACATTGAAGATGTATTGACCTGGAACATTTCCTTGAGGGAAATAATTGGCCACAACAATTGACCGTCCATCACCAGACATTGCTTGACCAATACCAATTTGTTGGGTTCCTTTCCAAACCATTTGAGTAAAATGACCTGAAATACAAAAATGGATACAATGGTCAGGTTATGGGGCCATGATATGGTTGCTTATCAAGCACATTTAGAAAGTGTTGTAGAGTAGCTAGCACCCCTCCAGCACTCTACCAGGTTATGGGGCCGCTTATCAAGCGCATTTAGTAAGTGTATGCTATATACCCCTTATAACACATCGGTTATATATGATGGGGGGGAGAGAGAGAGAGAGACAGAGTATGAGTAGAGATGATATGGGTCTTACTTGTTACTCTCTGCTTACTTTGTCAGCCATTTTCTCTTGTTGATCTAGTGGGCTGCTTTCTCGGTTGCTTTCTTCTTTCTTGTTCGTGCTGGTAATTTCTTGCTTAATAACTCAACAAGACTTAGTTGTTTTTCTTAAGTCTTTTATCTAAAACAATCCAGCCCATCTTCAACCGCAGCGGTGGAGAAGTGACTCTGAGCGACAGACTTTCCAGTCCGCTTGCTCTGAATTTCTGGTCGCAACTGACTAAAACTTCTCACACCTGTAATGGCGCCTTCCAGAGGGGTCAAGTCAAGGTTATCATCAATCAATCATAACACTAACAATTATGGAAATTCCCCACTTAACTCCCTCCGATTTTAAATCTAACAAACTCTTATTCAAAAATATTCTTACTACAGGTATATACATAATTCATAAGCTGCCTATGAATTATATAACATGTTGTAGAGTAGCTAGCACCCTTCAGCACTCTACCAGATGGACTGGCTCATAGCCTTAAATAGTCTACGATTACAGTGGATTAATAAGCTAATTAATATTCAGACTGATCTTACTGCGTTTGACTATACTGCATTTGACCCTCCTCTATTTCTTGTAAGTTGTCTTGTTAATTGTTTTGAAACTTATTGTTCTGTATTTTTGTATGTATCCGTTAGCACCGGATACTTGTGCTGAATAATATATTAAGCACTCAATTTCTTCTGTGTGTCTTTCACTTTGCTGATACAACAGAAAGAAAGAAAGTAAGAAAAAGACAGCTATAAAAAAGTCAGGAGAATGAAATGTAATCTTATTTTATAAAAAACAAAAAAAAAGTAAAATAATGTGATGTGGAAATGTGGAAAAACCCAAAACTTTAGTTATACGTTATGCGATAGTGGAAATTAACCCTTTATCTACCAGAGCGCCTCAAAACACCTGAAAACTCCTTTGATTGTTAGCTCTTAGAAACATCTTTGTAAATTATCATCCTACCTTATTTTAAAAAAATCTACTTCAAGGGAGGCAACTTTTGATAATTACTTTAGTTATACATTAGAAGTCGTAATACATTAAATTGTTTTTTCTCTATTTTTGATTTTTTGAAACTGACCAGCTGATTGATCAAAGGATGTCTCTCTGTCCATCTGATCCTAAATAAGGACCAAAATTGCATGTCATGGACTGCTCAGCCACTGGTTACCAAAAGAGAGAGATGAAATGTTAAAATCTACAAAATAAACCAACTGGTTGGTTTTTTTTTTTCTTTTTCAAGAAATGTAATGAATAAGATCATAACAAAACAAAACATAAATTATCAAAAAAAAAAACAGTGGGCTCTCCCAGCCAAAGTACAACTGATAGTACCTTTCTGAATGTTTGAGATGGAGGCTTGATGATTAGTATTATCTGTGTTATTCCGGACTATTGTCTTCATCTTATTGTAAAGATAACAATGAAGATAAGGACAATAGTCCGAATAACAACGATAATACTGATAGTTCATTATCAGAAAGAATGGGCTCATAAATGTAGGACTATAATTCAAATAGAATGGAAGCGTGTGGTGTAAATGGTTAAAGTCATGGGAAATGGATCGTAGCCCCGGGTTCAAAATCCTAGGTCGTGTAATTACAATATTACTTAGCACTAATACCCTTGGGAAAGGGTATGAATCTTACTTTCCGCCTCCAGCTATGGTAAATAGTAGGCAGACTGGGCTCTTTCCTAGGAGAAAGAAAACTCTGATTCAAAACCTGTTGAAACTCCGCTTAAGAAATTGACCTTGTGTACATCCTGGCTCGTGTGGAAGGGGTTGGTTAATATATATATTTAAAATAGAATGGGTTCTGAGCTGAATAGATAGTGAACTTTGAAATATAGCAGGTAAAAAATACCAAGAAAAATTTGTTACAGCCTGGAGGCGGGGGAACTTGATAGGCAAGAGTTAAAGGGCTGATTTTTATATATTTAACCAACCCCTCCACACAGCAGGGTGTGAACGCAGGTCATACATTTTTGAACAGAGTTTAACATGGTTTGAATTCAAGCAATTTCCTTCGCCTAGACTGGGTTTTCATACCATAGTAAAAAAAAACCAAAAGCAACCAGCTATTCTATACTATTTTACCCATAGCTGGAGGGAGAATAGTTGATTCCATACCTTTTCAAAGAGTATAAGTGCTAGAAAATGAAATGCTTGTTCAGGTTTTAAACTTGATTATGTGTCCATTTCCATTGTTGATAACCGTTTTAAACAATGAGCACCTCCAATCAAATAAATAAATAATCAAACAAAGAACTTAATGACTCTTTCCCAAAATAAAAGAGGTGGACATGTTTGACCAGACGTAGAAAATTGGATTTTGTATTCAAATTTATATGTACATTTCTCAATTGGTAGAAGAGAAAATTAAAGTGTAAATAAAACATACATAACAAACAAAACACAGAGAGAGAGAGAGAGAGAGAGAAGAGAGAGGAGAGAGAAGAGAGAGAATGAAAAAGAGAGAGAGAAAATGAAAGAAAGAAGAAGAGAGAGAATGAAAAGAGAAAGATGTATATATTCATAGAAAGATAGAGATAAAGAAGAGAATAAAAATAAGCAAAAATGAGAGAGAGAGAGAGAGTGAGAGAAAGATGAGAACGTAAATAAAAACAATAAATAAAACAGAGAGAGAGAGTGAAAAGAGGGAAGGAGAGAGGGAGAGAGAGAGAATAAAAAAGAGAGAAAAAAGATGCAACAAAATATAAAGAAAGAGAGAGAGAATAGTGGGGAGAAAGAGATAAGACTAGAGAAATAGAGAAGGAGAAATGGAAGAAAGAGAGATAAAAAGAATAGAATGAAATAAGGGAAAAAAGAATGAGAAAAGAAAAAGATAAGATAAAAAAAGTGAGGAAACAAGAAAAAGTGAAGAAGAAGAAAAAAGAGATAGAAACGTTAAAGAACATAATTACTTGTTAATAGCAATTCAATCTGAGGTGGGTTATTTAATGGCCAAAGCCATCCTTGTACAGAACAGGTAGTGGTACTATTTTAACCCATAGCTGTAAAGTAAGGAGAACTCATACCTTTCCGCGGGTTTAGTCCAAAAGTGAATGTAAATTGAGAAGAATTGGAATTATTTGGATTATTCGGACTATTATCCTCATCTTCATCTGTTATCTGTACAATGTTTCGGCCGGTGTTCCTCCGGCCTCTTTCAGATATTTCCTGTATTTATTTCCAAGTCGCGAAGACTCCCCGATCCAAAAAGAAGGTTCCCGAGTTTGAGAAAGCTCCGAGTCGACAAGAAATACCTGAAGAGGCTCCGTAAGGGCACATTGGGCCTGAAACATTGTACAGATAAACAGTAAAAGATGAGGACTAGTATTATCTTGCGTTATTTCGGGGCTAATTGTCCTCTCCATTGTTATCTGTACAATGTTTCGGCGATGTGCCTCTGGCTTCTACAGGTATTCTTGTTGGTCTCAGGAACCTTCTTTTGAACTGGAGAACACTTCCTTGTCATAATCAGGAGCCATCAACGGATATTGAACCTCCTTTATTAGTCCACGAGGCACATCGGCGAAATGGTGTACAGATTAACAATGAAGATGAGACAATAGTCCAATAAGTCCAATAATCCAATAGGGACTCTCCTTATAGTTTTGTGAGATAGAAAAAAATGTAAAATAAATGCGTGTAGAAAACTAAAGTTTCAAGGTTTAATTAATACATTATTGTAAAAGTGGAAATTAACTAGAATTTGGGATGAGTTTGAAAACGGGGGGGGGGGATTCATACCTTTTCCAAGCGTCTGAAAGTGAATGTAATAGCATGGCAGGAGTTTTTGGAACTCGTATTCTAAATATCGCAGACCAGCATGTTAGCCAACAACACCACAAGGTCATCTCTGGAGAAAAACACAGAGAGAGAGAGAAAATGAAAGAGAATAAAAAATAGGGAAAAAAAGATGAGAAAAGGAAAGGAGAAAGAATACAATTGTGAGAAAGAAAGAAAGAAAGAAGATAGAAATATGTTGGAAAAATAAGAGAGAAGAAAAAGAATGAGAGAGGAGAGAAAAAGAAGAGATAAGCAAAGAAAAACGTGAGAAGAAGAAAGAAAAAATGTGTGGGGAAAATTGAAGAAGAGAATGAGGAAAAGAAAGAAAGAGAAGAAAGAAAAACGTGTAAGAAAAAAAAAATATGGGAAAAATAAAGAGAATAGAGAAAAGCAAAGAAAGAAAGAGAAGAAAGAAAAGAGAAATAATGAAGAAAAATAAAGAAAGAAGGAGAGAAAAAAGAAAGAAAGATGGGAAAAAATAACAAAAAATAAATAATAATACCTAATAAAAAATATACTAACATTTTATTTTATGAAGCACGGCGTCACTCAACCCACCACATGCCATCTTGAAAAAAAAAAAAAAAAAAAAAAAAAAACCACTTCAATCCCTCCGTATGTTCTCAAAATAATACTGTTTTTTAAGTATTATTGGAATTGGGGTTGGTGTTAGGGAAGATATTTAGGGTTGTGTCCAATTAACAAAGTCCAATATTGCATTAGTATATTTCATGATACACTAACACTTGAAAAATGGAGAAAAGACAAGTAACCCCCTCATTTACACTTAACGGGGCATTTTAACTCTATGTATCAATTCCTTGTTTGTTATCCTCCTTCCCACCCCAACTCGACTGGTTATTATGTATTACTAGCAAAATAAAAAAAACACCCTCTGGGTCGAACGTAAAATAATATGGCTGAGGGATGGAGTTTGAAATTTAATATCAGAGAGTTTTTTTATCATAAGTAAAATCATCAAATTTATTAAAGGATAAAAAATAAAAAATTATAAAGAAGTAAAAAATACAAAAAAATTGAAATGGAAACTTAGTTCTGATAACTCTTAAATATATATTAAAATAAAACAAACTAATATATAGATAGATTACATACCAGTATAGTATTTAAACTTGTTTAAAAACAATGTTGAGGACTGTCTAACATTGCATGCTCAAATTTTGAGTGTAATTTATTCTATCGTTATGGACGTTTTTATGTAGTGTGACGTCATTTTTGTTACAGACAGAAAACCGGAAACAAATTCTCATTATTACTAGATTCCTTAATCTTCCGACGTTAATCATCCTGTGCAACACCTCTGGTTAAAAATGAGATAGTTCAAAATCATTCCTAGAAGAAATGCACAAAATGTAATCTGATTATCTGGTGTTCCTATTTTCTTTTTTTTTATGAGTGTCGTCACCTCATGCTAATAGTGCTGGGGAGGAGATGCCCTTGTTGCCGCAAAATTTTCCACAGATGTCGTGACAAGTACACCAAAAGCGTTGATTCCTGACGATAATGAATATGTCCTTTGGATTTTTCACAAAGCCTTTTGACTGGGCTGTGGATCCTAATATCACTGGGTTGACAGATCAATCCACCATGTGGCAGGCCCCTTACCTGGACACTTGAAGTTCTGGATGGCAATAGGTCTGACACTACTACGTTGTCACCACCCTGTCACGGTGAGGAGGGGTTGGACTTTAAGGTGGAGGTTGCTAATATGTCATATCATAAAGCAATCCCCATATGAGATGTTAACATTTTTGTAGAATTGACATCAGTACTCCTCTTTATACAGGATCTTTGACTAGCGTCCAGTCACCAGACAAAAAATCAGAGTGTAACCGAATACACTCTGTAGCAACTGACAGAACATGGTCAAGTGTTCAGTATATATATTTACCAACCCTCCACACAAGCAGGAATGTGACACAAGGTCAATTTCGTAAGCGGAGTTCAACAGGTTTGAATTCAGAGTTTTCCTTCTCCTAGACCAGTTGCCTAACCCAAGGTTAAAGAGCACAGTCTGCCCGCTAGTATTTTTCATAGCTGGAGGAGAGTAGGATTCAATATCTTTCCTAAGGTATTAGCGCTAAGTGAAATTGCAATTACCCATCCAGGATTGAACTCTGGGTGACGAGTCCATTTCCGATGATTTAACCATTACAACACGCACTTCTCTTCAAGTGCTCAGTATATGTGGATAAAAATATCCACACTAAAACCACCAGCCATCAAAACCTGGAAATAGACTTGACCATGCCACTAGTAGAGATAGCCCAACATTCTATTTAAACCACTTAACCAGTCTGGATCCTCAGAAGCAGATATGTCAATGCCCTAGCACCTATATGATTTTCCCAACGCTATGCCCTTATGGCAAGCCCAACCCCTTTTTATCATATGGGTGCTAGAAGGCAGTGACTGAGCGTCTACATGTCCTGGGAATGATGTTAAACTCTATCTGATGGTGAGGTTCAGTTTTGGAGGCTGGGAATGTGGAGCAACCCTTCATCACCATTGCTCCCTGGTCCACTCTGACCCGGAGTGGTAGTACCTGTTAAGGTCCCATCTATGGGTTTAAATAGTAAAATGTATTTATAAAAAAATTGTATTTCCATTAAGAATTGATTTATTTCAAAACTTTTATCGGCATTAAATGACCACTGAGGTTGATTGCCGTAGAACAAACAAACCAAAAAAAAAAAAAACCAGATCTCTAGAATTCTTTTTAAAACACTGTGTATATAATTAATTCCTCATTAACTAATTCTTTCCTTCAACCATTTATTTATTCATCTCATGACCTGGTTTTTCTAATAAATCAAATAATAGCTGTGAATTAAATGTCCAGGTCAAACAGTAGCATTAATATTACTAGCAAATATATGCACCCTCGGGTGCAAGTATTTAAGTTTTAATGTAATAAAATATTGTATTAAATTAGAAAGGCTAATGAAACTAAATAAGAATACAGATAAAAAGATTTGAAACAGAGGGAGTATAATAAAAGATTTGAAACAGAGGAGTAATAATAAAAAATGGAACAACTGAAACTTACTCTTCCACCACTCTCGTCTTTCATTGTTATTTTTTCTAATTTAAGTATTTAGTTATAAGGAAGTAAAGAATAAAATAACAGTTATTTTATCTTGTTTAATGGATTCATTTAAGATTCATTGAAGAGATTTTTTGCTTATATTCATTAAAATAAAACAAACAGTTAGAAATCAAATATACTAAGCACATATTTATTAAATTTTGATTTTTTAATATTAATATGCAAATTAGCCTTCCCGTTCACATTGTAAAGCGCTATTTTGTTGTATTATATAAATATAAATTGCATGTTGTTAGTATGTAGACATAGTCAAAGTATTAATATGTAAGACAATTTTATTATAATTGAAGTTTAGATAAAAATAAAATCATGTAGAATGTGATGTCAATAACTAAGAGAATTGTGACTTGAGTAGGATATTAGTTTCGCGTACAGACAGAAAAAACACACAATCTCCATTATAATAAGATATATATATATATATTATATCTTTTGTTACTTCCTCTCCTTTCTCTCTCCCCTGGAGAATTTTCTTTTCTTCTGCTCACAGGAGCAAAAAGGAGAAAATCACACATCATGAAAAACAGGGTGGGGTATTCACAAAAACAAAATGAGGGGTGGTCTATAAGTTACCACTCTCATCTATACATTTATTTTGATGACACAAAGTTGTTTATACTATATATACTTAAGAGGAATATAAATACCATACTCCTAACAAAAACGAAGAATCTAGCTAAGTCCGTTTGGTGTGGAGGTAAGATCCTTGCCTGTCAGCTTGACAGTCAGTTTCGAATCGCACACAGGGGCGGTCTTCGTATCTATACGCTCTGCTGATGAGGCCTAATAGGCCGAAATGTACATACAGAGAATTGATTTTTCCTCGATTTGTTTAGCCTTACATTTAAATAGGTAATCCCGCCTAATTAATTAATTATTAACTTTCTAAATTAGGTTTCGACTTCAATTAAGCACATATTCTCCCAAAATATTGTCGGCTGAAAATAGCCATATCATAAACACATCTGTTGTTTACTTCTCATATATATATATATATAATAATCTTATTTATAATGGAGATTTGGTGTCTCTCTGTCTATAACCAAAAACCACATCACTGCTTATGTCACAATACCTCAGGAATTGCATAAGTTTATCAATTAGTATTTAATTTATAGTCAAAATCATTAATACATACAATAAATCTTATTTATTAAAAAAGTCTCTATGAAAATCTGAGTTAAATTGCCTCAAAACAGCCCATGTTATTAGTGTGTTTAAAAATCCTGCAATGTGTCTTGTATATCACTAGATAAATGTTTACATAATATATGGTGTGGGTAATTTGCATACTGGTTTTAACAAAAACGGAGTTTCATAAAAAATACTGGTGTTATTAATCTCTAACAATTATTATTTTATTTTCGCAGCATTTAAAATCAATCTTATGAAGGATTTTATATAGAAACCAATTAAAATATGATTAAAATAAGTGTGATCTTTTTATTATGTGTTCTTATTTAATTTCCTTTGTCTTTCTAATCTAGTATATTTCATTACATTAAAACCTAAATACTATGCCCTGGGGCCCATATTGCTTGTAATAATATATATAATATATATATATATATATATATATATATATATTATGTAAGCTAATATAATAAATGACTTTTTGTTACCAACTGGTTTCAAAGGTTTAGCTGCTTCTCATCAGACAAATCACCCAGGAAAATTACATACACATAGATATTTTGTTATGCATAACATTAAGCTATTCTGCTTGTATTCTTTGTATGCATAATGATTAAAAATAATACTTTGTGCTACATCCTGCTCATGCAGAGGGGTTGGTGTGTGTGTGTATATATATATATATATATATATATATATATATATATAATATATACAATGGTAATATTATGGGTTTACACTCATAACTTGAAGTTTCATGGTAATCCAATCATCAGATGAGTCCAATGGTTGAGATGTTAAAAACCAGTCGTGAAATGGTTGAGATGTTAAAAAAACATTTTTTAACATCTCAACCATTGGACTCATCTGATGTTGGATTACCATGAAACTTCAAGTTATGTGTGTAAACCCATAATATTACCATTGATTTATAATCTGCTCTGCTTTATTAGCATTGAGCACCTTTTCATGCCAATACTTTTCTCATTTTTTCATTCTCTATTCATTATATATATATATATATATATATTTATTTTATTATAATGTACAATACATTTAAGGTGCAATTTTACTGTTGGTTTCCAAGTAGCCTGTTAAGCTACTTTTCTTCAGACAACGTGTTGTCTTGAAGAAAAGTGGCTAACATACTGCTTGGAAACCAATGGTAACATCAGATTCAACAACCAGATCTCAAGCCAAGAAACAGGGTAAGAAATAGATAAGGATATCATGATTACCATTAACCATCATCAACCCCTTCAAATAGAGCCTGCAAGCTACACACTGTGTGGACACTAGAATGCCATCTAGAGAACTTAGCCAAGAGCAATGACTGATAGGGATGGATAGTGAGAGAAGAAAGAGAGTCAAGGGAATCCATACTGTTGACATGCTTTGATGATTATGATGATGATACGATAACTTGAAATTCATTAACATTTAAATTTCATTTAACTGATAGGGACGGATATCGCGAGAGAGGGTCAAGGGAATCCAGCTGTTGACAATGCCTTGATGATGATGATGCATGATGATGATAACTTGATAATATATTAACATTCCAAATTTCGTTTCAGATGATTGAACTTTGTACTGTAAATGTCGTTTCCCACCGGCTGGTTGAGTTTCTTTTGATTGTTAATGTGAATTGTCCTCCGCAATTTTTAGTTTTCTGTGTTTGTATTTTACTACGCAGGGCTCGTGTGTCTCATAATATACGTAAATTTAACTGTAATGTACTTGTAAAGTTATTGTCTTGCGTTCGTGCCTTCCTCTTATAAGGCTGGGTTCGGATATTGGGTAGGTGATTTTTCACTTTTAAGAAATATCAAATGTCCAGGGACGCGAAAGCTTCTAACGGATCACAGGGTGAAGAATGAAGGAAAACAAAAGATAGACAAATACCTGGACCTTGCTAGAGAATTAAAAAAGCTGTGGAATATGAGGTTGAAAGTATACCAGTGTAGTGGGGCATTTGGAATGGTTCCCAAAATTTTTAGAAAACAGACTAGAGGAAATTGGAAATCAGAGGAAGAATTTGAACTATCCAGACAACAGCTCTGTTAAATCAGCTAAATACTCAGAGAGTCCTGTAAACCTGAGGAGATTTGTTGTCATTCAGACTCCAATGAAAGACCATCAGCTGACACTGAAAAACTCACAAGGAGTGAAATATAATAGATATAAAATTCAATATTATATATATATTTATTGTGAGAGATGTAGACAAACACGGGATTTTACAATGAATGAATGAATTGTTTATTTTGGGGATAATTTCGACACTATAAGATTTGCTCTTCCTGTCTTCTTCAGACATGAGATGAGTTCTTGCATTGAGATTCAATTCTTACTGATGAGTATCTTTAGTCAGGGGTAGGAGGAGGGTGCTCATCAGCTGCTTCTGATTTGAGGTGAATGTTTGGGCTGGAAGTATGGATCGACTAGGGGGGTCAGAGGTGAAGTATAAATATTCATACATTTATATAATAAATAAAAAAGAGAAAAGTGTTGTATTTTTCTTTGTATATGCCTATTGGGTTGTCTTCCTTTTGCTGGAAAGTTATCTTCGCCTCTGGGTCCCCGTTTTTGACACCAGGGTTTTTTTGGTATTAGGCGCCTGTTTTTCAAACTGCTCGGCTCCTTCTTCTTCTTCTTCTGCGGCACCTCAACGCATATGTTAGACCTTTTATGTCTACACCTTACTCTGTGGCTTTCCTGCCCCAACGCAAGTAATTTTACTTGAAATTAATAGATCTCCAGTCTATATCTCTATTGTTGTATTTCTTGTAGTAACTAATGTATACGTTTTATTGAATACATTCCTCCTTGTAATGTGTATTTCATGTCTTAAATGTCTCTCCATTTGCTTATATTAAAGTCCATGTTATGTTTTAACACCGCCTTGTGGAGTTTTTTGTTTCACCAATTATAATTGATATTATAACTTTGAACCTTACATGCCTATTATTTATTAGGTTTAGCCCGCGGTCGGTAGAGCGTTTGACTAGGAACCACAAGGTTCCTGGTTCGATAGCGGCCCTCCACACTCAGCGTATGAGCACACAGGGATCTGTAGCGTAAAGTGAGGAGCTGTGCAGGTGTGGCACTCCACCCAGATGCAAAAATATTCTTTGGTCTGGCACTAGTGAAATAGGGATAGACTCCCCTCGGTGTCTGGCTGATACCGACTTAACCCACCCCAACGACTTTACTTTTTTAACTTTTATTATTAGCTGTAAGGGAGTGTTGACAGTAAGTGTTGCGGTCAAGTAGTTGATGTTCTTAACCCACATATTTTGGGATGGAAGTATAGATCGACTATGGAGCGGGGGGGGCAGTGATGAGTATATATATTCATACATTTATATAATGAATAAAAAATTGAAAAGTGTGTATTTTTTGTATATGCAAGCTATACCAAAAAATCGTCTGCTACAGTTTTTTTTAAAACGAATTAAAATTTAATTAAATCTATTATTTAAGGTCAAACTTTTGTCTAAAAACGATATAGTAGTAACATAATGACCATCATTAAAAAAAGAAAAATATCATATACATATGCAATTTATTTTTAATACATTTTAAAACAATTTGTTTTGGTCAATTTCGATCACGTTCAGCCATTTGCTCTTTTTAAATGGTAATAAGGGCTTGTTACAAATTTAATGTAACATTCGCGATTGCAAAAAATTTACCATAAATCAGGGAATTATTCAATTTTAATGAAATTTTCAGTATTGATTTATCAATTATGAAGTTTATAATGCATCAGTTATTTTATTTCAAAACTTTAATTAAATATTTTTTGGTTATGAAAAATTAATATATAAATTCATTTAAATAAAATATTCTGATGCTAAGTTAAAAATGTTATATTTTTAGATTCTAGAAATAAATATCTATTTAATGCAAACCTTATTTTTAGTTAAAAGTACACGTTTTGAAGAAAACTCTATTGAAAATTTAGGCCCCGTTTTTAAGCAGAAAAATATCGATGTAAATTTTTTCTTTTATAAGATAATAGCCAATTAAAATAATTATCGAAATGAGTAAAAAAGAATCTCCAAAATTATTTTTTTTTTTTTTTAGCCTTTTATTTCCAATTTTCGGTACTTATTTTCTTATAAAATATTCCCCTTAAAAATTTTTTTTTTTTTCTATTTACACTTTGGTCTTTTATCTTTTTTATTTATACTGTAATTAGTATCAACAAGGACTAACTCACTGAGATTTTACAACCCCCAAAGTAAGGGGGGTTAAAATTAAGTGACCTGAAAAAAAATGAAAAGTTTTGAAATAAAATAAATGATGCATTATAAAGTTTCATTCGTGATAAATAAACACTGAAAATTTCAATTAAAATCCGATATTCCCTGATTTTTGGTAAATTATTTCTGTAGGGGGGCTAAAGTAATTTTGTCAAAAACGCATTTTAGGCTCATTTTGCCAGTAGCTACTATATCTTAAAAGAAAAAAATTATACATCGATATTTTTCTGCTTAAAAAGGGGGGGGGACTACATTTTTCAATAGAGTTTTTCATCAAAACATATACTTTGATTGACTAAAATAAGGTTTGCATTAAATAGATATTTATTTTAGAATCTAAAAATAATAACATTTTAACTTAAAATCCGAATATTTAATTTTAAATGATTTTATATATATTAATTTTTCATAGCAAAAACTAAATAAAGTTTTGAAATAAAATACTGATGCATTATAAATTCATTAATTGATAAATCAATACTGAAAATTTCATTAAAATCCTATAATTCCACTCTGATTTTTGGTAAATTATTTTCTGAGGGCTAAATTCATTTTGTCAAAAATTGCATTTTAACAATTTGGGGTTATACCTAGTATATGCCTGATTATTAGTTTATCTGGCTTCTAATTTTCTTCCATACCCTCAAGACTCCGTTTTTATCAGGGATATTTTTTCATTCTCCATTTCAGTTGAAGAATGATCCATGAAGAATCTTTACGAAGACATAATGAATACCGGATGCAACATGGATGTCAATCTTTGGTTCTCAATCAAGTTCTCAACAAATTACGCCCAAATGGCGCAGATTTGGCCAATACGAACCACATCCATCCACAGTGGCCAAATTGTTGAGGGGTCAAAATTGGAGAGAATATTGCTGTGATATATTCAAGAAGAGCCAAAGAAATTACTGGTACGTACAAAAAAATATCTCTTTAAGAGATTTCTGTTTTTCATATCCCTCTAGCCTATCGGTGCACCGACTGCACTCTGGCAGAGGGATGAGACCCTCACCCCAATGGGGCTACCTGCTGGCCATTGATCGTGACCTGTGATGCTTAAGGACGGAATCCTGGTTGGTTGAGCAGTCCATGACATGCAACAATTCAACTTAGCCCTTACTTGGCTTGACAGGCGGTCAGAGAGACCCCTTCCGATCAAGCCTAACACCTATATGTTCTAGGAATGACAAATTCCTGATGGTGAGGTTCCAGTTCTGGATGGTCTGGGGAATCCCCGGCACTTCTTCATCACCATTGCTTCTCAGGTCCACTCTGACCCAGAGTGGTAGTACATGTTAGGAATCCCATCTATGGTTAAATAGAAAAAAATGTGTTTAAAACAAATTGAGTACTCCATAAGAATGAATAAACCAAAACGTCTTTGGCTTAAAATGACTCAACAAGTGTGACATGCCGTAAAACCCAACATATCCCTCTATACCAGGTTTTAAGCTGAGGCAGCCCTTCGGACTGCATGGATTATGTAACACTGAGTTATTAAGAAACTGTCTGGTTTAGATGATGTGATTAATAAAACTAGCTGAATCCATATAGATCTGGCACGTCAAACTGAGTAGCCCCCTAGGGTTGCATGGATTACATATGTATGTCATGAGGGCCACATATGAAACTAAGTCTTTAAATCTTCTTCTACTTAACAGAACAAAGTGATAAATTGCTATCATTAATTTGTTTTTATCAACTAAAAGCCAATAAATACATATATATAAAACATTTTTGTTAAAAAGAAAGGAAACGACTATTGCTGACTGAGTTCAAATGATAAGAATGTGCAATGTCACTGTCATACCTATGCATTGATTGAAATCAGGAGAGGCAAGAGGAAAGACTCACTCCCTTTCATTGACTGGTTACCCCCTACTTCCGCAAAATCAAAGGAAGGGATGAGAGACAATGCGTTGATAACAGCCTCTGTTTAAAATGTACACAAGTCACTGTCACTTTTAATTTAATAGCCATGTGTTGATTGAAAAGCAGGAGAAAGCAAGAGGAAAGACTCACTCCTTCTATACACTCAAAGGAAGGCATGATAGACAATACATTGATAGCAGGCCTCTCTTTTTTAACACTTTGTCCCAATAGAATAAACGTTTTCAATCAGAATTTTTTGAAAAAAACTTGAAAAAACACCAAGATATTATTAAAAATGGTAATTCAGGAATTAGAATCGATGAGACAATAAAATCGTTAACATACATTTTCATCAAAATACGTAGTCTTATACATGGCTGAAAAATGGTATTTTGGGGGCACTTTTGAAGCCCATATCTCCCCATGCTCAAGCGAACTCAACCATCTTTTACTATGTGATACTCCTCATCGAACCTCTATCAGAAAATCATATTAGTTTGGCAACTTTATTTGTACATG
The DNA here is from genome assembly GCA_023376005.1 of Doryteuthis pealeii. Classification (NCBI taxonomy): domain Eukaryota; kingdom Metazoa; phylum Mollusca; class Cephalopoda; order Myopsida; family Loliginidae; genus Doryteuthis; species Doryteuthis pealeii. The sequence continues at coordinate 45,903,334 of CM042165.1, read as the reverse complement.
AAATTGGCCATTTTGCCCACTCTCACTATCTTATCGTCTAGATATGTGTACAGCTGAGCAACTTATATGATAAAAGTCAGTGTTTCACTCCATGGACTGTTTTTCGTTTTTTTTTAAACTCTGGTTTAAACAGACAGAGATAGATAGAATATTAACACAGATAGATAGAATAGATACTATATCTTCTGAATTTTTGAGATGAGGCTTGATAATTTGATTATTTGGATTATTCTAGATAGATATTTAACAAGAGATAGATAGATAGATACTATATGCTCTGAATTTTTTAGATGAGGCTTGATAATTTGGATTATTTGGATTATTCGGACTATTATTGTCCTCATCTTTATTGTTATCTGTACATGTTTCGGCGATGTGCCCCTAATCTTCTTCGGGTATTTCTTGTTATCCCATTCATAAACTTTTATTTTTTTAAATTACAACACGCTATTTAAGCAAGTAATCCTTTGAAAGTAATCTTTTTGAATGTTTTTTGGTAATTCCATGTTAAATCCAGCCATATCATCCACCCCCTTGAATTTTTCTGAAATTTTTCCAAGTGTGGATTATGATAAAGTTAGACAATCCCCAAAATTTGAGTTTCAATTCCAAAAATTGGCGGAGTTATGTCGAATTTTAACTCTCCAAATTTGAGGGGGTCGCGAAAATGGCGACTTTTTGTAAAATGAGTTCTAGAGATTCCCTACTCCTAAAAATTGGTTTATAAAAGAATTTTTGTCCAAGGAGTCCAAAATACTATAAAAAATCTTAAGTCAACCAATTTTAAGTTATTGATGATTTCTGATTTTTCATAGCAATTTGAATATCCCGATGTAGCACTGCATCTACGAAAACAATTTTTTTATTATATTTCACATATATTGAATATTATTTGTTCAGAAAAATTGAACGGGGGTGGGTGACAGTTCTACTTTTTCTGGATGATTTGACATGGTATTACCCTTTTTGTCTCTTTTTTCTTTTAAAGGTAAAGAAGTACGTGACAAATGGTACAGTGAAATTAAATTGTACGATTTTGAAAATGGAAATGGATCAGACTATCTGGTAAGATTTCAAGTTTATTAATATTTTTTTTTTGTGTGTGTATATGTGTACATATCATCATCATATACTCTCATGTGTGTATATATCATATATATATATGTGTGTGTGTGTGTATATATATGTTGTGGTGTGTGTATATTATATTTACCAACTCCCCTCCGCATGAGTAGGATGTGACACAAGGTCAATTTCTTAAGCGAAGTTCAACAGGTTTGAATTCAGAGTTTTCCTCTCTCTAGACTGGTTGCCTAACCAACGTTAGAGCCCAGTCTGCCTACTATTTACCCATAGCTGGAGGGAGAGTAGGATTCATACCTTTCCCAAGGGTATTAGCGCTAAGTGAATGCAATTACCACATCCAGATTTGAACTCGGGGCGAAATGAGTCCATTTCCCAGACTTTAACCATTACACCACAACGCTTCCTACTTATTGTGTGTGTGTATATATGTGTGTATATGTATGTGTGTGTGTGTTGTATATAATATACATATGTGTGGGGGGTATCTATATATATATATATATATATATATATATATTTGTGTGTGGGGGTATATGTATGTATGTAGTATATACATACATATATATGTACATATCATCATCATATGCTCACAGCTCGGCTCCACTTGACTCTCAGCCTTGTCGACTGGGGCTTTTAGAATAGAGTGACTGCACCTCTGTAGATGCCCCCACCCCCAATAGGGTTACCTATTCGCCATGTGTGGTGACCTATAATGCTTAAGGATGGAACCCTGGTGCTTGAGCAGTCAATGACATGCAACACTCCGTTTTGGTCCTTCTTATGCTAAACGGGCAGTTGGAGAAGCTCCCTTCAATCACGGCAGGGTCCATCCTTAGCATATAGGTCACCACACATGGCGAAAGGTAACCCTATTGGGTGGGGGCATCACAGAGGTGCAGTCACTCTATTCTAAAGCCCAGTCGACAAGGCTGGAGAGTCAATGAAGCCGAGCTGTGAGCATATGATGATGATATGTAACATATATATGTATGTATATACATACAATACTACATATACCGCCCTCACACACAGAATATATATATATATATATATATATATATATATAGATACCCCCCACACATTGTATATATATATACACATAACAACACACCACATCATATACACAATAATATACCACACACATAAGAGGAAGCGTGTGTGTAATGGGTTAAAGTCTTGGGAATGGACTCATCGCCCCGAGTTCAAATCCTGGATGTGGTAATTGGCATTTCACTTAGCGCTAATACCGCTTGGGAAAGGTATGAATCCTTACTCTCCTGCGCAGCTATGGGTAAATATAGGGCAGACTGGGCTCTAACGTTGGTTAGGCAACCAGTCTAGGAGAAGGAAAACTCTGAATTCAACCTGTTGAACTCGCTTAAGAAATTGACCTTGTGTCCACATCCTACTCATGCGGAGGGGTTGGTAATATATATATACACACACAACAGCACATGATATATATCACACACACACACATAATATATATGTATATACACACAATGAGTATTGATGATGATATGTACACATATACAACACACAAAAAAAAAAATATTAAATAAACTTGAACAATCTTTACCAGTAATAGTCTGATCCATTTCATTTTCAAAATCGTAGCAATTTAATTTCACTGTAGCATTTGTCATGACTTTTTACCTTTAAAAGAAAAAAGAGACAAAGGGTAATAGCCATGTCAAATCTCCAGAAAAAGTAGAACTGTCACCCACCCCCGTTCAATTTTCTGAACAATAATGTTCAATATATGTGAAATAATATATAGAAAAAATTGTTTTCGTAGATGAGTGCTACATCGGGATATTTTCATATTGCTAATTCGAAAAAAATCAGAAATCATCATAACTTAAAATTGGTTGACTTTAAGATTTTTTTATAGTATTTTTTGGACTCCTTGGACAAAAATTCTTTTATAAACCAATTTTTAGGAGTAGGGGAATCTCTAGAAATCATTTTACAAGTCGCCATTTTCGCGACGCCCCTCAATTTGGAGAGTTTAAAATTCGCATAACTCCCGCAATTTTTGGAATGAAACTCAATTTTTTGGGATTGTCTAACTTTAATCAATAAATCCACACTTGGAAAATTTCCAGAAAAATCAAGGGGGTGGATTGATATGGTCTGGATGATTTAACATGGAATTACAAAAAACATTTCAAAAGATTACTTCAAGGACTTATCTTGCTTAAAATAGCGTGTTGTATTTAAAAATAAAAGTTTATGAATGGGATAACAAGAAATACCCGAAGAAGATTAGAGGGCCATCGGCCGAACATTGTACAGATAACAATAAAGATGAGGACAATAGTCCGAATAATCCAAATAATCCAATATTATCAAGCCTATCTAAAAAATTCAGAGATATAGTATATATCTATCTATCATCTGTTAATATTCTATCTATGAATAATCAAATAACCAAATTATCAGCTCATCTCAAAAATTAGAGTATAGTATCTATCATCTGATCTGTGTTAATATTCTATCTATCTCTGTCTGTTAAACCAGATGTTTAAAAAAAAATCGAAAAAACAGTCCATGGAGTGGAAACATCTGACTTTTATCATAATAAGTTGCTAGCTGTACACATATCTAGACGATAGATAGTGAGAGTGGGCAAAATGGCCAATTTCAATTACAAATAAAGTGGCCAACTAATATGATTTTCTGATGAGTTCGATGAGGAGTATCACATAGTAAGATGTTGAGTTCGCTTGAGCATTGGGGAGAATTGGGCTTCAAGTGCCCCAAATACCATTTTTCAAGCCATTATAAGATACGTATTTTGATGAAAAATGTTATGTATCGATTTTATTGTTTTTTCTCATCGATTCTAATGCCTGAATTACCATTTTTAATAATATCTTGGTGTTTTCAAGTTTTTTTCAAAAATTCTTGGTTGAAACGTTTAATTCTATTGGGAAAAGTGTTAAAAAAGGAGAGCCTGCTATCAATTTGTCCTATATGCCTTCCTTTGAGTTGTAGAAGGGAGTGAGTCTTTCCTCTTGCTTTCTCCTGCTTTCATCAACACTGGCTATAATTAAAAGTGACAGTGACTTGTGGTACATTTTAAAACAGAGGCTTTTATCATACGCATTGTCTCTCATCCCTTCCTTTGGATTTGCCGAAGTAGGGGGGTAACTCAGTCAAATGAAGGGAGTGAGTCTTTCCTCTTGCCTTCTCCTGATTTCAAATCAATGCAAATAGGTATGACAGTGACATTTGCACTCTATGAATTTGAACTCAAGTCAGCAATAGTCGTTTTTCCTTTCTTTTTACAAAATGTTTTTTATATAATGTATTTATTGGCTTTTAGTTGATATAAACAAATTAATGATAGCAATTTATACTTTGTTCTGTTAATGTAAGGAAGGATTTAAAGACTTAGTTGTCATATGTGGCCCTCATGAATACATATGTAATCCATGCAACCCTAGGGGGCTACTCAGTTTGACGTTGCCAGATCTATATGGATTCAAGCTAGTTTTTAATCACTCATCTAAACCAGACAGTTTCTTAATAACTCAGTGTTACATAATCCTGCAGTCCGAAAGGGCTGCCAGCTTAAAAAGCCTGGTATAGAGGGATATGTTGGGTTTTACGGCATGTCAAACACTTGTTGAGGTCATTTTAATAGCCAAGTTTACGTTTTTGGTTTTAATTCATTCTTAATGGTACTCAATTTGTTTTAAACAATTTTTTCTATTTACCATAGATNGGGATCCTAACATGTACTACCACTCTGGGTCAGAGTGGACCTGAGAGCAATGGTGATGAAGAAGTGCCCGGATTCCCCAGACCTCCAGAACTGGAACCTCACCATCAGAATTTGTCATTCCTAGAACATATAGGTGTTAGGGCTTGATCGGAAGGGGTCTCTCTGACCGCCTGTCAAGCCAAGTAAGGGCCTAAGTGAATTGTTGCATGTCATGGACTGCTCAACCACCAGGATTCCGTCCTTAAGCATCACAGGTCACGATCAATGGCCAGCAGGTAGCCCCATTGGGGTGGAGGGTCTCATCCCTCTGCAGAGGTGCAGTCGGTGCACCGATAGGGCTAGAGGGATATGAAAAACAGAAATCTCTATAAGAATATTTTTTTTTGTACGTACCAGTAATTTCTTTGGCTTCTTCTGAATATATCACAGCAATATTCTCTCCAATTTTGACCCCCTCAACAATTTGGCCACTGTGATGGATGTGGTTCGTATTGGCCAAATACTGCGCCCATTTTTGGGCGTAATTGTTGAGAACTTGATTGAGAACCAAAGATTGACATCCATGTTGCATCCGGTATTCATTATGTCTTCGTAAAGATTCTTCATGGAATTCATTCTTCAACTGAAATGGAAGAATGAAAAAATATCCTGATAAAAACGGTACTTGAGGGTATGAAGAAAATTAGAAGCCAGATAAACTAATAATAGGCATATACTAGGTATACCCAAAATTGGTCTAAAATGCATTTTTGACAAAATGAATTTAGCCCCCAGAAAATAATTTACCAAAAATCAGGGAATTATAGGATTTTAATGAAATTTTCAGTATTGATTTATCAATTAATGAATTTTATAATGCATCAGTTATTTTATTTCAAAACTTTAATTTAGTATTTTTGCTATGAAAAATTAATATATAAAATTCATTTAAAATAAAAATATTCGGATTTTAAGTTTAAAATGTTATATTTTTAGATTCTAGAAATAAATATCTATTTAATGCAAACCTTATTTTAGTCAATCAAAGTATATGTTTTGATGAAAAACTCTATTGAAAATGTAGTCCCCCCCCCCTTTTTAAGCAGAAAAATATCGATGTATAATTTTTTTCTTTTATAAGATAATAGTAGCTACTGGCAAAATGAGCCTAAAATGCGTTTTTGACAAAATTACTTTAGCCCCCCCTACAGAAAATAATTTACCAAAAATCAGGGAAATATCGGATTTTAATGAAATTTTCAGTGTTTATTTATCAACGAATGAACTTTATAATGCATCATTTATTTTATTTCAAAACTTTCTCATTTTTTTCAGGTCACTTAATTTTAACCCCCCTTATTTTGGGGTTGTAAAATCTCAGTGAGTTAGTCCTTGTTTGATACTAATTACAGTATAAATAAAAAAATAAAAGACCAAAGTTGTAAATAGAAAAAAAAAAAATTTTAAGGGGAAATTTTATAAGAAAATAAGTACCGAAAATTGGAAAATAAAAGGTAAAAAAAAAAAAAAAAATTTTTGGAGATTTCTTTTTTACTCATTTCGATAATTATTTTAATTGGCTATTATCTTATAAAAGAAAAAATTATACATCGATATTTTTTCTGCTTAAAAAGGCGGGGCCTAAATTTTCAATAGAGTTTTTCTTCAAAACGTGTACTTTAACTAAAATAAGGTTTGCATTAAATAGATATTTATTTCTAGAATCTAAAAATATAACATTTTAAACTTAGCATCAGAATATTTTTATTTTAAATGAATTTTATATATTAATTTTTCATAACAAAAATATTTAATTAAAGTTTTGAAATAAAATAACTGATGCATTATAAACTTCATTAATTGATAAATCAATACTGAAAATTTCATTAAAATTGGATAATTCCCTGATTTATGGTAAATTTTTTTGCAATCGCGAATGTTACATTAAATTTGTAAACAAGCCCTTTATACCATTTAAAAAGAGCCAAAATGGCTGAACGTGATCGAAATTGACCAAAACAAATTGTTTTAAATGTATTAAAAATAAATTGCATATGTAATGATATTTTTCTTTTTTTAATGATGGTCATTATGTTACTACTTATCGTTTTAGACAAAAGTTTGACCTTAAATAATAGATTTAATTAATTTTAATTCGTTTTAAAAAAAACTGTAGCAGACGATTTTTGGGTATAGCTTGCATATACAAAAAATACACACTTTTCAATTTTTTTATTCATTATATAAATGTATGAATATATATACTTCATCACTGCCCCCCCCCGCTCCATAGTCGATCTATACTTCCATCCCAAATATGTTGGGTAAGAACATCAACTACTTGACCCAACACTTACTGTCAACACTGCCCCTTACAGCTAATAATAAAAGTAAAAAAGTAAAGTCGTTGGGGGTGGGTTAAAGTCGGTATCAGCCAGACACCGAGGGAGTCTATCCCCTTTTCACTAGTGCCAGACCAAGAAGAATATTTTTGCATCTGGGGTGGAGTGCCACACCTGCCATCAGCTCCTCACTTTACCGTACAGATCCCTGTGCTGCTCATACGCTGAGTTGGTGAGGGCCGCTATCGAACCAGGAACCTTGTGGTTCCTAGTCAAACGCTCTACCGACCGGGCTAAACCCTAATAATAGGCATGTAAGGTTCAAAGTTATAATATCAATTATAATTGGTTGAAACAAACAACTCCGACAAGGGTGTTAAACATAACATGGACTTTAATATAAGCAAATGGAGAGACATTTAAGACATGAAATACACATACAAGGAGAGGAATGGTATACAATAAAAAAACGTATACATTAGTTCACTACAAGAACATACAAAATAGAGATATAGGACTGGAGAATCTATAATTTCAAGTAAAATTACTTGCGTTGGGGGGCAGAAGCCCCCCACACGAGAAGGGTGTAGACATAAAAGTCTAACCCATATGCGTGAGGTGCCGCAGAAGAAGAAGAAGAAGAGGCCGAGAGTTTGAAAACAGGCGCTTAATACCAAAAAAACCCTGGGTGTCAAAAACGGGGACCCAGAGGGAAGATAACTCTTCCAGGCAAAAGGGAAGACAACCCAATAGGCATATACAAAAAAAATACACACTTTTTCTTTTTTTATTTATTATATAAATGTATGAATATTTATACTTCACCTCTGACCCCCCCCTAGTCGATCCATACTTCCAGCCCAAACATTCACCTCAAATCAGAAGCAGCTGATGAGCACCCTCCTCCTACCCCTGACTAAAGATACTCATCAGTAAGAGAATTGAATTCTCCAATGCAAGAACTCATCTCATGTCCTGAAGAAGATCAGGAAGAGCAAAATGTTATAGTGTCGAAATTATCCCCAAAAATAAACATTCATTCATTCATTGTAAAATCCCGTGTTTGTCTACATCTCTCCACATAAATATATTTATATATGAATGTTTTTTATCTATTATATTTCACTCCTTGTGAGTTTTTCAGTGTCAGCTGATGGTCTTTCATTGGAGTCTGAGTGACAACAAGTCTCCTCAGGTTTACAGGACTCTCCTGAGTATTCTAGCTGATTTCAACAGAGCTGTTGTCTGGATAGTTCAAATTCTTCCTCTGATTTCCAATTCCTCTAGTCTGTTTTCTAAAAATTTTGGGAACCATTCCAAATGCCCCAACTACACTTGGTATCACTTTCAACCTCATATTCCACAGCTTTTTTAATTCTCTAGCAAGGTCCAGGTATTTGTCTATCTTTTTGTTTTCCTTCATCTTCACCCTGTGATCCGTTAGAACTTTCGCGTCCCTGGACGATTTGATATTTCTTAAAAAGTGAAAAATCAACCTACCCAATATCCGAACCCAGCCTTATAAGAAGGAAGGCACGAACGGCTAAGACAATAACTTTACAAGTACATTACAGTTAAATTTACGTATATTATGAGACACACGAGCCCTGCTAGTAAAATACAAACACAGAAAACATAAAAATTGCGGAGGACAATTCACATTAAACATCAAAGAAACTCAACCAGCCGTGGAAACGACATTTACAGTACAAAGTTCAATCATCTGAAACGAAATTTGGAATGTTAATATATTATCAAGTTATCATCATCATCATCATCATCATCAAGGCATGTCAACAGTCTGGATTCCCTTGACCCTCTCTCGATATCCGTCCCTATCAGTTAAATGAAATTTGAAATGTTAATGAATTTTCAAGTTATCAGTATCATCATCATAATCATCAAAGCATGTCAACAGTATGGATTCCCTTGACTCTCTTTCTCTCTCTCACTATCCATCCCTATCAGTCATTGCTCTTGGCAAGTTCTCTAGATGGCATCTAGTGTCCACACAGTGTGTAGCATTGCAGGCTCTATTTGAAGGGTGTGATGATGTGTTAATGGTAATCATGATATCCTTATCTATTTCTTACCCTGTTCTCTTGGCTGAGATCTGGTTGTTGAATCTGATGTTACCATTGGTTTCCAAGCAGTATGTTAGCCACTTTTCTTCAAGACAACACGTTGTCTTGAAGAAAAGTAGCTAACAGGCTACTTGGAAACCAACAGTAACAATTGCACCTTAAATGTATTGTACATTATAATAAATAAATATATATATATATATATATATATAATGAATAGAGAATGAAAAAATGAGAAAAGTATTGGCATGAAAAGGTGCTCAATGCTAATAAAGCAGAGCAGATTTATAATCAATGGTAATATTATGGGTTTACACACATAACTTGAAGTTTCATGGTAATCCAATCATCAGATGAGTCCAATGGTTGAGATGTTAAAAAATGTTTTTTTAACATCTCAACCATTTCACGACTGGTTTTTAACATCTCAACCATTGGACTCATCTGATGATTGGATTACCATGAAACTTCAAGTTATGAGTGTAAACCCATAATATTACCATTGATATATATATATATATATATATATATAATATATATATATATATATATACACACACACACCAACCCCTCTGCATGAGCAGGATGTAGCACAAAGTATTATTTTTATCATTATGTACAAAAGAATACAACGAGAATAGCTTAATGTTATGCATAACAAAATATCTATGTGTATGTAATTTCTCCTGGGTGATTTGTCTGATGAGAAGCAGCTAAACCTTTGAAACCAGTGGTAACAAAAAGTCATTTATTATATAGCTTACAATAATATATATATATATATATATATATATATATATATATATATTTACAAGCAATATGGGCCCCCAGGGCATAAGTATTTAGGTTTTAATGTAATGAAATATACTAGATTAGAAAGACAAAGGAAATTAAATAAGAACACATAAAAAGATCACACTTATTTTAATCATATTTTAATTGGTTTCTATATAAAATCCTTCATAAGATTGATTTTAATATGCTGGAAAATAAAATAATAATGTTAGAGATTAATAACACCAAGTCATTTTTTATGAAACTCGGTTTTGTTAAAACCAGTATGCAAATTACCCACACCATATATTATGTAAACATTTATTTCTTAGTGATATACAAGACACATTGCAGGATTTTAAACACACTAATAACATGGGCTGTTTTGAGGCAAATTTAACTCAGATTTTCATAGAGACTTTGTTAATAAATAAGATTTATTGTATGTATTAATGATTTTGACTATAAATTAAATACTAATTGATAAACTTATGCAATTCCTGAGGGTATTGTGACATAAGCAGTGATGTGGTTTTGGTTATAGACAGAGAGACACCAAATCTCCATTATAATAAGATTATATATATATATATATATGAGAAGTAAACAAACAGATGATGTTTATGATATGGCTATTTTCAGCCGACAATATTTGGGAGAATATGTGCTTAATTGAAGTCGAACCTAACTTAGAAAGTTAATAATTAATTAATTAGGCGGGATTACCTATTTAAATGTAAGGCTAAACAAATCGAGAAAAATCAATCTCTGTATGTACATTTCGGCCTATTAGGCCTCATCAGCAGAGCTATAGATACGAAGACCGCCCCGTGTGCGATTCGAAACCTGACTGTCAAGCTGACAGGCAAGGATCTTACCTCCACACCAAACGGACTTAGCTAGATTTCTTCGTTTTGTTTAGGAGTAGGTATTTATATTCCTCTTAAGTTATATATATATAAATCAACTTTGTGTCATCAAAATAAATGTATAGACTGAGAGTGGTAACTTATAGACCACCCCTCATTTTGTTTTTGTGAATACCCCACCCTGTTTTTCATGATGTGTGATTTTCTCCTTTTGCCTCCTGTGAGCAGAAGAAAAGAAATCTCCAGGGGAGAGAGAAAGGGAGAGGAAGTAACAAAAGATATATATATATATATATATATCTTATTATAATGGAGATTGTGTGTTTTTCTGTCTGTAACCGAAACTATATTCCTACTCAAGTCACAATTCTCTTAGTTATTGACATCACATTCTACATGATTTTATTTTTATCTAAACTTCAATTATTAATAAAATTGTCTTACATTATTAATACTGTTGACTATGTCTACATACTAACAACATGCAATTATATTTATATATACAACAAAATAGCGCTTTACAATGTGAACGGGAAGGCTAATTTGCATATTAATATTAAAAAATCAAATTTAATAAATATGTGCTTAGTATTATTGATTTCTAACTGTTTGGTTTTATTTTAATGAATATAAGCAAAAATCTCTTCAATGAATCTTAAATGAAATCCATTAACAAGATAAAATAACTGTTATTTTATTCTTTACTTCCTCTTATAACTAAATACTTAAATTAGAAAAAATAACAATGAAAGACGAGAGTGGTGGAAGAGTAAGTTTCAGTTGTTCCATTTTTTATTATACTCCCTCTGTTTCAAATCTTTTATTATACTCCCTCTGTTTCAAATCTTTTTATCTGTATTCTTATTTAGTTTCATTAGCCTTTCTAATTTAATACAATATTTTATTACATTAAAACTTAAATACTTGCACCCGGAGGGTGCATATATTTGCTAGTATATATAATGCTACTGTTTGACCTGGACATTTAATTCAGCTATTATTTGATTTATTAGAAAAACCAGGTCATGAGATGAATAAATAAATGGTTGAAGGAAAGAATTAGTTAATGAGGAATTAATTATATACACAGTGTTTTAAAAAGAAATTCTAGAGATCTGTTTTTTTTTTTTGGTTTGTTTTGTTCTACGGCATATCAACCTCAGTGGGTCATTTAATGCCGATAAAGTTTTGAAATAAATCAATTCTTAATGGATAATACAATTTTTTTATAAATACATTTTACTATTTAACCCATAGATGGGACCTTAACAGGTACTACCACTCCGGGTCAGAGTGGACCAGGGAGCAATGGTGATGAAGGGGTGCTCCACATTCCCCAAGCCTCCAAAACTGGAACCTCACCATCAGATAGAGTTTAACATCATTCCCAGGACATGTAGACCCTCAGTCACTGCCTTCTAGCACCCATATGATAAAAAGGGGTTGGGGCTTGCCATAAGGGCAATAGCGTTGGGAAAATCATATAGGTGCTAGGGCTTGACATATCTGCTTCTGAGGATCCAGACTTGGTAAGTGGTTTAAATAGAATGTTGGGCTATTCTACTATGTGGCATGGTCAAGTCTATTTCCAGGATTTTGATTGGCTGGTGGTTTTAGTGTGGATATTTTTATCCACATATACTGAGCACTTGAAGAGAAGTGCGTGGTGTAATGGTTAAAGTCATCGGAAATGGACTCGTCACCCAGAGTTCAAATCCTGGATGTGGTAATTGCAATTTCACTTAGCGCTAATACCTTTAGGAAAGATATGAATCCTACTCTCCCTCCAGCTATGGATAAATACTAGGGCAGACTGTGCTCTTTAACCTTGGTTAGGCAACTGGTCTAGGAGAAGGAAAACTCTGAATTCAAACCTGTTGAACTCCGCTTACGAAATTGACCTTGTGTCACATCCTGCTTGTGTGGAGGGGTTGGTAAATATATATACTGAACACTTGACCATGTTCTGTCAGTTGCTACAGAGTGTATTCGGTTACACTCTGACTTTTTTTGTCTGGTGACTGGACGCTAGTCACAGATTCCTGTAAAAGAGAGTATGATGTCAATTCTACAAAAATGTTAACATCTCTATGGGGATTGCTTTATGATATGACATATTAGCAACCTCCACCTTAAAGTCCAACCCCTCCTCACCGTGACAGGGTGGTGACAACGTAGTAGTGTCAGACCTATGCCATCCAGAACTCAAGTTCCAGGTAAGGGCCTCCCATGGTGGATTGATCTGTCACCCAGTGATATTAGATCCACAAGCCAGTCAAAGGGGCTTTGGTGAAAATCCAAAGGACATATTCATTATCGTCAGGAATCAACAGCTTTTGGTGTACTTGTCACTACATCTGTGGAAAATTTGCGGCAAACAAGGGCATCTCCTTCCCCAGACTATTTAGCTGAGGTGACGACACTCATAAAAAAAAGAAAATAGGAACACCAGATAATCAGGATTTACATTTTTGCATTTCTTCTTGGATGATTTGAACTATCTCATTTTTAACCAGAGGGTGTTGCAGGATGATAACGGTCGGAAGATTAAGGAATCTATTAATAATGGAGATTTGTTTCCGGTTTTTGTCTGTAACAAAAATGACGTCACACTACATAAAACGTCATAACGTAGAATAAATACACTCAAAATTTGAGCATGCAATGTTAGACAGTCCTCATTGGTTTTTTAAACAAGTTTTAATAAATACATACCTGGTATTATCTATCTATATATAGTTTGTTTTATTTTAATATATATTTAAAGTTATCAGAACTAAGTTTCCATTTCAATTTTTTTATTTTTTACTTCTTTAATAAATTTATTTTATTTTTTACTCCTTTAATAAATTTGATGATTTTACTTATGATACAAACTCTCTGATATTAAATTTTCAACTCCCATCCCCTCAGGCAATATTTATTTTACGTCGACCAGAGGGTGTTTTTTTTATTTTGCTAGTAATAATAATAACAGTCGGAAGTTGGAAGATTAACAAACAAGAGTATTGATACATAGATTAAATGCCCCTGTAAGTGTAAATGAGGTTATCTTGTCTTTCCTTCCATTTATTCAGTGTTAGTGTATCATGAAATATACTAATGCTAATATTGGACTTTGTTAATTTGGGACACAACTAAATATCTTCCCTAACACCAACCAATTCCAATAATACTATTAAAAACAGTATTTTTAATTTGAATGAACAACATCAACTAGACGAACCTGTTTTCAAAAATAAAAAAATTGTTAGTATATTTTTTATTAGTATTATTATTTTATTTTTTGTTTTATTTTTCCCATCTTTCTTTCTTTTTTCTCTCTTTCTTTCTTTATTTTTCTTCATATTTCTCTTTTTCTTTCTTTCTCTTTCTTTCTTTGCTTTTTCTTATTCTCTTTATTTTTCCCATATTTCTTTTTTTCTTACACGTTTTTCTTTCTTTCTCTTTCTTTCTTTCCCTCATTCTCTTTCTTCATTTTCCCCATTTTTCTCTTATTCTTTCTTTCTCACGTTTTTCTTTCTTATTCTCTTCTTTTTTCTCTCTCTTCTCATTCTTTTTCTTTCTCTCTTTATTTTTCCAACATATATCTATCTCTTTTTTCTTTCTTTCTTTCTCACAATTTATTCTTTCTCTCTTTCCTTTTTCTCATTCTTTTTTCCCTCATTTTTTATTCTCTTTCATTTTCTCTCTCTCTCTGTGTTTTTCTCAGAGATGACCTTGTGGTGTTGTGGCTAACATGCTGGTCTGCGATATTGTAGAATACGAGTTCAAACTCCTGTCATGATATTACATTCACTTTCAGACGCTTGGAAAAGGAATGAATCCCCTCCCCCCAATTTTTTCAAACGTCATCCCAAATTCTAGTTAATTTCCACTTTTACATAATGTATAATTAAACCTTGAAACTTAGGTTTTTCTACATCGCATTATTTTACATTTTTTTCTATCTCAAAACTATAGAGGAGAGTCCCTATTGGATTATTTGGACTATTGGACTATTGTCCTCATCTTCATTGTTATCTGTACACCATTTCGGCCGATGTGCCTTCGGTGGACTGAATAAAGGGTTAGGTTCAAAGTTCCGTGATGGCTCCTGATTATGACAAGAAGGTTCTCAAGTTCAAAAAGAAGGTTCCTGAGACCAACAAGAAATACCTGTAGAAGGCCAGAGGGCACATCAGCCGAAACATTGTACAGATAACAATGGATGAGGACAATAGCCGAATAACGCAGATAATACTAGTCCTCATCTTTACTGTTATCTGTACAATGTTTCAGCCAATGTGCCCTACGGCCTTCTTCAGGTATTTCTTGTCGGACTCGGGAGCTTTCTCAAACTCGGGAACCTTCTTTTTGGACTCGGGAGTCTTCGCGAACTTGGGAAATAAATACAGGAAATATCTGAAGAGGGCCGGAGGGAACACCGGCCGAAACATTGTACAGATAACAATGAAGATGAGGATAATAGTCCGAATAATCCAAATAATTCCAATTTCTCAATTACATTCACTTTTGGACTAATACCCTTGGGAAAGGTATGAGTCTCCTTACTTTACAGCTATGGGTTAAATAGTACCACTACCTGTTCTTGTACAAGGATGGCTTTGGCATTAAATAACCCACTCAGATTGATATGCTATTAAACAGAGTAATTATGTTTCTCTACGTTTCTATCTCTTTTTCTTTCTTTCTCTCACTTTTTTCTGCTTTCTCTCACTTTTTTCTTCTTATTCTTTTTCTTTCTCATTCTTTTTTTTTCCTTTATTTCATTCTTTCTTTTTCTCTCTCTTTCTTTCCATTTCTCCTTCTCTATTTTCTCTATGTTTCTATCTCTTTCTTTCCCACTATTCTCTCTCTCTTTCTTTATATTTTGTTGCTATCTTTTTTCTTCTCTTTTTTTATTCTCTCTCTCTCCCCTCTCTCTCTTCCCTCTTTTTCACTCTCTCTCTCTGTTTTATTTTTGTTTTATTTACAGTTCTCATCTTTCTCTCACTCTCTCTCTCTCTCTCTCATTTTTTGCTATTTTTATTCTCTTTCTTTATTCTCTATCTTTCTATGAATATATACATCTTTCTCTCTTTTTCATTCTCTCTCTTCTTCTTCATCATTCTCTCTCTCTTTTTCATTCTCTCTCTCTCTCTCTCTCTCTCTCTCTCTCTCTCTCTCTCTCTCTCTGTGTTTTTGTTTTATTTATGTTTTATTTACACTTCTAATCTTTCTCTTCCACCAATGAGAAATGTACATATAAATTTGAATACAAAATCCAATTTTCTACGTCTGGTCAAACATGTCCACCTTTCTTTTATTTTTGGGAAAAGAGGTCATTAAGTTCTTTGTTTGATTATTTATTTATTTTGATTGGAGGTGCTCATTGTAAAACGGTTATCAACATAGGAAATGGACACAGTTAATCAAGTTAAAACCCTGAACAAGGCATTTCATCTAGCACTTATACTCTTGGAAAAGGTATGAATCAACTATTCTCCCTCCAGCTATGGTAAAATAGTAGAATAGCTGGGTTGTTTTGGTTTTTTTTTTACTATGGTATGAAAACCAGTCTAGGCGAAGGAAATTGCTGAATTCAAACCTGTTAAACTCTGTCAAAAATGTATTGACCTTGCGTCACACCCTGCTTGTGTGGAGGGGTTGGGTAAATATATAAATCAGCCCTTTAACTCTTTGCCTATCAAGTTCCCCCCCTCCATGGCTGTAACAAATTTTCTTGGTATTTTTTACCTGTATATTTCAAAGTTCACTATCTATTCAGCTCAGAACCCATTCTATTTAAATATATATATTTACCAACCCCTCCACACGAGCAGGATGTGACACAAGGTCAATTTCTTAAGCGGAGTTCAACAGGTTTGAATTCAGAGTTTTCTTTCTCCTAGAAAGAGCCCAGTCTGCCCTACTATTTACCCATAGCTGGAGGGAAAGTAAGATTCATACCTTTCCCAAGGGTATTAGTGCTAAGTGAAATGTAATTACCACGACTAGGATTTGAACCCGGGGCTACGAGTCCATTTCCCATGACTTTAACCATTACACCACACGCTTCCATTCTATTTGAATATAGTCCTATCATTATTGTAAGCCCATTCTTTCTGATAATGAACTATCAGTATTATCTGTGTTATTCGGACTATTGTCCTTATCTTCATTGTTATCTTTACAATGAAGATGAAGACAATAGTCCGAATAACACAGATAATACTAATCATCAAGCCTCATCTCAAACATTCAGAGAAATGTACTATCAGGTTTTGTACTTTGCTGGGAGAGCCACTGTTTTTTTTTTTTGATAATTATGTTTTGTTTGTTTATGATCTTTTATTATTACATTTCTGAAAAAGAAAAAAAAACCAACCAGTTTGTTTATTTTTGTAGAGTTTTAACATTTTTCGAAATAGATATAAATTGAATATAAAATGAATAGGCCTGTTACAATTCTGCCTGCTTATGTAACATGTGGGACTGTATATATTAATGGGTGATGGTATATATGTGTGTGTGTGGTATATATATATATATATATATATATATATATATGTATGTGTACACACACACATACGCCTCAGTATTGAAAGACAAAATCTTGTTTGTCTTTGAAAAGGTTAACATCCTGAATTGACCATTGATTTTTGTTTGCTGTTCTTTACATTGCATAGCAACACCTCCTTCATATGTGTGTGTGTGTGTGTGTGTGTGTGTTGTGTGCAAGGGAGAGAGAGAGAGGAGAGAGAGGGGTGGTAGCAACTCCTTCTGCATATGTGTGTGTGTATGCAAGGGAGAGAGACAGAGAGACAGAGAGAGACAGAGAAGAGAGAGAGACACACACACACACACAAACAGAGGGGTGGTAACAACTCAACTTGCATATGTATATGTGTGTGTGCGTGTGCAAGGAGAGAGAGAGAGAAACAGAGCAACTTCTTCTGCATGTTTGTGTGTGTATGTGCAAGGGAGTGATACAGAGAGAGAGAGAGAGAGAGAGAGAGAGAGAGAGAGAGAGAGAAAGAGAGAAGAGAGAGAGAGAGAGAGAGAGAAAACAGAGGGGTGGTAGCAACTCACTCTGCATATGTGTGTGTGTGTGTGTATGTGTGCAGAGGGGAGAGACAGAGAGAGAGAGAGAGAGGGGGGTAGCAACTCCTTCTGTGTGTATGTGCAAGGGAGAGAGAGAGAGAGAGAGAGAGACAAACAGAGGTGTAGTAGCAACTCACTCTGCATATGTGTGTATGTGTGTGTGTATGTGTGTGCAAGGGTGAGATATACAGAGAGAGAGGTAGCAATGGGTGTGTTTGAGAAAGAGAGGTGAGCGTGTTAAAAAGAAATGGAAAATAAAGGCCTTGAGATTTGTATAGTAAATAGGATTTTTTTTCCTTCTTCTTGATGTCACAGTGGCACTTGTTGTGAAATGATGGGAATTAAAGGAAATAGTCATAAAAGAAAGATTATTCTAATTATAAAAAGAATATTTATTATGTGAGGAAGGAAAAGAAGAGAGAGGAGGAGTGTGTGTATGTGTGATGGGGATAGAAAGAAAAAAAGAGAAAAAAGTGGAGGAGAGAGAGAGAGAGAAGCAAAGAGGAGAATGAAAGAGAAAAAAAGTGAAGTGAGAAAAAGTGAAAGAAGAAGAGAGGGAGAGAGAGAGAGAGGAGAGAGAGAGAGAGAGAGAGAGAGGGAAAAGAGGAGAGATAGATAGAAGGAGAGAGAGAGAGAGAGAGAAAAAAGGGGAGAGAGAGAGAGAAGAGAGAGAGAGAGATAAAAGGGGAGATACAGAAAAGAGAGAGAGAGAGATAAAAAGGGGGAGATATAAAAGGGGGAGAGAGAAAGAGAGAGTAATAAAAGGGGAGAGAGAGAAGGTGAGAGAGAGAAAGAGAGAGATAAAAGATAAAAGGGGGGAGAGATGGATGATTTGACATGGAAATGCCATTATATATATATATATATATATATATATATATATATATATATTTCGATTCATTTTATGCGGTGCCAGATCATTAAAACCTGTGTCTGAAAATTAATTGGTTGGATTTTACAGCATGTCAACCTTGTTGGGTTATTTTATGCCAAAGACGTTTTGTTTTATTCATTCTTGAATTAGATTACATTTTTTTAAACACATTTTTTAAACTCAATTTTTTTTCTATTTAACCCATAGATGGGACCCTAACAGGGTGGACCTGGGAGTAATGGCAACGAACTTCACACTCCCCAGAATTGAAAGTACACCACTAGACGCAGTTTAATGTCATATCCAGGACAATAAGACCCTCAGCCACTGCTTTCTAGCACATACATGATAAAAAGGGTTGGGGTTTGGCATTAAAGCAATATGGTCAGGACAATCATATAGGTGCTAGGGTTTGATATGACCAGCTGACTGATTAGATAGGGTATTTCCAACCACCTGTCTAGCCCAAGTAAGGGTCAAAGTGGAGAGTTGCATATCATGAACTGCTCAGCCACCAGGATTCCGTCCTTAAGCATTATGGTCATCACTCATGGCCAACAAGTGGCCCCCATCGGGGATGGATCTTACCCCTCTGCAGAAGTACAGTTGGTGTATTCTACAATCACAGCCAAACAGGGCAGAAATATTTTGGTACGTTCTAGTTTGCAGTATGTATATCGCATGCTTAAAGCAGTTCAAACCATGGTAGGTAGTATTGTGGTAGTTGGTGTGCTGACATCTATAAGACTGAAATCCATATTTAAAAAACATTCGATATAGCCTTTTCAGACCATATGACCTTTAGGCACCCCTTTTTGATCTCGATTAAGAAAGGACATGTTTTTCATTTACACCGTCAATATCTGGTTGTTTTTAACAGACAATTTTTAGATTTAAAAAAAAATTATAAACAAACAACCCGGATATCAACGGTGTAAATGAAAAACATGTCCTTTCTTAATCGAGATCAAAATGGGTGCCTAAAGGTCATATGGTCCGAAAGGCTATATCGAATGTTTTTAAATATGGATTTCAGTCTTATAGATGTCAGCACACCAACTACCACAATACTACCTAAAGGTAATACGGTCCACCTTTTCTGGCATTAAATGACCCACAGAGGTTGATTCTGCCGTTAAACAAACTCAAACATTCGTCATAGGTCATAGGTTAGTAATTCACTAATGTAGTAAATCCAGTTCTTTTATTGAATTGTCGAGTTTTTTAAGGACAAGAAAATGACTCATATAATTAATATAAATGAATGTGAATGTATTTGGGTCATGCACTGAAAAGTGGTCCATAATTTAAACCCCAGGTGGGAGTAAAAAAAAAAACTCATAAAACATGATTCAAAGAAGAAGACTATTAATAACCCTAATAAATATATACATACACTAGACAAAACGTGACCCGTTGAGTCACCCATTGAGCTCTGGGTAGATAATTGGGATTAGGGAAAAGTGAGTTTGCAAAGCGAATTAAATTTTTTTTAATAAATCAAATTTTTTTATATTTTTTAAATTGAAATAGATCACTAAGTAGGCCTGAGCCCATTCTAGGTAGTGACCACCCCAAGTGGAGATTTAAGAGGTTTGAATTCAGAGTTTTCCTTCTCCTAGACTGGTTACCTAACCAAGGTTAAAGAGCCCAGTCTGCCCTGCTATTTACCCATAGCTGGAGGGAGAATAGTTGATTCCAAGATGGATGCTCTACCAACTGAGCTAAACCTGCCCCTTAAATGAAGTTTATTGAATGAATAATAACAATAAAAATAAAAAAATAAAAACTTTTTTTTATCATATATGTGCTAGAGAGGCAGTGCTGAGGGTCTTTCATGTCCTGGGTAGGATGTTAAACTCTATCTGATGGGTGGAATCCAAATTTTGGAGCTCTGGGGAGTGTGGAGTACCACTCAAAATGTAAACATTTTTAAAATAAATAATCTAGTGAAAATGACATGGTTTTGATTTTAGTTGGTTGGTTGGATTTTATGGCATGTCAACCTTATTGGGTTATTTTATGCCAAAGACATTTTGTTTATTTATTCCTTGATGGGTATTGAGCTTTTTTTCTTAAACTCAATTATTTTTTTAAACACAAACTTTTAAAAAATATCATTTTGTTCTATTTAACCCATTGTCTTCTAGCACCCATATAATAAAAAGGGTCGGGGATTGCCATAAGGGTAATAGGGTTGGTTTCGGTAATTTATGAGGAAGTGATCCCGGTCTCCTGCCTCCGAAATTGCTGCCCGGTGAATTTTCAAATAACAACCCCATATTGGCGCCACAGCGTTGTTACTTGAAAGAAAACAACAACTTAGGGCGTTAAATGTATTTGAGGGGGGGGGGCTCTTTTTTGTCTTAATTCTTGTTTATTTTATTTTTTTCCATTCAAAAGAAAAAAACATTAAACCTTTTTGTCATAATTCTTATTTTTTCTTTTTTTGTTGTGATTCTTATTATCGTAATTTGTGTAATTCTTGTTTTTATAGAAATTTGTCATATTTCTTGTTTAGATAGTTTTGAAAACAGCCCCCCCCCCCCCCAAATACATTTAACGGTTCAATCATATAGGTGCTAGGGCTTGATGTGACCAGCCGATGATCTTTGACCGCTTAAGTAAGGGTCAAAGTAGAGTGTTGCAGGTCATGATTAGAATGTGTTTAACAGTAAAGGGTGTTCGATTTGCTATACACTCTGGCTGGTTTTCTTGTTTAAGTAAAAAGGAGTGTAAATTTTGTGTAATCGGAATAGGGTGACTTGTTCTTTTCTGAACTTTCTGAAACCTGGTTCCCATTCTTCTATTGTGGGTTTTATGTAGGCATGTGGTATAATGGTTAAAGTCACAGGAAATGAAATCATCGACCAGAGTTCAAATCCTGGATGAGGCTGTTTGCATTTAACATACCTTGTTAGGCAACCAGTCTAGGAGAAGCGAAACTCTGAATTTAAACCTGTTAAATCTCTGCTTAAGAAGTTGACCTCATATCACATCTTATCCATGCGGAGATGTTGGTTAGAGTTGTAGGAAATGGACTTGTCAACCTAAGTTAAAATCCTGGATGAGGCTGTTTGCATTTCACATAGTGCTTTTAACCTTGGGAAAGGTATGCATCCAACTACTCTCCCTCCAGCTATGCGTAAATAGTAGGGTCATCAGGGTTCCTTAAGCTTGGCTAGGTAACCAATTTAGGAGATGGAAAACTGAATTTAAACCTGTTAAACTCAACTTAAAAAGTTGAACTTGTGTCACAACCTGCTCGTTCAGAGGGGTTGGTAAATATATACCAAACAAATACCCTCCATCAAGCATCTGCCATATTCTGAATGTCTTGCTGCCCTGGGAATGGATTTGTTGAAACTCCGGTGTCTGGCAACAGACCTGTAAACGCTTGAGGTCATTAATCATCTTAACAACAACAAATTGAACACCTTTTCGATTCCATGTTTCAAACACATGTGGGCATGCAACAAAGTCAGAAAAGCATTGCTCACATGACTTTTGGAAACATTTTTCCACGCTCAAGAGTTGCCAAGGCATGGAATAAACTGCCTGCATCCATTGTAGGCTGCCAAAACACTGCAACTTTCAAAGCTGCCATGCTTCCTGTAATCCGCCAAAACTATACCTGATACTCCCTCCACACACATATGCATGCACGGCACACATACATGTATATTATTACTGTATGCTATTCATGTTCCTGACATTAATACATTATTCTATGTACTAAGACATGAGACTTGATGAGTTGTGATGCACCTGAGCACTGTACACATACATGTATATTATTACTGTATGCTATCATGTTCCTGACATTAATACATTATTCTAATGTACTAGACATGAGAACTTTGATATGAGTTGTGGTGCACTTGGAAGCTCTTGTAACCATACATGTATATTATTCTGTACACTGTTCATGTCCTGACATTAATACTTATTCTATGTACTAGTAACATAAGCTTTGATGAGTTGTGGCGGCACTTGAGCACTGTACCATACATGTATATTATTACTGTACCATATTCAATGTAGTTCCTGAACATTAATACATTATTTTTATGTAACTTAGACATAGACTTTGATGAGTTTGTGGTACACTTGAGCACTGTACACATACATGGTTAATTATTACTGTACGCTATTCACTGTTCCTGACACTAATACATTATTTTATGTACTAGACATGAGACTTTATGAGTTGTGGTGCACCTGAGCACTGTACACATAATGTATATTATTACTGTACGCTAATTCATGTTCCTTAGACACTAATACATTATTTTATGTAATAGACATAGACTTTGATGAGTTGTGTTGCACCTGAGCAACTGTACTACATACATGTATATTATTACTGTAGCACTATTCATGTTCCTGACATTAATACATTATTCTAATGTACAAGACTAAGACTTTGATGAGTTGTGGGTGCACCTGAGCACTGTACACATACATGTATATTATTACTGTACGCTATCATGTTTCCTGACACTATACATTATATTATGTACTAGACATAGACTTTTGATGAGTTGTGGTACAGCTGAGCAGTGTACACAATAAAATTTTATTATTATTATATTGGCTTTTATTGAAAGCAGTTTATGTATTTTTGTTAGTCAATGTGTTAAAAGGAATATTGTTTTTTTTATATTAAGAATTTATTATAATAATGAGTCTGATGACGTCTGTAATGCTGTAACCATGTGACCTATAATTTGGTGTGAGCCTTACATATCGGGATAAAGTGCTTGTTTAGTAGTATTTGTATTGGTTGGTTGGGTTTGGTTTGGGTTTGGTTTTATGGGCTGTCAACATTATAGGGTCATTTTATGCCGAAGAAGTTTGTTTTTATTCATTCTTGATGGGTACTGAAATTTTTCTTAACATCAAGTTTTTCTATTTAACCAATAGATGGACCTACAGTTACAACCACCCTGCCCAGGAGTGGACCTAGGAGTAATGGTGATGAAAGGGGTACTCCACATTAGGGTAGGTTGATTTTTCACTTTTTAAAAAAATATCAAGTTATTTAGGGGCGCAAAAGTTGTGTGTGTAGTATGATGAATCTATCCAAAACATAGATCTGCTTACTTGCACCATTGTTTTGAGGAAATAGCATCAAAGAATCATCTACTAAAATGAACTAAAAATCCTTGTTTTCAAAAAAAATTTTTGCCTAGAAAATTGTTTAGAAAAATATAGCATATATTTAAAACAGAGAATGGTTGTCTTTTAAAACAAAACGAATAAAATATAACTAGAATTTCAATTTGAAAATCCCTTCCATATTCTTCCCATCACCCTGAACACGCTCTGATATGCCTGCTTTTTTATCTAATATTAAGTTTAACAGTGATAACACTTTTAGAAGATTTAGATATTTTCCTAAAACCAAGGCAAAAGGGTACGAAAGTTTTGTGTGTTGGTATAATGAAATACGGTACCAAAAACTAGATCTTTTACTTTGCACCATTGTTTGGAGGAAATAACTAAATATCGTCTACTAAAATGTCTTAAAATTCCTCGTTTTCAAAAACATTTTAAGTCTAGAAATTGGTTTAAAATATAGCAAAAATTTCAATATTTAAAAGAGAAATTCATTTTAAACAAAAAAAAGAAAACGAAAAAATATTATAACTAGAAATTCAATTG
>CM042165.1:45871452-45878740 GCA_023376005.1 Doryteuthis pealeii | reverse complement strand
TCGAAATTATCCCCAAAAATAAACATTCATTTCGATTCATTGTTAAAAATTTCCTTTGTTCTACATTCTCTCCACATAAATATATTTATATATGAATGTTTTATCATTATATTTCACTCCTTGGAGTTTTCAGTGTCAGCTGATGGTCTTTCATCTGGAGTCTGGTTGACAACAAGTCTCCTCAGGTTTACAGGACTCTCCTGAGTATTCTCTAGCGATTTCAAAGAGCTGTGTCTGGATAGTTCAAATTCTTTCCCTGATTCCAATTCCATAGTCTGTTTTCTAAAAATTTTGGGAACCATTCAAATGCCCAACTACACTTGGATCACTTTTCAACCTCATATTCCACAGCTTAATTCTCTAGCAAGGTCCAGTATTCTATCTTTTGTTTTCTCATCTCACCCGGATCCGTTAGAACTTAAATCGCGTCCGCTGGACGATTTGATATTTTCTTAAAAAGTTGAAAAATTCATACCTACCCAAATATCCGACCAGCTTATAAGAAGGAAGGCACGAACGGGCTAAGACAATAACTTTACAAGTACATTACAGTTAAATTTACGTATATTATTGAGACACACGAGCCCTGCTAAGTAAAATACAAACAACAGAAATAAAAAATTGGGAGACAATTCACATTAAACATCAAAGAAAACTTCAAACCAGCCGTGGAAACGACATTTACAGTAACAAAGTTCAATCATCGAAACGAAATTTGGAATAATATATTATCAAGTTATCATCATTCATCATCATCATTCATCAAGCATTAACCAGTCTGGATCCCTTGACCCTCTCTCTAATCCGTCCCTATTCAGTAAATGAAATTTGAATTGTTAATGAATTTCAAGTTAATTCAGTATCATTCATCATAAATCATCAAGCATGTCAACAGTATGGATTCCCTTTGACTTTCTCTTGTCTCTCTCTCATATCCATCCCCTATTCAGTCATTCTTCTGGCAAGTTCTCTAAGAGGCATCTAGTGTCCACACAGTGTGTAGCATTGGCAGGCTCTATTTGAGTGTGATGATGTGTTAATGGTAATCAGATATTCCTTATCTATTTTCTTACCTGTTCTCTTGGCTGAGATCTGGTTGTTGAATTCTGGAGTTACCATGGTTTCAAAGCAGTATGTTAGCCACTTTCTTCAAAGACAAACACGTTGTCTGGAGAAAAGTAGCTAACAGGCTACTTTGGCGAAACCCAGTAACAATGCACCTTAAATTGTATGTACATATAATTAAATAAATATATATAATATATATATATATAATGAATAAGAATGAAAAAAATGAGAAAAAGTATTGCATTGAAAAGGGCTCAATGCTAATTAAAGCAGAGCAGATTTTATAATCAATGGAATATTATGGGTTTACACACAAACTTGAAGTTTCATGGTAATCAATCCATCAGGATGAGTCAATGGTGAGATGTTAAAAAATGTTTTTTTAACATCTTCAACCATTTCACGACTGGTTAACATCTCAAACCATTGGACTATCTGGATGATTGATTACCATGAAACTTCAGTTATGAGTGTAAACCCCATAATATTACCATTGATTAATATATATATATATATATATATATATATTATATAAATATATACCACACCACACAACACCCCTCTGCATGAAGCAGGATGTAGCACAAAGTATTATTATCAATTATGTACAAAAGAATACAACGAAATAGCTTAATTTATGCATAACAAAATATCTAATGTGTTATGTAATTCTCCTGGGTGATTTGTTTTCTGATGAGGAAGCAGCTAAACCTTGAAACCAGTGGTAACAAAAAGTCATTTATTATATAGCTTACAATAATATTATATATATATATATTATATATAATATATATATTTACAAGCAATATGGGCCCCCAGGGCATAAGTTTTAGGTTTAATGTAATGAAATATACTAGATTAGAAAGACAAAGGAAATTAAATAAGAACACATAAAAAATCACACTTATTTTAATCATTTTAATTGGTTTCTATATAAAATCCTTCATAAGGATTGATTTTAATATGCTGGAAAATAATAATATGTTAGAGATTAA
Source organism: Doryteuthis pealeii (assembly GCA_023376005.1). Lineage (NCBI taxonomy): Eukaryota > Metazoa > Mollusca > Cephalopoda > Myopsida > Loliginidae > Doryteuthis > Doryteuthis pealeii. Next base: position 45,876,677 of record CM042165.1, on the reverse strand, counting down.
TAACACCAAGCATTTTTTATGAACTCGTTTTGTTAAAACCAGTATGCAAATTACCCACACCATATATTATGTAAACATTTATTCTTTAGTGATATACAAGACACATTGCAGGATTTTAAACACACTAATTAACATGGGCTGTTTTGAGGCAAATTTAACTCAGATTTTCATAGAGACTTGTTAATAAATAAGATTATTTGTATGTATTAATGATTTTGACTATAAATTAAATACTAATTGATAAACTAGCAATTCCTGAGGGTATTGTGACATAACAGTGATGTGGTTTTGGTTATAGACAGAGAGACACCAAATCTCCATTATAATAAGATTATATATATATATAATATATGAGAAGTAAACAAAACAGTGATGTTTATGATATGGCTATTTTCAGCCGACAATATTTGGGGAGAATATGTGCTAATTGAAGTCGAACCTAACTTGAAGAAAGTTAATAATTAATAATAGGCGGGATTACCTATTTAAATGTAAGGCTAAACAAATCGGAAAAAATCAATCTCTGTATGTACATCGGCCTATTAGGCCTCATCAGCAGAGCTATAGATACGAAGACCGACCCCGTGTGCGATTCGAAACCTGACTGTCAAGCTGACAGGCAAGGATCTTACCTCCCACACCAAAGACTTAGCTAGATTTTCTCGTTGTTTAGGAGTTAGGTATTTATATTCCTCTTAAGGGTATATATATTATAAATCAACTTTGTGTCATCAAAAATAAATGTATAGACTGAGAGTGGTAACTATAACCACCCCTCATTTTGTTTTTGGATACCCCACCCTGTTTTCATGATGTGTGATTTTCTCCTTTTTGCTCCTGTGAGCAGAAGAAAAGAAATCTCCAGGGGAGAGAGAAAGGAGAAAGTAACAAAGTATATATATAAATATATATCTAAAAGGATTGTGGTTTTTCTGTCTGTAACCGAAACATAATTCCTACTCAAGTCACAATTCTTAGGTGACATCACATTCTAAATGATTTTATTTTTATCTAAACTTCAATTATAATAAAATTGTCTTACATTATTAATACTGTTGACTATGTCTACATACTAACAACATGCAATTATATTTAATAACAAACAAAATAGCGCTTTACATGTGAAAACGGGAAGGCTAATTTGCATATTAATATTAAAAAACAAAATTTAAAAATATGTGTTAGTATTATTGATTTTAACTGTTTGGTTTATTTTAATGAATATAAGCAAAAATCTCTTCAAGAATCTTATGAAATCCATTAACAAGATAAAATAACTGTTATTTTATTCTTTACTTCCTCTTATAAACTAAATACTTAAATTAGAAAAAATAACAATGAAAGACGAGAGTGGTGGAAGAGTAAGTTTCAGTTGTTCCATTTTATTAACTCCTCTGTTTCAAATTCTTATATTACTCCCTCGTTTCAAATCTTTATCTGTATCTTATTTAGTTTCATTAGCCTTTCTAATTTAATACAATATATTACATTAAAACTTAAATACTTGCACCCGGAGGTGGTGCATATATTTGCTAGTATATATAATGCTACTGTTTGACCTGGACATTTAATTCAGCTATTATTTGATTTATTAGAAAAACCAGGTCATGAGATGAATAAAATAAAGGTTGAAGGAAAGAATTAGTTAATGAGGAATTAATTATATACAACAGTGTTTTAAAAAGAAATTCTAGAGATCTGTTTTTTTTTTTTGGTTTGTTTTGTTACGGCATATCAACCTCAGTGGGTCATTTAATGCCGATAAAGTTTTGAAATAAATCAATTCTTAATGGATAATACAATTTTTTTATAAATACATTTACTATTTAACCATAGATGGGACCTTAACAGGTACTAACCACTCCGGGTCAGAGTGGACCAGGGAGCAATGGTGATGAAGGGGTGCTCCCACATTCCCAAGCCTCCAAAACTGGAACCTCACCATCAGATAGAGTTTAACTCATTCCCAGGACATGTAGACCCTCAGTCATGCCTTCTAGCACCCATATGATAAAAAAGGGGTTGGGGCTTGCCCATAAGGCAATAGCGTTGGGAAAATCATATAGGTGCTAGGGCTTGACATATCTGCTTCTGAGGATCCAGAACTTGGTAAGTTGGTTTAAATAGAATGTTGGGCTATTTCTACTAGTGCATGGTCAAGTCTATTTCCAGGATTTTGATTGGCTGGTGGTTTTAGTGTGGATATTTTTATCCACATATACTGAGCACTTGAAGAGAAGTGCGTGGTGTAATGGTTAAAGTCATCGGAAATGGACTCGTCACCCAGAGTTCAAATCCTGGATGTGGTAATTGCAATTTCACTTAGCGCTAATACCTTTAGGAAAAGATATGAATCCTACTCTCCCTCCAGCTATGAAATACTAGGGCAGACTGTGCTCTTTAACCTTGGTTAGGCAACTGGTCTAGGAGAAGGAAAACTCTGAATTCAAACCTGTTTGAACTCCCGCTTACGAAATTGACCTTGTGTCACATCCTGCTTGTGTGGGAGGGGTGGTAAATATTATATACTGAACACTTGACCATGTTCTGTCAGTTGCTACAGAGTGTATTCGGTACACTCTGACTTTTTTGTCTGGTGACTGGACGCTAGTCACAGATTCCTGTAAAAGAGAGTATGATGTCAATTCTACAAAAATGTTAACATCTCTATGGGGATTGCTTTGATATAATGACATAAGCAACCTCCACCTAAAGTCCAACCCCTCCTCACCGTGACAGGGGTGGTGACAACGTAGTAGTGTCAGACCTATTGCCATCCAGAACTCAAGTTCCAGGTAAGGGCCTCCCATGGTGGATTGATCTGTCACCCAGTGATATTAATCACAAGCCAGTCAAAGGGCTTTGGTGAAAATCCAAAGGACATATTCATTATCGCAGGAATCAACAGCTTTTGGTGTACTTGTCAACTACATCTGTGGGAAAATTTGCGGCAAACAGGGCATCTCCTTCCCAGACTATTTAGCTGAGGTGACGACACTCATAAAAAAAAGAAAATAAACACCAGATAATCAGGATTACATTTTTGCATTTCTTGTTGGTGATTTGAACTATCTCATTTTTAACCAGAGGGTTTGCAGGATGATAACGGTCGGGAAGATTAAGGAATCTATTAATAATGGAGATTTGTTTCCGTTTTTGTCTTAACAAAAAATGACGGCACACTACATAAAACGTCATAACGTAGAATAAATACACTCAAAATTTGAGCATGCAATGTTAGACAGTCCTCATTGGTTTTTTAAACAGTTTTTAATAAATACATACCTGGTATTATCTATCTATATATAGTTTTGTTTATTTTAATATAATTTAAAGTTATCAGAACTAAGTTTCCATTTCAATTTTTTATTTTTTACTTCTTTAATAAATTTATTTTATTTTTTACTCCTTTAATAAATTTGATGATTTTACTTATGATACAAACTCTCTGATATTAAATTTTCAACTCCCAATTCCCCTCAGGCAATATTATTTTACGTCGACCAGAGGGTGTTTTTTTATTTTGCTAGTAATAATAATAACAGTCGGAAGTTGGAAGATTAACAAACAAGAGATTGATACATAGATTAAATGCCCCTGTAAGTTAAATGAATTTATCTTGTCTTTCCTTCCATTTTTCAGTGTTAGTGTATCATGAAATATACTAATGCTAATATTGGACTTTGTTAATTTGGGACACAACTAAAATATCTTCCCTAACACCAACCAATTCAATAATACTATTAAAAACAGTATTTTTAATTTGAATGAACAACATCAACTAGACGAACCTGTTTTCAAAAATAAAAAAATTGTTAGTATATTTTTTTATTAGTATTATATTTTATTTTTTGTTTTTTTTCCATTTTTCTTTTTCTCTCTCTTTCTTTCTTTATTTTTTTCATTTTCTCTTTTTCTTTCTTTTCTTTCTTTCTTTCTTCTTTCTTTTTTCTTATTCTCTTTATTTTTCCCATATCTTTTTTTCTTACACGTTTTCTTTCTTTCTCTTTTTCCCCATCTCTTTCTTCATTTTCCATTTTTCTCTTATTCTTTCTTTCTCACGTTTCTTCTTATTCTCTTCTTTTTCTCTCTCTTCTCATTCTTTTTCTTTCTCTCTTTATTTTTCCAACATATATCTATCTCTTTTTTCTTTCTTCTTCTCCACAATTTATTCTTTCTCTCTTTCCTTTTTCTCATTCTTTTTTCCCTCATTTTTATTCTCTTTCATTTTCTCTCTCTCTCTGTGTTTTTTCTCAGAGATGACCTTTGTGGTGTTGTGGCAACATGGCTGGTCTGCGATATTGTAGAATACGAGTTCAAACTCCTGCCATGCTATTACATTCACTTTCAGACGCTTGGAAAAGGTATGAATCCCCCCCCCCGTTTTTCAAACGTCATCCCAAATTCTAGTTAATTTCCACTTTTTACATAATGTATAATTAAACTTGAAACTTAGGTTTTCTACATCGCATTATTTTACATTTTTTTTCTATCTCAAAACTATAGAGGAGAGTTCCCTATTGGATTATTTGGACTATTGGACTATTGTCCTCATCTTCATTTTATCTGTACACCATTTCGGCCGATGTGCCTTCGGTGGACTGAATAAAGGGTTAGGTTCAAAGTTCCGTGATGGCTCCTGATTATGACAAGAAGGTTCTCAAGTTCAAAAAGAAGGTTCCTGAGACCAACAAGAAATACCTGTAGAAGGCCAGAGGGCACATCAGCCGAAACATTGTACAGATAACAATGGATGAGGACAATAGCCGAATAACGCAGATAATACTAGTCCTCATCTTTACTGTTATCTGTACAATGTTTCAGCCAATGTGCCCTACGGCCTTCTTCAGGTATTCTTGTCGGACTCGGGAGCTTTCTCAAACTCGGGAACCTTCTTTTGGACTCGGGAGTCTTCGCGAACTTGGGAAATAAATACAGGAAATATCTGAAAAGAGGGCCGGAGGGAACACCGGCCGAAACATTGTACAGATAACAATGAAGATGAGGATAATAGTCCGAATAATCCAAATAATTCCAATTTCTCAATTACATTCACTTTTGGACTAATACCCTTGGAAAGGTATGAGTCTCCTTACTTTACAGCTATGGGTTAAATAGTACCACTACCTGTTCTTGTACAAGGATGGCTTTGGCATTAAATAACCCACTCAGATTGATATGCTATTAAACAGAGTAATTATGTTTCTCTACGTTTCTATCTCTTT
>CM042165.1:45833952-45868952 GCA_023376005.1 Doryteuthis pealeii | reverse complement strand
GCATATGTGTGTATGTGTGTGGTATGTGTGTGCAAGGGTGAGATATACAGAGAGAGAGGTAGCAATGGGTGTGTTTGAGAAAGAGAGGTGAGCGTGTTAAAAAGAAATGGAAAAATAAAGGCCTTGAGATTTGTATAGTAAATAGGATTTTTTTTCCTTCTTCTTGATGTCACAGTGGCACTTGTTGTGAAATGATGGGAATTAAAGGAAATAGTCATAAAAGAAAGATTATTCTAATTATAAAAAGAATATTATTATGTGAGGAAGGAAAAGAAGAGAGAGGAGGAGTGTTGTATGTGTGATGGGGATAGAAAGAAAAAAAAAGAAAAAGTGGAGGAGAGAGAGAGAGAGAAGCAAAGAGGAGAATGAAAGAGAAAAAAAAGTGAAGTGGAGAAAAAGTGAAAGAGAAGAGAGAGGGAGAGAGAGAGAGAGAGAGAGAGAGAGAGAGAGAGAGAGAGGGAAAAGAGAGAGATAGATAGAAGGAGAGAGCGAGAGAGAGAGAGAAAAAAGGGAGAGAGAGAGAGAGAGAGAGAGAATAAAAGGGGAGATACAGAAAGAGAGAGAGAAAGAGATAAAAGGGGGGAGAGAGGTATAAAAGGGGGGGAGAGAGAAAGAGAGAGTAATAAAAGGGGAGAGAGAGAAGGTGAGAGAGAGAAAGAGAGAGATAAAAGATAAAAGGGGGAGAGATGGATGATTTGACATGGAAATGCCCATTATATATATATATATATAATATATATATATATATATATATATATATTTCTGATTCATTTTATGCGGTGCCAGATCATTAAAACCTGTGTCTGAAAATTAATTGGTTGGATTTTACAGCATGTCAACCCTTGTTGGGTTATTTTATGCCAAAGACGTTTTGTTTTATTCATTCTTGAATTAGATTACATTTTTTTAAACACATTTTTTAAACTCAATTTTTTTTCTATTTAACCCATAGATGGGACCCTAACAGGGTGGACCTGGGAGTAATGGCAACGAACTTCACACTCCCCAGAATTGAAAGTACACCACTAGACGCAGTTTAATGTCATATCCAGGACAATAAGACCCTCAGCCACTGCTTTCTAGCACATACATGATAAAAAGGGTTGGGGTTTGGCATTAAAGCAATATGGTCAGGACAATCATATAGGTGCTAGGGTTTGATATGACCAGCTGACTGATTAGATAGGGTATTTCCAACCACCTGTCTAGCCCAAGTAAGGGTCAAAGTGGAGAGTTGCATATCATGAACTGCTCAGCCACCAGGATTCCGTCCTTAAGCATTATGGTCATCACTCATGGCCAACAAGTGGCCCCCATCGGGATGGATCTTACCCCTCTGCAGAAGTACAGTTGGTGTATTCTACAATCACAGCCAACAGGGCAGAAATATTTTGGTACGTTCTAGTTTGCAGTATGTATATCGCATGCTTAAAGCAGTTCAAACCATGGTAGGTAGTATTGTGGTAGTTGGTGTGCTGACATCTATAAGACTGAAATCCATATTTAAAAACATTCGATATAGCTTTTCAGACCATATGACCTTTAGGCACCCCTTTTTGATCTCGATTAAGAAAGGACATGTTTTTCATTTACACCGTCAATATCTGGTTGTTTTAACAGACAATTTTTAGATTTAAAAAAAAAATTATAAAACAAACAACCGGATATCAACGGTGTAAATGAAAAACATGTCCTTTCTTAATCGAGATCAAAAATGGGTGCCTAAAGGTCATATGGTCCGAAAAGGCTATATCGAATGTTTTTAAATATGGATTTCAGTCTTATAGATGTCAGCACACCAACTACCACAATACTACCTAAAGGTAATACGGTCCACCTTTTCTGGCATTAAATGACCCACAGAGGTTGATATGCCGTTAAACAAAACTCAAACATTCGTCATAGGTCATAGGTTAGTAATTCACTAATGTAGTAAATCCAGTTCTTTTATTGAATTGTCTGAGTTTTTTAAGGACAAGAAAATGACTCAATATAATTAATATAAATGAATGTGAATGTATTTGGGTCATGCACTAAAAAGTGGCCCATAATTTAAACCCCAGGTGGGAGTAAAAAAAAAAAACTCATAAAACATGATTCAAAGAAGAAGACTATTAATAACCCTAATAAATATATACATACACTAGACAAAACGTGACCCGTTGAGTCACCCATTGAGCTCTGGGTAGATAATTGGGATTAGGGAAAAGTGAGTTTGCAAAGCGAATTAAATTTTTTTTAATAAATCAAATTTTTTTTATATTTTTAAATTGAAATAGATCACTAAGTAGGCCTGAGCCCATTCTAGGTAGTGACCACCCCAAGTGGAGATTTAAGAGGTTTGAATTCAGAGTTTTCCTTCTCCTAGACTGGTTACCTAACCAAGGTTAAAGAGCCCAGTCTGCCCTGCTATTTACCCATAGCTGGAGGGAGAATAGTTGATTCCAAGATGGATGCTCTACCAACTGAGCTAAACCTGCCCCTTAAATGAAGTTTATTGAATGAATAATAACATAAAAATAAAAAATAAAAACTTTTTTTTATCATATATGTGCTAGAAGGCAGTGGCTGAGGGTCTTCATGTCCTGGGTAGGATGTTAAACTCTATCTGATGGTGGAATCCAAATTTTGGAGCTCTGGGGAGTGTGGAGTACCACTCAAAATGTAAACATTTTTAAAATAAATAATCTAGTGAAAAATGACATGGTTTTGATTTTAGTTGGTTGGTTGGATTTTATGGCATGTCAACCCTTATTGGGTTATTTTATGCCAAAGACATTTTGTTTTATTTATTCTTGATGGGTATTGAGCTTTTTTTCTTAAACTCAATTATTTTTTAAACACAAACTTTTTAAAATATCATTTTGTTCTATTTAACCCATTGTCTTCTAGCACCCATATAATAAAAAGGGTCGGGGATTGCCATAAGGGTAATAGGGTTGGTTCGGTAATTTATGAGGAAGTGCATCCCGGTCTCCTGCCTCCGAAATTGCTGCCCGGTGAATTTTCAAATAACAACCCCAACTATTGGCGCCACAGCGTTGTTACTTGAAAGAAAACAACCAACTTAGGGCGTTAAATGTATTTGAGGGGGGGGCTCTTTTTTGTCTTAATTCTTGTTTATTATTTTTTCCATTCAAAAGAAAAAAACATTAAACCCTTTTTTTGTCATAATTCTTATTTTTCTTTTTTTGTTGTGATTCTTATTATCGTAATTTGTCGTAATTCTTGTTTATAGAAAATTTGTCATATTTCTTGTTAATAGTTTTGAAAACAGCCCCCCCCCCCCCCAAATACATTTAACGGTTCAATCATATAGGTGCTAGGCTTGATGTGACCAGCGATTGATCTTTGACCGCCTTAAGTAAGGGTCAAAGTAGAGTGTTGCAGGTCATGATTAGAATGTGTTTAACAGTAAAGGGTGTTCGAATTGCTATACACTCTGGCTGGTTTTCTTGTTTAAGTAAAAGGAGTGTAAATTTTGTGTAATCGGAATAGGGTGACTTGTTCTTTCTGAACTTTCTGAAACCTGGTTTCCATTCTTCTATTGTGGGTTTTATGTAGGCATGTGTATAATGGTTAAAGTCACAGGAAATGAAATCATCGACCAGAGTTCAAATCCTGGATGAGGCTGTTTGCATTTAAATACCTTGTTAGGCAACCAGTCTAGGAGAAGCGAAACTCTAATTTAAACCTGTTAAATCTCTGCTAAGAAGTTGACCTCATATCACATCTTATCCATGCGGAGATGTTGGTTAGAGTTGTAGGAAATGGACTTGTCAACCTAAGTTAAAAATCCTGGATGAGGCTGTTTGCATTTCACATAGTGCTTTTAACCTTGGGAAAGGTATGCATCCAACTACTCTCCCTCCAGCTATGCGTAAATAGTAGGGTCATCAGGGTTCCTTAAGCTTGGCTAGGTAACCAATTTAGGAGATGGAAAACTGAATTTAAACCTGTTAAACTCAACTTAAAAAGTTGAACTTGTGTCACAACCTGCTCGTTCAGAGGGGTTGGTAAATATATACCAAACAAATACCCTCCATCAAGCATCTGCCATATTCTGAATGTCTTGCTGCCCTGGGAATGGATTTGTTGAAACTCCGGTGTCTGGCAACAGACCTGGTAAACGCTCATGAGGTCATTAATCATCTTAACAACAACAAATTTGAACACCTTTTCGATCTCCATGTTTCAAACACATGTGGGCATGCCAACAAAGTCAGAAAACAGCATTGCTCACATGACTTTTGGAAACATTTTTCCACGCTCAGAGTTGCCAAGGCATGGAATAAACTGCCTGCATCCATTGTAGGCTGCCAAAACACTGCAACTTTCAAAGCTGCCATGCTTCCTGTAATCCGCCAAAACTATACCTGATACTCCCTCCACACACATATGCATGCACGCGCACACATACATGTATATTATTACTGTATGCTATTCATGTTCCTGACATTAATACATTATTCTATGTACTAGACATGAGACTTTGATGAGTTGTGATGCACCTGAGCACTGTACACATACATGTATATTATTACTGTATGCTATTCATGTTCCTGACATTAATACATTATTCTATGTACTAGACATGAGACTTTGATGAGTTGTGGTGCACTTGAGCTCTGTACACATACATGTATATTATTACTGTACACTGTTCATGTTCCTGACATTAATACATTATTCTATGTACTAGACATAAGACTTTGATGAGTTGTGGCGCACTTGAGCACTGTACACATACATGTATATTATTACTGTACACTATTCATGTTCCTGACATTAATACATTATTTTATGTACTAGACATAAGACTTTGATGAGTTGTGGTACACTTGAGCACTGTACACATACATGTATATTATTACTGTACGCTATTCATGTTCCTGACACTAATACATTATTTTATGTACTAGACATGAGACTTTGATGAGTTGTGGTGCACCTGAGCACTGTACACTACATGTATATTATTACTGTACGCTATTCATGTTCCTGACACTAATACATTATTTTATGTACTAGACATGAGACTTTGATGAGTTGTGGTGCACCTGAGCACTGTACACATACATGTATATTATTACTGTACACTATTCATGTTCCTGACATTAATACATTATTCTATGTACAAGACATAAGACTTTGATGAGTTGTGGTGCACCTGAGCACTGTACACATACATGTATATTATTACTGTACGCTATTCATGTTCCTGACACTAATACATTATTTTATGTACTAGACATAAGACTTTGATGAGTTGTGGTACAGCTGAGCAGTGTACACAATAAATTTTATTATTATTATATTGGCTTTTATTGAAAAGAGTTTATGTATTTTGTTAGTCCAATGTGTTAAAGGAATATTGTTTTTTATATTAGAATTTATTATAATCTGAGTCTGATGACGTCTGTAATGCTGTAACCATGTGACCTATAATTTGGTGTGAGCTATACATAATCGGGATAAAGTGACTTGTTTAGTAGTATTGTTGGTTGGTTGGTTTGGTTTGGTTTGGTTTTATGGCATGTCAACACTTATAGGGTCATTTTATGCCGAAGAAGTTTGTTTTATTCATTCTTGATGGGTACTCGAATTTTTCTTAACTCACGTTTTTCTATTTAACCAATAGATAGGACCTTACAGTTACTACCACCCTGGCCCAGAGTGGACCTAGGAGTAATGGTGATGAAGGGGTACTCCACATTAGGGTAGGTTGATTTTTCACTTTTTAAAAAATATCAAGTTATTTAGGGGCGCAAAAGTTGTGTGTTAGTATGATGAATACTGATACCAAAAACTAGATCTCTTACTTGCACCATTGTTTGAGGAAATAGCATCAAAGATCATCTACTAAAATGAACTAAAAATCCTTGTTTTCAAAAAAATTTTGCCTAGAAATTGGTTAGAAAATATAGCAATATTTAAAACAGAAATGGTTGTCATTTTAAACAAAACGAATAAAATATAACTAGAATTCAAATTGAAAATCCCCTTCCATATTCTCCCATCACCCTGACACCTCTGATATGCTGCTTTTTATCTAATAATTAAGTTTTAACAGTGATAACACTTTAGAAGATTTAGATATATTTCCTAAAACCAAGGCAAAGGGTACGAAAGTTGTGTGTTGGTATAATGAATACGGATACCAAAAACTAGATCTATTACTTGCACCATTGTTTGAGGAAATAACATAAAATATCGTCTACTAAAATGTACTAAAAATCCTCGTTTTCAAAAACATTTTAGTCTAGAAATTGGTTAGAAAATATAGCAATTTCAATATTTAAAAGAGAAAATGTCATTTTAAAGAAAACGAATAAAATATTATAACTAGAATTCAAATTGAAAATATTCCACCATCACCCAGACACTTCTGAAACGTTGCTTTTTACTTAATAATTAAGCTGTAACAGTGATAACAATTTAGAAGATTTAAATATATTTCCTGATACAAAGGCAAAGTTTTGAAGAAAAATATTTTGTGTGGTAATTGTTTATGTTAATTTGCAACTTCCACCACATGGGAGACGTTACAGTTCTGAAATCGAACTACCCTACTCCCCATTCCCCAGAGCTCCAGAATTGGAACTTCACCATCTGATAGTTTAATGTCATATCCAGGAGATTTAATAGTATTTATTTGAAAGCTTTTTTTTTCTTTTTAATTTTATGGTCAAAATTGGATTCCAGCCATTAAATTTGTTGCCAAATGTGTTGCACTAAAAGGATTAACCATAGAGACGCTGAGTCGAAAACATCCAAATCAAAAACCAAAACCATGGCAGCTTCCTCCTGCCTCTCACCGCAAGGCTTAGAAATAAAAGCTAATTTTCTTTAAATGATTTTCCATCCCCCACCCCTGGGACTTGCTTTCCAATTATCAGAAATTTCAGACTTTAAAAAGTATAGGGTTGCATTTATATTTGTAATAAGGGCAAGTCTACCCCCAGTTGGAAGAGAGGGTGCATTAACATGAACCCCACCCCAACCAACACTAAGTCCCCACAAAAATAATTGGGGATTATATTCTGCAATATATATATATATATATACTATATATATATATATGGCCGGTTTAGCTCAGTCAGTAGAGCATCGGACTAGGAACCCCAAGGTTCCAAGTTTGATACTAGCCCTCACCAACTCAGCGTATGAGTAGCACAGGGATCTGTGTTGCAAAGTGAGGAGTTGATGGTAGGTGTAGCACTCCACCTCAGATGCTAAAAAACAATCTCCTTGGTCTTGCACTTGTGAAAAGGGGATAGACTTCCTTGCTGTTTGGTTGATACCGATTTTAGGCCACCCCAAAGACTTTACTTTATATAACTTAAAATCCTGCTCATAGGGTGGGTTTTCAGCTAGTTTTAATGATTCCCTTTATTACTGTTGCTTTTATAAATCAGAGATTTTGTGCCCTTATGGCAAGCCCCAATCCCTTTTTATCATATGGGTGCTAGAAGGCGGTGGCTGCAGGTCTACATGTCCTGGGAATGATGTTAAATTATATCTGATGGTGAGGTTCCAGTTTTGGAGATTTGGGGAATGTGGAGCACCCCTTCATCACCATTGCTCCCTGGTCCACTCTGGCCCGGAGTGGTAGTACCTGTTAGGGTCCCATCTATGGGTTAAATAGAAAAATGTATTTATAAAAAAAATTGTATTATCCATTAAGAATTGATTTATTTCAAAACTTTATTGGCATTAAATGACCCACTGAGGTTGATATGCCGTAAAACAAAACAAACCAAAAGAGATTTTGTTTTGTTTTTAGGGCAGAATGGGTTCTCTTGTTAGGGCAACCAATCTATGAGAAGGAAAACTGAATTCAAACCCCCCCCCCACACACACACACACAAATACCAGACTTAACAGTGTCCCGGGTATGATGTTAAACTGCATCTAGTGGTGAGGTTCAAATTCTGAAGCTCTGAGGAGTGTGGAGTACCACTTCATTGCCATTACTCCCAGGTCTACTCTGACTCGGAGTGATAGTACCTGTTAGAGTGCCATCTATGTCCTGGTATCGGAAATTCCTTAGCTAATTATCTCCCCCTGCCACCAGGGGGCGGTCGCCAACATCGTATGTTGGCGCCAAATACCAAAACTCCACTTGTCAGGGAAACGTTACTGGAGGAGAGACGTAAAAACTAACGTTTTCTCACTTAGCCCAAAAACAGGGCTTACTTATCGCAAAGCAGTACTGGAGAAGAGACATAAGACATCAAGCTCTCATTACCAAGCACCAAAACAGGGTTCACTTATCTCAGAACCTTACAACCAGATTCCGTCTAAGGCATTGTATCAGCATACTGCATAAAGGCCGGTACAACTGCACACTGACTAAAGGAAGAACAAATACCGAGACGAAGCATCTTATCTACATTTCCCACCGACGAGAAGATAACCGTGTTATCACAAGTACTACAAGAAATTCCTCCACAGATAAGTCTGTAGCAAATACCATTAAATTTGCAACATAAGAGTATTTACGGCTTCGAAGGAGCCCTTATTTCTCTGTAGTTGTAGGCAATTTGTCGGACAAGAAGAACAAACACAAAGTAAATGCAGACACTTGTATTGACAAAAATTACATAAATTGTTGCAAATTTCCGATATATTTACTGGGTAAGATGTTAAACTGCAACTAGTGGTAAGGTTCCAATCCTGGAACTCTGGGGAGTGTAGAACACATCTTCATCACCATTATGCCCAGGTTGACTGACCCAAAAGTGGTAGTACCTGTTAAGGTCCCATCTATAGGTTAAATAGTTAAAAATATGATTTTTTTTTTTTTAAATGTGTTTTAAAATATTATTACATCTATTGTTGCCTTTGCAGTAAATAATACAAAAATACACAATAACAATCTATATGATACTGTAATGTATTGCCATAACCAAGTAATTCTGAAAGATGAAATCAATAATAACAACAACAATAATTAGAAGAAAATGAAATAAACACAACCTATATGAATAGCGGAATGGAACAATCCATTGTTGTATGTTAAGAATTACCCTGAAGATGGCCCACAAAAGGGTGGAAAGTACTTGACAATCTCCTATGGCAAATATATCAGCCAATTTTCGCCAGATATCATTAGAACAATCCGGCAATTTGAAAGGATAAAGTACAAAATTTGCAGACAAAAAATGGCTGCATTGTTCAATAATATATGCCTAAAAGAAGAAATGCTGCCTAACTATATATATATATATATATATATATATATATAATATATAATATAATACAATTCAGTATCCACAAAAATAAAGAGATAGATAAGATAGATAGATAGATAAATAGAGAGAGAGAGAGAGAGAGAGAGAGAGTAGATAGATAATAGTTAAGTGGAGAATAGATAAATTTAGTTAGTTGGAGATATAGAGATAGATGGTTAGTAGGAGAGAGAGAGAGAATAGTTAGTTTAGTTAGAGAGAGAGAGAAGATAGATAGGTTAGTTAGAGAGAGAGAGAGAAGAGAGAGAGAGAGAGAGAGAGAATATATATATATATAATTTATTAGAGAGAGAGAAGGAGAGAGAGAATTATATATATATATATATATATATATTATTATTATATTATATTATATATATATATATATATTAGTTAGAGAGAGAAGAAGAGGAGAGAGAGAGAGAGAGAGAGAGAGAAAGAGAAATATATATAATATTTAATTAGAGAGAGAGAGAGAGAGAGAGGAATTAGAGAGAGAGTAGTTAGGAGAGAGAGAGAGATAGATAGGGAGAGTGAGAGAGATAGATGATAGATGGAGAGAGAGATAGATAGTTAGTTAGAGAAGATAGATAGTTAAGATAGATAGAAGAGATAGAGAGGAGAGAGGGATATTGTTAACTCAAGATTATTATACTTTTACATATTGAACTATTTAAAAATATACATATTCAACGTCCGTAATAGTTAAATTAGACATCCTTTATATTCACTGGTCTTGCTAGTTGAGAATGATTAACAATCTTTATCAAAAAGTTTGGACCATATTACCTTAGGCACTCCTTTTTGATCTTGATTAAGAAAGGACATGTTTTTCATTTACACCATCAATATCCGGTTGTTTGTTAGGGTTAGGGTTAGGGATTAGTTTTATAATTTTTTTTTTAAATCTCAAAATTGTCTGTTTAAAACAACCGTACATTGACGGGTGTAAATGAAAAATATGTCCTTTCTTAATCGAGATCAAAAAAGTTAGATAGATAGATAGATAGTTAGAGAGAGAGAGAGAGAGAGTTATATAATAGATAGTTAGAAAGAGAGAAGAGAGTTAATCTCTCCGTTAGATCAATAGATAGTTAGAGAGAGAGAGAGAGAGAGAGAGTAGTTTAGAGTGAGATAGAAGATATATAGATAGTTAGAGAGAGATAAATAGATTGTTTATAATGTGTATATATACAACACACATTGTTGTATATTATATGTGTGTGTCTGCGTAAATATATATATATATATATAT
The DNA here is from genome assembly GCA_023376005.1 of Doryteuthis pealeii. Classification (NCBI taxonomy): domain Eukaryota; kingdom Metazoa; phylum Mollusca; class Cephalopoda; order Myopsida; family Loliginidae; genus Doryteuthis; species Doryteuthis pealeii. The sequence continues at coordinate 45,858,464 of CM042165.1, read as the reverse complement.
ATATATATATATATCACACACACATATATATATATACATACACACACACATATTAAAGGTCCAGAAGTTTAATTAAAAAGTTCTTTGCTATTAAATATCAAATGGCATCTGTATAATAACATAGATTTATTTTTTTCTTCTTTGAATTTGAGGGAAAGTGAGAGAGAGAACCTCATAGATCACAGTTTGTGGCAATGTCAATAATTGTGGGAAGTGGTTTTTATTTTTTTCATTTTCTAAGGAAAACTATTTAATTTATTTACTTGTTACTTGGGAAGTATATAATGAAAAACTTCTTAGTGGTGGTGGAGGGGAGGGAACGTGGTGGGTGGGGAAATCTGTGACCTTCAGTGAAAAATAAATAAATGAAGAATAAATAATGAAGGCATTAGGCAAAGTTTTTTTCATGAGAAATAGAAAGACATTATACATAAATCATATTTTATGATGAGAGAAAAATACAGAGGTTTATATATATATATTATATATATATATATATATATATATATATATATATTGTGTGTGTGTGTGTGTGTGTGTGTGTGCATGTTTAGATGTAGTGTATATTTGTGTGTATGTGCATGTTTATAGATGTATATGTATATATGTGTATAGCATGTTATGTGTATATGTATATATTGCATGTGTATGTGTTATAGGTGTCTGTGTATATATGTTGTAATAGGTGTATGTGTATATATGTGTGTAGGTGTATGTGTGTATATTATATACATATATGTGTGGTATAGGTGTATGTGTAATATATATGTATTATGTGTGTGTATAGGTGTATGTATATATAATATATGATGTGTTGTATAGGTGTATGTGTATATATATGTATATGTGGGTGTGTGTATATAATGTTATGTGTATATATATATATTGTGTGTATAGTTTATAGAATGTATGTGTAATATATGTGTCTGTATGTGTGTGTGTAGTATATATATATATATATATATATATAATACACACAGACACATACATATATATACACACACACATATGTGTTATATATCTGTGTGTGTCTTGGTTATATATAATATATATATATATTATACACACACCATATATATTATATACACACACACATATATATATACATACACACATAGCACATATATACACATATATCTATACACATATACACATCATATAATATATATATACACTATACCAATATATTTACACATACCCTATTTACACATTAACACCATATATTTAACACAATACACCTATATGCATCACGGCATATATATACATATACATCTATAAACATGCACATACACACATATATATATATAATATATATATATATATAAGTGATGCTGATAGGCTTTTTTATTTAGTGCGTCCTGGGACGTCATATTTTTTTGAATAAGTCCCTAGGATCTTACGGGTCCCAACTAAAGCCAGTTAACTTTATTTGTAACCTATCCTGTGTAATTAATTTCTAAGAAACTATTTAAATGTATTTACAGTTAGTTTGAATGGTGAAGAAGAAAAGAAAACATGGGACACATGGATAGGATTTTACTGTGTCCTTTTAGTTTTTTGGTACCTATCAGCATCTCTGTATGTGTTGTGTGTATATATATATATTATATATATATATAATATATACTATTATATATATCACACACCCACCAACACAATATTTACCAACCCTCTGCCTGAGCAGGATGTGTCATAAGGTCAATTTTTCTTAAGTGGTGTTAACAGGTTTGAATCAGAGTTTTCCTTCTCCTGACTGGTTCCCTAACCAAGGTTGAAGAGCTCAGTTGCCCTGCTATTTACCCATAGCTGCAGGGGAAATTGGATTCAATACCTTTTCCAATGGTATTAGCACTATGTGAAATACAAAATATCTTTTTTCTATGACAGTAAATCATACACACCAACGTTTCATATATATTATATTTATATATATATATCTCAGTATGTTAACCAACATCTATGTCAAGGGGGGCAGATTTGGGCTGCCCTGTTGTGGGGGCAATAGAATAACTGACTGCACCTTCTGCAGAGGGGTAAGACCTCTCATCATGAGGCCACCTGTTGACCATGTGTGGTGATTCATGATGCTTAAGGGGACTCCTGGTGGCTGAGCAGTCCAATGACATGAACACTTCACTTTGGCCCTTACTTAGGCCAGACGGGCAGTTGGAGTGGCCCCTCTGATTAATTGAGCACCTTTTTGATCTCCATGTTTCTAAACACGCATGGGCCAAGCATACAAAGTCAGAAAAACAGCATAGTCTACATGACTTTTGGAAACATTTTTTTAGAGTTACTGAGACATGAAATAAACTGCCTGCATCTTTCAAAGCTGCCATGCTTCCTGTAATCCGCCTACACTATACCTGATACCTTGCATACACGCGTACACATACATGTATATTATTACCTGTACACTATTCATGTTCCTGACACTAGTACATTATTCTATGTACTGGACATGAGACTTTGATGAGTTGTGGTGAACCTGAGCACTGTACACAATAAATTCATCATTATTATATATATTATATATTTGCTTAGGTTTTTTAAGGCAGGAAGCCAGGATGCACAAATGCGATATGCCACCACTAGCTGAGCTATCAGGTGTTTGCTCGGGATTTAAAAATCTAAAAATAAATCCTTATATACAGCATAATCCGAAGTCTTGTCACTCCCAAAATATTTTTAGAGGTAAATAATTAACTAATTGACTAAAAAAAAATTTAGGTATCTTCACGGAGAACCATCCGGGTCCTCTGCCCAAAAAACGCTAGCCGGTGCGCTGAAAAATCCCAAAAACAGCTACGATTGAAGTGTAGCGAAGCAGTGTCACTTGCAAAAAAAACATAGGTTAGGGTTTAGGGTTAGGTTAAGGTTGGGGTTGTGGTGGGGGTTTTAGGTTAGTTTAATGGGAAAATAAATAATTTGGACTGCTTTTTCCTGGGTTCTCTGCATAACGGGTTGGCCAGAAAACAGAAACCACAAATTTTGTAATAAAACTTAATTTTAACTAGGGGGTTTAGGGTTAGGTTTAAGGGTTAGGGTTGGGTTTGGGTTTTCGGGAAAAACGCCCTAAGTGGGTTGTTTTTTTTTTTTTTTGTAATGACACTGCTTCGGCTACGGACTTCGTAGCTGGTGTTGATTTTTTCAGCAGCACGGCTTAGCGTTTTTTAAGGCAGTAGGCCGGGACGGTTCTCTGCGAAAGTTCCAAAATTTAACTTATATAAGATTTTTTAGAAGTAAAATAACTTAATAATAATATATTATTAAAACAAAAAATATTGAAGTGGTGGTCCGAAAGTCTTGTTACCCACGATATTGTTTTACCTTTCATTATTTTTGTTTTGATAATGTAATACAAAGTTAGTGAATTATATTACTCTCAATAAAAAAATACAATTTTTTTTTTTTTTCTTGATTTGGAGTTGAATTATGTCATACGTTTATCTTACTCTTAAAAAAAATGTAGGGGGACAAGACTTTGGACCGCCTGTAAATAAACAATGTAAAAAAAGGGGGAATATATGAAATGAGTCCAATGTTATATATTTTATTTCAACTGGGATTAAACTTTAATAAAAGGAAAACTAAGGAAACATAATTAATACTTAATTATTAATAAGTTTAGAAAAATTAAACGCAGCATTGATTGATGTTCGTAGTGATTCAGCTTATACACTTTTTTTTTTTTACCGTAACACTGTTATTTTTAAGAATTAAGATTATAAATTTATCAAATAACTGAAATTATATCGTGGTAATTTTCCGAAGTATTTAATGATATTTTGTATTTCAGAGTAAACAATAAAAAAAATGTTTAAGTCCACTTTTGGCAGTTCTAACTGAAAAAGTGTATAATGAATCCTACCGAATGATTTAATCTTATACAATAATCAATTAATCTGTCATTTATTTTTTTTTAAACAATATAAATGAATGAAGGTTTAATTATGTTTCCTCAAGAGTTTGATTTTATTAAAAAATATTCTAGGTATAACCAAAATTGGCCTAAATGCTGTTTTTGACAAAAGTGATTTAGCCCCCCACACACATACTTAACAGAAAATAATTTACCAAATCAGGGACCATCAGATTTTAATGAATCTTCAGTGTTTATTTTACAACGAATGATCTTTATAATGCATTATTTTTTTTATCAAACTTTCACTTTTTTTAGGTCACTTAATTTTGACCCCCCCCCTTACTTTGGGGTGTAAATATTGTCGAGTTAGTCCTTGTTTGATAATAATTACAGATATAAATAAAAAGATAAAAGACTGAAGTTGTAAATAGAAAAAATAAAAACATTTTAAGTGGAATATTTAATAAGAAAATAAGTACGGAAATCGGAAATAAAATTTAAAAAAAAAATAATAAATAATTAATCTTTGAGATTTCTTTTTTACTCATTTCGATAATTATATTATTGGCTATTATTTATAAAGAAAAAAATTATACATCGATATTTTTTTGCTTTAAAAGGAGGGGGGGAGCTACATTTTCAATAGAGTTTTTCTTCAAACGTATACTTTGTTTGACTAAAATAAGGTTTGCATTAAATAGATATTTATTTCTAGAATCTAAAAATATAACATTTTGACTTAACATCAGAATATTTTATTTTAAAGGAATTTTATATATTAATTTTCATGCAAAAATATTTAATTAAAGTTTTTGAAATAAAATACTGATGCATTATAAATTCATTAATTTGATAATCAATACTGAAAAAATTTTTATAAAATCGATAATTCCTGATTTTTTTGTATTTTTTTTTGCAATCGGCGAATGTTACATTATTTGTTAGACAAGCCATTAAAAGCCATTTAAAAAGACCAAAATGGGCCGAATTGGATCGAAATTGACAAAAATCCTTTTAAATGTATTAAATAATTGCATATGAATGATATTTTTTCTTTTTTTAATGATGGTCATTATGTTACTACTTATCGTTTTAGACAATTTGACATTAAATAATTGATTTAATTAATTTTAATTGTTTTAAAATGAATAGCAGACGAATTTTTGGTATAACTTATTCTAGGTATAAAGGACTACTGCTCGTAAATTCCTACATAAAATAAACTGAAACCCATTTTATGTCGTGTTTTTGTATTAAAAGTTTTTATTTTTCTTGTAACCCGTTATTTTACAATACTAAATATATTTTTCTTTTTTTAATGATATTCACTTTCAATGTGTATATTCTAAAAGATTCTATTTTGTGAGAATGGTTGGTTTTAGTGGGGGCTCGTTTTAACAATTTAGGCATAAATTGGATCCTCCTTTTATGACCGTAATTTTTGTTTTTTTTCGTGACGATCATTAAATACTGGGTGTTTTTATTTTTAGAGTATCAAGCCAAAAAGAAAGAAATAACAAAAAAGTAATCTTCAACTTTTTACTGTAAATTTTACCTAAAATTAGGCTTGGGCATTTTATGGTAGAATTTGTGAGTTGAAGTGTAAAACGAACCCCTATTTAAAACTAACATTCTCACAAAATGAAAATTTTTAGAATATAAACATTGAAGTGAATATTAAAATATAATATATATTAGTATAAGTTGTAAAATAACGGGTGCAAGAAAATAAACATTTATTGCAAAAACACGAGACATAAAATGGGGGGAAAGGATTTTGTTTAATTAGTTTACAAGTGGAATGGAGACTGTTTAGAAAATCAATATTAATTATAATTAATTAATTAATGAAATAGATACTAATTAGGACTGAGCCTATTCTGTAGTGACACCCCAAGCGGATTTACAGCTTTGAATCAGAGTTTTCTCTCTAGACTGGTTGCCTAACCAAGGTTAGAAGCCCAGTCTGCTCTACTATTTACCCATAGCTGGAGGGAAGAGTAATTGGATTTATACTTTCCCAAGGGTATTCTCAGCGTGGTGTGAATATAGCTTCGTCCAGCGATTTGAANAACACAAAAAGAGAGATAGAGAGGATAGTAGTTTAGGGCGAGAGAGAGAGAAGAGATAATAGTTAGGGAGAGATAGATAGATAGATGAGAGAGAGAGAGAGAGAGAGAGAGAGAGAGAGATATTGTTAACTCAAGATTATTATACTTTTTACATATTGAACTATTTAAAAAAATATTCATATCTAACGTCGTAATAGTTAAATTAGGACATCCTGGTATATTCACTGGTCTTGCTAGTTGAGAATGATTAACAATCTTTATCAAAAAGTTTGGACCATATTACCTTTAGGCACCCTTTTTGATCTCGATTAAGAAAGGACATGTTTTTCATTTACACCATCAATATCCGGTTGTTTGTTAGGGGTTACGGTTAGGGATTAGTTTTATAATTTTTTTAAAAAATCTCAAAATTGTCTGTTAAAACAACCGTACATTGACGGTGTAAATGAAAAATATGTCCTTTCTTAATCGGATCAAAAAGTTAGATAGATAGATAGATAGTTAGAGAGAGAGAGAGAGAGAGAGTTAGATAGATAGATAGTTAGAGAGAGAGAGAGAGAGAGAGAGAGAGTTAGTTAGATATATAGATAGTTAGAGAGAGAGAGAGAGATAGTTAGAGAGATAGATATATAGATAGTTAGAGAGAGATAAATAGATTGTTTATAATGTGTATATATACACACACACATGTGTATATATATATGTGTGTGTCTGCGTATATATATATATATATATATATATATATATATATATACACACACACATATATATATATACATACACACACACATATTAAAGGTCCAGAAGTTTAATTAAAAAGTTCTTTGCTATTCAAAATATCAAATGGCATCTGTATAATAACATAGATTTATTTTCTTTCTTTGAATTTGAGGGAAAGTGAGAGAGAGAGAACCTCATAGATCACAGTTCGTGGCAATGTCAATAATTGTGGGAAGTGGTTTTTATTTTTTTCATTTTCTAAGGAAAAACTATTTAATTTATTTACTTGTTACTTGGGAAGTATATAATGAAAATCTTCTTAGTGGTGGTGGAGGGGAGGGAACAGTGGTGGGGTGGGGAAATCTGTGACCTTCAGTGAAAAATAAATAAATGAAGAAATAAATAATGAAGGCATTAGGCAAAGTTTTTTTCATGAGAAATAGAATAGACATTATACATAAATCATATTTTATGATGAGAGAACAAATACAGAGGTTATATATATATATATATATATATATATATATATATATATATATATATGTGTGTGTGTGTGTGTGTGTGTGTGTGCATGTTTATAGTATTGTATATATATGTGTGTATGTGCATGTTTATAGATGTATATGTATATATATGTGTATGTGTATATAGTGTGTATAGGTGTATGTGTAAATATATGTGTGTAGGTGTATGTGTGTATAATATACATATATTGTGTATAGGTGTTGTATATATATAATGTGTGTATAGATGTATGTATATAGATATGTATATATATATGTGTGTATAGGTTTATAGATGTATGTGTATATGTGTCTGTATGTGTGTGTATATATATATATATATATATATATATATATATATGTGTGTGTGTGGTGTATATATATGTGTGTGTGTGTGTATATATATATGTGTGCGTGTGTGTCTGATATATATATAAATATATATATATATACACACACAGACACATACATATATATATACACACACATATGTGTATATATATATGTGTGTGTCTGCGTATATATATATTATATATATATATATATATTATAACACACACACACATATATATATACACACACATATATATATACATACACATAGGCATATATACACATATACATACACATATATATATAATATATAACACATACACCTAAACATATACACACATATATTTACACATACCCTATACACATATACACATATAACACATACATACACATATACACACATATTACACATACACCTATACTCATATACACAATATTTACACATACACCTATACTCATATATACACATATATTTACACATACACCTATACTCATATACACACATATATTTACACATACACCTATACACCACACATATATTTACACATACACATATGCATACACGCGCATATATATACATATACATCTATAAACATGCACATACACACATATATATATACACATACATCTATAAACATGCACACACACACACACACATAATATATATATATATATATAATATATATATATATATACAGTGATGCTGATAGGTTTTTTATTTAGTGCATCCTGGGACGTACATATTTGCTTTGAATAAGTCCCAGGAAAATCTATGGGTCCCTACTAAAGCCGGTTAACTCTTACATTGTAACCTATCCTGTGTAATTCATTTCTAAGAAACTATTTAAATGTATTTACAGTTAGCTTGAAATGGTGAGGGAAGAAAAAAGAAAAACACTGGGACACATGGACAGGATTTTACTGTGTCCTTTTAGTTTTTTGGTACCTATCAGCATCTCTGTATGTGTGTGTATATATATATATACACACACACACACACACACCCACACACAAATATTTACCAACCCCTCTGCCTGAGCAGGATGTGTCATAAGGTCAATTTCTTAAGTGGTGTTTAACAGGTTTGAATTCAGAGTTTTCCTTCTCCTAGACTGGTTCCCTAACCAAGGTTGAAGAGCTCAGTCTGCCCTGCTATTTACCCATAGCTGCAGGGGAAATTGGATTCATACCTTTCCCAATGGTATTAGCACTATGTGAAATACAAAATATCTTTTTTCTATGACAGTAACCATTACACCACACGTTTCATATATATATATATATATATATATATATCTCAGTATGTTAAACCCAACATCTATGTCAAGGGGGGCAGATTGAAGGCTGCCCTGTTGGCTGGGGCAATAGAATACACTGACTGCACCTCTGCAGAGGGGTAAGACCTCTCATCAATGAGGCCACCTGTTGACCATGTGTGGTGATTCATGATGCTTAAGGACGGAATCCTGGTGGCTGAGCAGTCCATGACATGTAACACTTCACTTTGGCCCTTACTTAGGCCAGACGGGCAGTTGGAGTGGCCCCCTCTGATTAATTGAGCACCTTTTTGATCTCCATGTTTCTAACACGCATGGGCATGCCTACAAAGTCAGAAAACAGCATAGCTCACATGACTTTTGGAAACATTTTTTCAGAGTTACTGAGACATGAAATAAACTGCCTGCATTTTTCAAAGTTGCCATGCTTCCTGTAATCCGCCAACACTATACCTGATACTTGCATGCATGCGTACACATACATGTATATTATTACTGTACACTATTCATGTTCCTGACACTAGTACATTATTCTATGTACTAGACATGAGACATTGATGAGTTGTGGTGAACCTGAGCACTGTACACAATAAATTTCATCATTATTATATATATATATATATATTGCTTAGTGTTTTTTAAGGCAGGAAGCCAGGATGCACAAATGCGATATGCACCACTAGCTGAGCTATCAGGTGTTTGCTCGGGATTTAAAAATCTAAAAATAAATCTCTTATATACAGCCTAATCCGGAAGTCTTGTCACTCCCAAAATATTTTTAGAGGTAAAATAATTAACTAATATGACTAAAAAAAAATTTAGGTACTCTTCACGGAGAACCATCCCGGGCTCCTGCCTCAAAAAACGCTAGCCGGTGGCTGCTAAAAAAACCCAAAAAACAGCTACGATTGAAGTCCGTAGCTGAAGCGGTGTAACTTGCAAAAAAACTAGGGTTAGGGTTTAGGGTTAGGGTTAGGTTTAGGGTTAGGGGGGGTTTAGGGTTAGTTTAATGGGAAAATAAATAATTTGGGCTGTTTTTTCTGGGTCTCTCTGTATACAGGGTGACCCAGAAAAAACAGAACCCACAAATTTTGTAATAAAACTTAATTTTAACTAGGGGGGTTTAGGGTTAGGGTTTAGGGTTAGGGTTGGGTTTGGGTTTTCGGGAAAAACGCCCTAATTGGTTTGTTTTTTTTTTTTTTTTGTAAGTGACACTGCTTCGGCTACGGACTTCAATCGTAGCTGGTGTTGATTTTTTCAGCAGCCACTGGCTAGCGTTTTTTAAGGCAGTAGGCCGGGACGGTTCTCTGCGAAGAGTACCAAAATTTAACTTATAAAGATTTTTTAGAGTAAAATAACTTATATAATATATTATTAAAACAAAAAATATTGAAAGTGGTGGTCCGAAAGTCTTGTTACCCCACGATATTGTTTTACCTTTCATTATTTTTGTTTTGATAATATAAGATAAAAGTTATGTGATTATATTACCTCAATAATAAAATACATTTTTTTTTTTTTCTTGAATTTAGGGTTGAATTATGTCATGATTATTTTACCTCTTAAAAAAATGTAGGGAGTGACAAGACTTTTGGACCGCCCTGTAAAATAAACAATGTTAAAAAAAGGGGGAATATGAAATGAAGTCCAATGTATATATTTTCATTCTCAACTGGGATTAATACTTTTAATAAAAAGAAAACTAAGAAAACATAACTTAATACGTTAATTCATTAATAAGTTTTAAAAAATTAAACGACAGCATTGATTGATGTTGCGTAGTGATTCAGTTATACACTTTTTTTTTTTAACCGTAACACTGTTATTTTAAGGGAATTTCATTAAGATTATAAATTTATCAAATCCTGAACTAAACTGAAAATTACTATTCGCTGGTAATTTTACCGAATATTTAATGATATTTCTATTTCAGAGTAAACAATAAAAAAAAATTTTTAAGTCCACTTTTGCAGTTCTAACGTGAAAAAAGTGTATAACTGAATCACTACGCAAGGACTTTAAATCTATACAACATCAATCAATTAATCCTGTCGTTTAATTTTTTAAAAAACATAAATGAATGAAGGTATTAATTATGTTTTCCTTCCAAGAGTTTGATTTTTATCAAAAATATTCTAGGTATACCCAAAATTGGCCTAAAATGCCTTTTTGACAAAATGACTTTAGCCTCCGCCCCACACACTCTACAGAAAATAATTTACCAAAAATCAGGGAACTATCGGATTTTAATGAAATTTTCAATGTTTATTTATCAACGAATGATCTTTATAATGCATTATTTATTTTATTTCAAAACTTTCACTTTTTTCAGGTCACTTAATTTTGACCCCCCCCCCCTTACTTTGGGGGTGTAAAATATTGTCGAGTTAGTCCTTGTTTGATAATAATTACAGTATAAATAAAAAGATAAAAGACTGAAGTTGTAAATAGAAAAAAATAAAACATTTTAAGTGGAATATTTTATAAGAAAATAAGTACCGAAAATCGGAAAATAAAATGTAAAAAAAATAATAAATAATTAATCTTTGGAGATTTCTTTTTTACTCATTTCGATAATTATTTAATTGGCTATTATCTTATAAAAGAAAAAAATTATACATCGATATTTTTTTGCTTTAAAAGGAGGGGGGAGCTACATTTTCAATAGAGTTTTTCTTCAAAACGTATACTTTGTTTGACTAAAATAAGTTTTGCATTAAATAGATATTTATTTCTAGAATCTAAAAATATAACATTTTAGACTTAACATCAGAATATTTTTATTTTAAAGGAATTTTATATATTAATTTTTCATAGCAAAAATATTTAATTAAAGTTTTGAAATAAAATAACTGATGCATTATAAAATTCATTAATTGATAAATCAATACTGAAAATTTCATTAAAATCGGATAATTCCCTGATTTTTTGTAATTTTTTTTGCAATCGCGAATGTTACATTAAATTTGTAGACAAGCCATTACAAGCCATTTAAAAAGAGCCAAAATGGCCGAATGGATCGAAATTGACAAAAAAAATCCTTTTAAATGTATTAAAAATAAATTGCATATGAAATGATATTTTTCTTTTTTTAATGATGGTCATTATGTTACTACTTATCGTTTTAGACAAACGTTTGACATTAAATAATTGATTTAATTAATTTTAATTCGTTTTTAAAATGAATAGCAGACGAATTTTTTGGTATAACTATATTAGGTAATAAAGGACTATTTGCTCGTAAATTCCTACCATAAAATAAACTGAACCCCCATTTTATGTCCGTGTTTTTGTATTAAAAGTTTTATTTTTCTTGTAACCCGTTAATTTACAATACTAAATATATTTTCTTTATTTTAATGATATTCACTTCAATGTGTATATTCTAAAAGATTCTATTTTGTGAGAATGGTTGGTTTTAAAGTGGGGGCTCGTTTTACAATTTAGGCATAAATTGGATCCTCCTTTTATGACCGTAATTTTGTTTTTTCGTCGACGATCATTAAAATCTGGTGTTTTTATTTTAGAGTATCAAAGCCAAAAAGAAAAGAAATAACAACAAAAGGTAATCTTCAACTTTTTACTCGTAAATTCCTACCATAAAATTAGGCTTGGGCATTTTATGGTAGGAATTTGTGAGTTGAAGTGTAAAACGAACCCCTATTTTAAAACTAAACATTCTCACAAAATGAAAACTTTTAGAATATAAACATTGAAGTGAATATTAAAATAAATAAATATATTTAGTATAAGTATTGTAAAATAACGGGTGCAAGAAAAATAAAACATTTATTGCAAAAACACGGACATAAAATGGGGGGAAAGGATTTTGTTACATTAGTTCTACAAGTGGAATGGGACTGTTTAGAAAATCAATATTATTAATTAATTAAATTAATTAATGAAATAGATCACTAATTAGGACTGAGCCTATTCTCGTAGTGACCACCCCAAGCGGAGTTTAACAGCTTTGAATTCAGAGTTTTCCTTCTCCTAGACTGGTTGCCTAACCAAGGTTAAAGAGCCCAGTCTGCTCTACTATTTACCCATAGCTGGAGAGGAGAGTAGTTGGATTCATACTTTTCCCAAGAGTATTCTCAGCGGTATGTGAAATGTAGCTTCGTCCAGGATTTGAACTCGAGTCGCCGAGTTCATTTCCTACGACTCTAAACCATTACAACACCTCGGCCTCCAGTCCTTATTAACCCTAACCGGCTATCATAAATTAATTGTGATTTTTTCCGAGTCAAAACTGATTTTTTAAAGTGTAGATGTGACTTTATTACTAGCCATGTTGTGAAATACCACCAAGAAAGAAAAAAATCAAATAGTCTTTAAATTTCTCGAATAAAAATTGGATTTTTCTTTTTCGTTCTTTTACTTTTACTGTTTTAAGTAGGTACCACCAGACCGTTTAGGTCATCTTGAATAAAACGGAAATAGATATTTCCGAACTTTGTTTATCAAAATCTCGTTAAAAAAGATCGTACAGGGTTGTTACAAAGAAAATAGTTAATTCAAAGATCAATTATCCGATTGGGAAAAATTACATCGTTATCTTAAAAATAAACAAACCTATCCATATTACGTGCGAAAGGGTAATTTTCAGGCCGCGATTTAGATAGAAAGAAATACATATTACCCTCTTACAGTTATGCATCTAAGTACGGATGGGTGTAACGGACAAACTTTTTTAGCCAAATTTTTTCTATTAAAATGAATAAAATCTTTAAAAACTTTAATATTACAATTTAAAATGAATAAAATCTTTAAAAACTTTAATATTACAATTTACTATGAATAAAAACTTGAAAAACTTTAATCTTAAAATTTTGCAGTGAAATTGACGTTAAAAAATGTCTTCGGTTTTAGTATTAATTCTTAAAATCGAAAATAAAATGAAAATTTGAATATTTTTTCTAAGAGAAAAACTGATAAAACAATCATTCAATATATTATTTTTATCTAATTGGTCGTAAAAGTTAAATAAAATATTTTTTACGCTCAGAAAAAACAAACTTTAGTTACCGAGAAGCGTCTCGTCATATGTCAGTTTTGCTCTTCCGTACATTCTAAGAATCACACATTACTATTCAACAATAAAAATTACAAATTCTTTTAAAAATTAAATCGAGCACGGATCGGACCAACTTTTAGTTCACCTGAATTCTAAAATTCATGTTTTTAAATATCCGTGAAAATTTTGATTTTTTTCCACAGGAAAAAAAAAAATTTAATTTATTTCACGCAGAAAATAAAAATATTTAATCACACAAAAGATTGAAAATCTCGTAAAAATTAATTTCTTTAAAATTTTTTTTTTTTTGACAATTTAATAGAATATAGTACATACCAATTACATAAGAAAAAAAAGTTTTCAAATATTAATTATGACATTTCTTTTGCACTTTTTTTTCCGATTTCATTATTTTTTCCTAAAAAAAACTATAATTCGGTACGTTATACAATTTCATTGATATAGTTATTCAGACTCTTATCTTTATAGAAAAAAAGTACCAAATTTTTTTTCCACATCATTTTTTTTTATCTCATAAAATAAAATAGGGGGGTGATAGACATCGTAAAATATTTCCCCTAATATATTTTAGAAAAAAACAATTTCAGATGTATTTACATCCAATGGTAAACATTTATGGAAATTTTCGTGAAAATCGGACCATTAATTGATTTTTCATAGAATTTTAAAAAAATCCTCTTATCGTAACTTGTTTTTAGCTACGTTAAATTTCAGTTGATTTAACAGTGCAAAAATGAAAACATTGTTTTTCAATCATAATTTTCATTATTTTCGTATGCTGATAAAAAATTTAAAAAATCATCAGGAGTTATTTAATGTTTTTTCTTCGAATGGAAAAAAATTTTCAAGAAAATATTAATTTTTCTGCAAGTTTCATTGTGTTAAATGTAGGGGGGGTAAATTGCACAGGGTCAAATTGGTGGTACCTAGAAGTAATACCAGTTCGGGTTACCCTTACCACGCATTTAACATAGACTGGTTTATTTTTTATCAAAAGTTATTAATACATACCTGATAATCACGTTTCTATATTTTAAAAATATCTTGAGCTTTTTCCCCCTCCCACGATGGAACAAGAGTTAAAAAAGAAAAGAAAAAACAAAAAACAAAACAAAACAAAACAAAAAACAAACAAAATTTTAAACTTACCAATTTTTTTTCATTATTTAAAAATGTCGTCTTGTGTCGTCGTCGGCACCAAGTTTGCATTTTTATTGGAATTCCGTCAAGCTCCAAATTTAACATAATTAAAATCAAAATTAGTTTTTGTCTTTTTAGTTTTTCGTTTTTGTGGTCTTAATTTGTGTGTGTATGCGTGTTGAGAATGTTACAACAGAAAAGTTTATTACAGTTAAACATTAACTATCTAACACAGTTTGCTTTTTTATTAAAAAAACAAACAAACATTAAAGGTATTTTAAAAAAATTAAATTAATATTTAGGTACCACCAAAATGTGCGCCGATTTTCATTTAAAAAACGAATTAAAATTAATTAAATCGAATATCTAAGGTCAATTTTTTTTAAGTCGAAAAGTAGTAATATAATGAGCATCAGTATTAAAAAAAGCAAAATAATATTACATATGTAATTTATCTTTAATACATTTTAAACATTAAATTAGCCTCAACATTTTATGAAAAATAATGAAGACTTACTTCACTTGCGTCGTAACAACACGTTATTAAAAGGTTACAAAATATCTTATATTATTTTAAAACTTATATTAATTAGATATCATAAAAGTCAATTTTAAGTTTCAGTTTTTCTTTGATTTTCAAATGAGAGAAAGAAAAAGAAAAAAACATCGGTGGCTATATAGATCTTTTTGGCCACTTTTTATTAAGCTTAGCTTAGATATATGGCACAAGGCCGGAAGTATGGCGCACTCAGTGAGACTCGAACTCATTAAGCGGTATGTCACGGGGCATCCTGGCAACCCACAGTTATTTAAATTTCAATCATGAAATAATCCCAGACGGGTTCATATGCCGTTAAAATCCACCAACATTAAATTCAATTTATTTTTAAATGCTTTCTTTTTAAAATAAAAATAGTGTGTGATATTTTTATCGTGTTATTTGAGTAAACAAAAAAAATTGTTAAAAGAAATAAAAACGTTTGGAGGTGTATTTGTTTTTGTTTTTTGTTTTATGCGGGGGTGCGTGAAACCAGTAAAATAAAATTCAGTAACTTATTCCATCGAAAATGAATTAAATAAATTAATTTCCATTAATAAATAAAAAGAAAAAAAGAAGAAAAGAAAAGAAGAAGAAGAGTATCACGAATTTAAAGGCAGCACAAACTGTTAAATAATTCCATGATATTTCAATTATTGAACATCTCACGAGTAGTGGAATCGAACCCAGTAACCCTTTTTCTGATATTCACACCCTTTTCAGTGCATTTTCTTCTTTTCTTTTCTGTCTCAACTAATACGGACGATTTCTTTTTGTTTGTTGCCTTTTTAAAAAAAAACTAGTTGTCTCCTGGGGAAATTGTGCAGTAAGGTGGATAGTATCCTTGTTTCTGTGTACGTAAAAAGTATATTTATTTGTCAGCCGACTGTCTGTGTAAATGTATCTATGTATAAATGTTATCTCTCTCTCTCTCTCTCTCTCTCTCTCTCTCTCTCTCTCTCTCTCTCTCTCTCGTGCGCGCACACTGCTGCTGCTGCTGCTGATATTACTCTCAAACTTCCTTTTTTTTCATTCATCCAATTTTCTCACTTCTCTCTCTCTCTCTCTCTCTCTCTCTCTCTCTCTGTGTGTGTGTCTCTGTGTGTGTCTCTGTCTCGGTCTCGGTCTCTTTCACTGCCCTCTCCATCTTCCTTCCTCTTCATATCAATCTGGAAGTCTTTCCTTTCACCTACCTACTCCCTGTTTCATTCATCCATTTTTCTCACTTCTCTCTCTTCTCTCTCTCTCTCTCTCTCTCTCTCTCTCTCTCTCTTCTTTCTTTGCCCTCCTCCGTCTTCTTTCCTCTTCCTATATATTTCCCTCGCTTCACTTTCACTCCTTTTCCTCTCTCCGCCTCTCTTTCTTTAACTCTTTCCTTTTCACCTACCTACACCCTGTTTCTGTACTACCCCGTTTTTTGTTTCCTCGTCAATTCACGTTTCTGATTAGTTTTCACAACAGAGCCTTGTCTTTAAGCATAACTTAACAAGGAAAGATTGTGTTGCGTCAAAGTTCCTATAGAAGAAGGTTGTCCAGTTTAGAAAATCGGTAT
Organism: Doryteuthis pealeii; assembly: GCA_023376005.1. Lineage (NCBI taxonomy): Eukaryota > Metazoa > Mollusca > Cephalopoda > Myopsida > Loliginidae > Doryteuthis > Doryteuthis pealeii. The sequence continues at coordinate 45,841,426 of CM042165.1, read as the reverse complement.
TATACAAAATCTTGGCATGGCTAAACTTGCAAATCGGTCGGAAAATTAAAACATATTACAGGGTGACCCAGAAAAAAATAGAACCCAAATTATTTATTTATTTTCCCATTAAACTAACCCTAAACCCCAACCCTAATCCTAACCCCAACTCTAAACCCTAAACCCTAACCCTAACCCTAAACACCCCTAGTTAAAATTGACAGTTTTATTACAAAATTTGTGGGTTCTATTTTTTCTGGGTCACGCTGTATATAGGGTGACTCAGAAAAAACAGAACCCAAATTATTTATTTTCCCATTAAACTAACCCTAAACCCCAACCCTAACCCTAACCATAAACCCCATATTTAAAATTATCAGTTTTATTACCAAATTTGTGGGTTCTGTTTTTTCTGGGTCACCCTGTATATAGGGTGACTCAGAAAAAGCAGAACCCAAATTATTTATTTTCCCATTAAACTAACCCTAAACTCCAACTCTAACCCTAACCCTAACCATAAACCCTAAACCCTAACCCTAACCCTAACCCTAACCCTAACCCTAAACCCCCTAGTTAAAATTTACAGTTTTATTACAACATTTGTGGGTTCTGTTTTTTCTGGGTCACCCTAATTTTCCGACCGATTTGCAAGTCTAGCCCCTGGCTTAGATTCTTCTGTTGGCATTGCTTGTTCTGCGGAATCAGTTACCATTTTGATCAGCTAAACGGAACAATGAATCCATTATGAAAATGAAATCATAGTATAGTACCTGTAAAATCCATTTGTAATTGTATACAGTTTCAACAATGAGGCGGGGTGGATTTCTTTAGGGACACATTGTGCTTAATTGATTATTTAAAGTTCAAGCGATCACGCAAGCTCTATGTACTAAAACAGTGAAGCAGACTGGGCGTGCGACCATTGAGAAATAGGTTGGTTGGTTGGTTGGTTGGTTGGTTGGATTTACGGCATGTCAAACCTTCTTGGATTATTTTATGTCGAATATGTTTTGATTTATTCATTCTTGATGGGTGTTAATTTTTTTTCTTTTTGGACTCATTTTTTGGACTCATTTTTGGACTCATTTTTTAAACTCATTTTTACTCATTTTTTGACTCATTTTTTACCCATTTTTTGACTCGTTTTTTACTCATTTTTTTGAACTCATTTTTACTCATTTTTTTACTCATTTTTTTTTACTCATTTTTTTTCTATCTAAGAGCCGGTTTAGTTCAGTCGGTAGAGTACTTGACCAGGAGACGCAAGGTTCCTAGTTCGATACTGGCCATCGCCAACTCAGGGTATGAGTAGCACAGGGATCTCTGCGGTAAATTAAGGAGCTGATGTTAGGTGTGGCGCTCTGGCTCAGACGCTAAAACAATCTCCTTGGTCTAGCGCTCGTGAAAAGGGGATAGACTCCCTCGCTGATTGGCTGATACCGACTTTAGGCACCCCGACGACTTTTTATTTTATTTAACCCATAGATGGGACCCTAACAGGTACTACTACTCAGGGTCAAAGTGGACGGGAGAAATGGTAATGAATAAGTAGTCCACATTCCCAAGCTCCAGAGTTGGAACTTCACCATCAGATAGAGTTTAACGTCATACTCAGGACAATAAAACCTCAGTCATCGCCTTCTAGCACATATATTATAAAAAGAGAGGCACGTGGTCTAATGGTTTAGAGTCATAGGAAATGGACCCGTTGACTCGAGTTCAATTCCTGGACGAAGCTGTTTGAATTTCACATAGCGCTAATACCGGGGAAAGGTATGAATCCAATTCTCCTCCAGCTGTGGGTAAATAGCAGGGCATGCTGATCTTTAACCTGGATAGGTAACAGTTTAGGAGAAGGAAAACTCTGAATTCAAACCTGTTAAACTCCGCTTAAGAAATTGACCTTATGTCGCATCCTGCTTGTGTGGAGGGGTAGGTAAATATATATATGATAAAAAGGGTTGGAGCTTGCCATAAGGGCAATGGGGTTGGGACAATCATATTCGTGCTAGGGTTTGACATGACCAACTGATTGATCGGAGGGGTCCTTTCCGAACGCCTGTTGAGCCAAAGTAAGACAAAAATAGGTTATATAACCTATAATATATAACCTATTATAAATAGATTATATATTGTTATATGTGTGTATAGAAGAAATGTCCTATGGACAGTCTTGAGACTACGATCTTTTTTGCTGGGCACCATATATTTTTGCACATTAACAGGCAGGCTGTCAAATTCGAACGAAGAAGACTCAACAAACAATATGAAAGTACAAACATATATTCAAAAATGCAAGTTGCAAACTTAATGGTGTTGCGGTCAGACTTGTCTGCTGAAGTCCATCTTGGTTCTAGGAAAGACTGGATAAGACGTCTCGCTGTTGTGATGGTCAACATTGCAAGGGATTCTTGAAAGGGAGTCAAATTAGGTGCCAATCTACGGTATTATGTTGATTAACCCCTTGCTGCCAAGGGCAGATAATTCCCTATTTTTCAATAAGACTACTGGTAATAGAATGAAGTATAATACTTATTGGTTTGTGTTAAGATTCTTGTGGCCATTTTTAGGATGCTGGTGAGAGCACTTTACATTGGAGATCCCTTGTGTTTCTTAGTGTTAGGTAAAATCCTTGTATTCCTTAGTGTTAGGTAGAATCCCTGTCTTCCTTAGTGTTAGGCAGAAGCCTTGTGTTCCTTAGTGTTAGGTAGAATCCTTGTGTTCCTTAGTGTTAGGCAGAATCATTGTGTTGTTGATCAGTTCGTCCGTGTCAAATACGAGCAAAGGAACGCTTTTCGAGATCGGCCATTAAATAGTTAACCAACCACGTATTCGAGTGTGTTGATTGGCTGATTGAAGTCACGCAGACACAAAGAGTTTATAAATTTAAGTGGTGGGCTCCAGCACACTTTATATTGCAAAATATTCCAACAGTTTGAACAGGTTCTCGTGTGCCCTGCACACGGAACGCCAAGGGACAAAGCCCCCTGTCCTATAGACCAGAAATGCAACTACTGCGTCTTACTTCTGTGAAGGCTGCGGGATGAAAGCGGTCTCGTGTGCCATGCACACGAAATGTTGGAACAAAATCGGTTGACAGTGGACAAGAGACACAACTGGTGTGTTACCTCTGAAGGCTAAGAAGCGTTTTGACTTTGGTGTTTCGACTTTTTTAAGCTGCCTACCACGCCACCTAGTACCTAACGGGAGAACCGTGGCAAATAAGGAATATAATCCGTACACAAGATTTGCAATGACATTGCCTTTATTCCAAGTAAAACACTTTGAAATAAAAGTTCTGGATTTGTAAAGTATTTGATGAAGCGTATTCAGAAGGCTCCAATTTCGTTTGTTTTGTTTTGTTGTATGGCATATCAACCTCGGTGGGTCATTTAATGCCGACACAGTTTTGAAATAAATTAATTCTTAATGGATACTCAATTTTTTATAAACATATTTATCTATTTAACACATAGATGGGACCCTAACAGGTACTACCACTCCGGGTCAGAGTGGACCAAGGAGCAATGGTGATGAAAGTCTGATCCACATTCCCCAGACCTCCAGAACTGGAACCTCAACATCAGATAGAGTTTAACGTTATTCCCAGGACATGAAAACCCTCAGACACCAACTTCTAGCACCCATATGATAAAAAGGTTTGGCGCTTGCCATAAGGGCAATACGGTTGGGACAATCATATAGGTGCTAGGGTTAGACGTGACTAGCCGATTGATCGGCGGAGGCCTCTCCGACCGCCTTCCAATTTCGTGATATTTCCGGAAGAACGTGAGAGATCCTGTCTTTGACTATTCTCTTGGCATCGCTTATTCTCTTGAGTCTGTTACCATTTTTGATCCCCCTGTAACACTACGCTCTTGTCGAACTGGAGAGATGACGTGTCAACGCTTGTTACGTTCGGGCTCTTACTGCTAATGGAGTCCTGATGTGTTGATAGTAGAAATATTTGTATACTTATCTCTCTCGTCCGGTATTACAATTGGAGAGGAGGAAATCCTGGTTGTTGGGCTGCTATTCAGTTGACTGGCAGTTCTATGATGTTTGGAGTCTGGAACCAACTTGAGGGCTCAGGGATATATTGCCTTGTGCCATTTACAGATTTTAGTAATAACATAAGGCCGCCTCTTTTTACTCATGAGTATTTTATTTCCCCCTAAATCACAACTGACGAGAACAAGAAATACATGTCTTGCTCCGTTAACGCATTTTCATAGACTTAATTCACACTCTGACCTCTCACCCCACCTCTCTGCCACTTCGCCACGTCTCATTCGATTGTCCAATCAAACCATGCCATGTGTCTATGCTAAATCATCATTTAAACATTTCCGTTCTCCTCTATATAAGAAATACATGTCTTGCTCCCTTAGAGCATTCGGACCATATGACCTTTAGGCACCCCTTTTGTGATCTCGATTCATAAGGACATGTTTTTTATTTACACCGTCAAAATCAGGTTGTTTCTAACCGTTGTTAGGGTTAGGGGTTAGGGGTTGGGGTTAGGGTTAGGGTTAGGGGTTAGTCTTATAATTAAAAAAAAACTCTAAAAATCGTCTGTTAACAAACAACCGGATTTTGACGGTGTAAAGGAAAACACGTCCTTATGAATCGAGATCGCAAAAGGGGTGCCTAAAGGTCATATGGTCCGAGCATTCTCCCAGACTCAATTCACACTCTGACCTCTCACTCCTCCTCTTTCCCCTTCGCCACGTCTCATTCGATCGTCCAATCAAACTATGCCATGTGTCTATCCTGAATCATCATTTAAACTTTTCCATTATCATATAACTCAAAATTATTGCTAAAAACTTTCTGTGCTAATTTACACATCAGGTTACTATCATCGCTCCACATCACCACCATGACGCAACACACCTTGTCGGCAGCGGCAGAAGAATACGCCGACTGCACCTCTGCAGAGGGGTAAAATCTCCCTCAATAGGTTAGCATGACTTGATGATGATGATGATGATGATGATTTTTAAAGGCATGAAACACTTTTGCCCGATAGTAAAATTAGTGAAGGTACTGCATACTATAAGATAATTTGCTCTGTACGGACACTGGATGACGCTCTGAGGACTAGCCAGCAACAGTGGTTGATAGGTACGGATGAGAGAGAGAGAGAGAGAGAGAGAGAGAGAGAGAGAGAGAGAGAGAGAGAGAGTCATGGGGATCTGCGCTGTCAGCACGACTGAATGATGATGATGCTGATGATGATTTTTAAAGGCATGACACGCTTTTACCCTGTTGTAAAATTAACGACTACATAATAAGTGGAATGAAAATAATTAAGCTAATAATTTAATCGGAGACAACTGCAAGCGTGGGAGTATAGGGTTTAAACTTTAGTCTCTAGCTAGCCATCGAAGAATGAGAACGCAATAGCGCCTCTAGTTCGGAGGTAGATTCTCACAGTGTGGTTGGGTGATCCGGATCCAAGACGTTAAGAAAAATGTGAATTTACCAAAAAATGTCTTGAGTTGTTAACTAAGAACAAACCAACAACGCAAGACATCTCAACCACATCTTAAGAAGAAGACACCAGCAAAGAAGACAGCCCACATCTTAAGAAGAAGACACCAGCAAAGAAGACAGCCCAGAAGTCAGAAGAGCTACTCAGATTGATACTCAGACCAAGCTAGAGATAAGATGAAAAAGAAATAAAACTCTAATAATAATGTCAATTCACCAAAAAAATGTCTTGAGTTGTTAACTAAGAACAAACCAACAACACGTGACGTCTCAACCACATCTTAAGAAGAATACACCAGCAAAGAAGACAAACCAACAACACATGACGTCTCAGTCAGAAACAGTTCCAGGAAGATAGACAGTGTGTCATGACACACTTTTAGCCTGTTGTAAAATTAGCGATTACATAAAAAGCGGAATGAAAATAAGTAAGCTATTATTTCAGTCGGAGACGACCATCTTGCAACTAATACCGGTTTAAAGTGACCCAGGCTTTGAACTGAATTTACATTAACTTACAAACTTCATGAAACAAACACGTAAGACACAAGTGGAGACATTGTGTTGGTGATTCAAAGGTTTCTTTCTCCTTTGCGCCGAGTAGGAATCAAACGGCACTGCACAAAAAATAATAACCAAGATTTTCTTTTCAATATCCATTGTTCTTTTAAAGTCATGTTTTATTTGCTACATAAGCGACATTACGAAGTAAGACCGGTTACGTCTGATGATTTGGTTGTATTTTACGAAAGGTATATATATATATATATAATATATATATATACAACCACAGCATTTCATTTTTTTCTCCCAACCGGTCTCATATCATATACCTTGAAAAAGGGTGAAGGTTCACCCAAAATATCGGAATAGAATCAAACCAGGAACAGAACAACAATTGAATATTAAAATTTTGATTTTTTGTTCTTTTTTCTTTGTTTTTGTTCTTTTTTCCAATGCTTCAAAAGACAAAAAAAAAAAACACGTTCACAAGAACAAAGTTTATACATTAACACACACACACACACACACACCACACACACACACACACATATATATATATATATATATATATTATATATATTTTATAAAATATATCTATGTATATAATATATTATATATTTATAAATCCTTGTATGAATCTATATGTTTGCAAGCCTACAAGAGCATAACGTATGGTTTGATCAGGGAGATTTCGATGATCCCGAATAGAATCACCCCTTACTTAACAGTCGATTTAGATTATTTTACACCCTCGCGCCACACACAACACACATATATATAGTATATATATATACCAACCCCTTCCTCACGAGCAGGATGCCGACACAAAAGGTCACATTTCTTAAGCCGCAGAATAAACAGGTTTGAATTTCAATTTTCCTTCTCATCGTTACCAAGCCAAGGTTAAAAAGGCCCAAGTCTGCTCTAAACGGGAGGTAATAAAGGACCGGTTTAGCTCAGTCGGTAAAGACCCCGCCTAGACAATCACAAAGGTTCCTGGTTCGAATACGCGTCCCGCGCCACACAGCGTATGAGTAGCACAGATTGGGTAAGTGAGCTGTGGCAATAAAAAGCGAGGAGCTTGGCGTGTTAGGTGGTGGCGATCCACCCCCAGCAAAAAATGATCTCCTTGTTTCCTAGGCGCTAGGGGAAAAGGAGATAGAGCTCCCTTACTGGTCCAGCTTATACCAACAATAGGGCCATTTCGCCCAACTTTACTTACACTCTAATTCAAACAAATTTGGTTACAATAGTGGAATTCCTTATTCTTTTAAGTTTCTTTCTTTTTTCGTTTTTTTCCCCAAAAACGTTTTCTAACGACAGTTATTATGTGTTAACCCAGTTAAGCGTTGTCGGTTCTTTTTTCTTGGACAATTATGCAAAGGCTGTTTCCTATATTGTCTAAACTATCATTCATCGGACAGACTGTTCATTATTTAAAAGTTGTAAAACGTAGGGAGGCTGACGGAAGGTGTAACGCTCGCCACGATCTGCA
>CM042165.1:45820136-45833852 GCA_023376005.1 Doryteuthis pealeii | reverse complement strand
CAAGAGAGAGATGATCCTCCTTTTATGACCGTAATTTTGTTTTTCGTCGACGATCATTAAAATCTGGTGTTTTTTATTTTAGAGTATCAAAGCCAAAAAGAAAAGAAATAACAACAAAAGGTAATCTTCAACTTTTTACTCGTAAATTCCTACCATAAAATTAGGCTTGGGCATTTTTTATGGTAGGAATTTGTGAGTTGAAGTGTAAAACGAACCCTATTTTAAAAACTAAACATTCTCACAAAATGAAAACTTTTAGAATATAAACATTGAAGTGAATATTAAAATAAATAAATATATTTAGTATAAGTATTGTAAAATAACGGGTGCAAGAAAAATAAAACATTTATTGCAAAAAACGGACATAAAATGGGGGAAAGGATTTTGTTACATTAGTTCTACAAGTGGAATGGGACTGTTTAGAAAATCAATTATTAATTAATTAAATTAATTAATGAAATAGATCACTAATTAGGACTGAGCCTATTCTCGTAGTGACCACCCCAAGCGGAGTTTAACAGTTTGAATTCAGAGTTTTCCTCTCCTAGACTGGTTGCCTAACCAAGTTAAAGAGCCCAGTCTGCTCTACTATTTACCCATAGCTGGAGGGGGAGTAGTTTGGATTATACCTTTCAAGGGTATTCTCAGCGCTGTGTGAAATATAGCTTCGTCCAGGATTTGAAACTCGAGTCGCCGAGTTCATTTCCTACGACTCTAAACCATTACAACACCTCGGCTCCAGCCCTCTATTAACCCTAACCGGCTATCATAAATTAATTTGTGATTTTTTCCGAGTCAAAACTGATTTTTTTTAGTGTATATGTGACTTTATTACTAGCCATGTTGTGAAATACCATCAAGAAAGAAAAAAAAATCAAATAGTCTTTAAATTTCTCGAATGAAGGTTGGGTTTTTCTTTTTCGTTCTTTTACTTTTATTGTTTTAAGTGATACAAGTTCGGGTTACCCTTACCACGCATTTAACATAGACTGGTTTATTTTTTTATCAAAAGTTATTAATACATACCTGATAATCACGTTTCTATATTTTAAAAATATCTTGAGCTTTTTCCCCCTCCCACGATGGAACAAGAGTTAAAAAAGAAAAGAAAAAAGAAAAAACAAAAAACAAAACAAAACAAAACAAAACAAAAAACAAACAAAATTTTAAACTTACCAATTTTTTTTCATTATTTAAAAATGTCGTCTTGTGTCGTCGTCGGCACCAAGTTTGCATTTTTATTGGAATTCCGTCAAGCTCCAAATTTAACATAATTAAAATCAAAATTAGTTTTTGTCTTGTTAGTTTTTCGTTTTTGTGGTCTTAAATTTGTGTGTGTATGTATGTATGCGTGTTGAGAATGTTACAACAGAAAAGTTTATTACAGTTAAACATTAACTATCTAACACAGTTTGCTTTTTTATTAAAAAAACAAACAAACATTAAAGGTATTTTTAAAAAATTAAATTAATATTTAGGTACCACCAAAATGTGCGCCGATTTTCATTTAAAAAACGAATTAAAATTAATTAAATCGAATATCTAAGGTCAATTTTTTTAAGTCGAAAAGTAGTAATATAATGAGCATCAGTATTAAAAAAAGCAAAATAATATTACATATGTAATTTATTTTTAATACATTTTAAACATTAAATTAGCCTCAACATTTTATGAAAAATAATGAAGACTTACTTCACTTGCGTCGTAACAACACGTTATTAAAAGGTTACAAAATATCTTATATTATTTTAAAACTTATATTAATTAGATATCATAAAAGTCTATTTAAGTTTCAGTTTTCTTTGATTTTCAAATGAGAGAAAGAAAAAGAAAAAAACATCGGTGGCTATATAGATCTTTTGGCCACTTTTTTATTAAGCTTAGCTTTAGATTATATGGCACAAGGCCGGAAGTAGGCGCACTCAGTGAGACTCGAACTCATTAAGCGTATGTCACGGGCATCCTGGCAACCCACAGTTATTTAAATTTATCATGAAATAATCCCAGACGGGTTCATATGCGTTAAAATCCACCACATTAAATTCAATTTATTTTTAAATGAAAATAAAAATAGTGTGTGATATTTTTATCGTGTTATTTGAGTAAACAAAACAAAAAAAATTGTTAAAAGAAATAAAAACGTTTGGAGATGTATTTGTTTTTGTTTTTTGTTTTATGCGGGGGTGCGTGAAACCAGTAAAAAAAATTCAGTAACTTATTCAATCGAAATGAATTAATAAATTAATTTCCATTAATAAATAAAAGAAAAAAAGAAGAAAAGAAAAAAAAAGAAGAGTATCACGAATTTAAAGGCAGCACAAACTGTTAAATAATTCCATGATATTTCAATTATTGAACATCTCACGAGTAGTGGAATCGAACCCAGTAACCCTTTTTCTGATATTCACACCCTTTCAGTGCATTTTCTTATTTTCTTTTCTGTCTCAACTAATACGGACGATTTCTTTTTGTTTTTTGTTTGTTGCCTTTTTTCAAAAAAAACTAGTTGTCTCCTGGTGAAATTGTGCAGTAAGGTGGATAGTATCCTTGTTTCAGTGTACGTAAAAAGTATATTTATTTGTCAGCCGACTGTCTGTGTAAATGTATCTATGTATAAATGTTATCTCTCTCTCTCTCTCTCTCTCTCTCTCTCTCTCTCTCTCTCTCTCTCTCTCTCTCGTGCGCGCACAACACTGCTGCTGCTGCTGATATTACTCTCAAACTCCTTTTTTTTCATTCATCCAGTTTCTCTCTTTCTATCTCTCTTCTCTCTCTCATCTCTCTCTCTCTCTCTCTCTCCTTCTCGGTCTCTTTCACTGCCCTCTCCATCTTCCTTCCTCTTCATATCTATCTGGAAGTCTTTCCTTTTCCCTACCTACTCCCTGTTTCATTCTCCATTTTTCTCACTTCTCTCTCTCTCTCTCTCTCTCTCTCTCTCTCTTTCTCTCTCTCTCTATTCTTCTCCGTTCTTTCTTGCCCCCTCGTCTTCTTTCCTCTTCTATATATTTCCCTCGTTCACTTTCACTCCTTTTCCTCTCTCCGCCTCTCTTTCTTTAACTCTTTCCTTTTCACCTACATACACCCTGTTTCTGTACTACCCCGTTTTTTGTTTCCTCGTCAATTCACGTTTCTGATTTTTTCACAACAGAGCCCTTGTCTTTAAGCAATAATTAACGAGGAAAGATTGTGTTGCGTCAAAGTTCCTATAGAAGAAGGTTGTTCAGTTTAAAAAATCGGTATTATACAAAATCTTGGCATGGCAAACTTGCAAATCGGTCGGAAAATTAAAACATATTACAGGGTGACCCAGAAAAAATAGAACCCAAATTATTTAATTATTTTCCCATTAAACTAACCCTAAACCCCAACCCTAACCCTAACCCTAAACACCCCTAGCTAAAATTAACAGTTTTATTACAAAATTTGTGAGATCTGCTTTTTCTGGGTACCCTGTATATAGAGTGACTCAGAAAAAACAGAATCCAAATATATATTTTCCATTAAACTAACCCTAAACTCCAACCCTAACCCAACCTAACATAAACCTAAACCCTAACTCTAACCCTAAACCCCTAGTAAAATTATCAGCTTATTACAAAATTTGTAGGTTCTGTTTTTTTGGTCCCCCTAATTTTCCGACCGATTTGCAAGTGTGCCCTGGCTAGATTCTCTGTTGGCATTGCTTGTTCTGCGGAATCAGTTACCATTTTGATCAGCTAAACGGAACAATGAATCCATTATGAAAATGAAATCATAGTATAGTACTGTAAAATCCATTTGTAATTGTATAACAGTTTCAACAATGAGACGGGGTGGATTTCTTTAGGGACACATTGTGCTTAATTGATTTATTTAAAGTTCAAGCGATCATGCAAGCTCTACGTACTAAAACAGTGAAGCAGACTGGGCGTGCGACCATTGAGAAATATGTTAGTTGGTTGGTTGGCTGGTTGGTTGGTTTTAACGGCATGTCAAACCTTCTTGGATTATTTTATGTCGAATATGTTTTGATTTATTCATTCTTGATGGGTGTTAATTTTTTTTCTTTTTGGACTCATTTTTTGGACTCATTTTTGGACTCATTTTTTAAACTCATTTTTACTCATTTTTTTTACTCATTTTTGACTCATTTTTTACCCATTTTTTTGACTCGTTTTTTACTCATTTTTTAACTCATTTTTACTCATTTTTAAACTCATTTTTTACTCATTTTTTTTTACTCATTTTACTTTATTTTTTTGGACTCATTTTTTCTATCCAGGGCCGGTCTAGTTCAGTCGGTAGAGTACTTGACCAGGAGTCGCAAGGTTCCTAGTTCGATACTGGCCATCGCCAACTCAGGGTATGAGTAGCACAGAGATCTCTGCGGTAAATTAAGGAGCTGATGTTAGGTGTGGCGCTCTGGCTCAGACGCTAAAACAATCTCCTTGGTCTAGCGCTCGTGAAAAGGGGATAGACTCCCTCGCTGATTGGCTGATACCGACTTTAGGCCACCCCGACGACTTTTTATTTTATTTAACCCATAGATGGGACCCTAACAGGTACTACTACTCAGGGTCAAAGTGGACCTGGGAGAAATGGTAATGAATAAGTAGTCCACATTCCCCAAGCTCCAGAATTGGAACTTCACCATCAGATAGAGTTTAACGTCATACTCAGGACAATAAGACCCTCAGTCATCGCCTTCTAGCAAATATATTATAAAAAGAGAGGCACGTGGTCTAATGGTTAGAGTCATAGGAAATGGACCCGTTGACTCGAGTTCAATTCCTGGACGAAGCTGTTTGAATTTCACATAGCGCTAATACCCTGGGGAAAGGTATGAATCCAATTCTCCCTCCAGCTGTGGGTAAATAGCAGGGCATGCTGGGATCTTTAACCTTGGATAGGTAACCAGTTTAGGAGAAGGAAAACTCTGAATTCAAACCTGTTAAACTCCGCTTAAGAAATTGACCTTATGTCGCATCCTGCTTGTGTGGAGGGGTAGGTAAATATATATATGATAAAAAGGGTTGGAGCTTGCCATAAGGGCAATGGGATTAGGACAATCATATTCGTGCTAGGGTTTGACATGACCAACTAATTGATCGGAGGGGTCCTTTCCGAACGCCCGTTGAGCCAAAGTAAGACAAAAATAGGTTATATAACCTATAATATATAACCTATTATAAATAGGTTATATATTGTTATATGTGTGTATAGAAGAAATGTCCTATGGACAAATAGCCTTTGCTAGGTAATGTCTTGAGACTACGATCTTTTTTGCTGGACACCATATATTTTTGCACATTAACAGGTAGGCTGTCAAATTCGAATGAAGAAGACTCAACAAACAATATGAAAGTACAAACATATATTCAAAAATGCAAGTTGCAAACTTAATGGCATTGCGGCCAGACTTGTCTGCTGATGTCCATCTTGGTTTTGGGAAAGACTGGATAAGACGTCTCGCTGTTGTGATAGTCAACACTGCAAGTGATTCTTGAAAGGGGGTAAAATTAGGCGCCGATCTACGGTATTGTGTTGATTAGCCCCTTGCTGCCAAGGGCAGATAATTCCCTATTTTTCAACAAGACTACTGGTAATAGAATGAAGTATAACACTTATTGGTTTGTGTTAAGATTCTTGTGGCCATTTTTAGGATGCAGGTGAGAGCACTTTACTGTGGAGATCCCTTGTGTTTCTTAGTGTTAGGCAGAATCCTTGTGTTGTTGATCAGTTCGTCCGTGTCAAATACGAGCAACGGAACGCTTTTCAAGATCGGCCATTAAATAGTTAACCAACCACGTATTCGAGCGTGTTGATCGGCTGATCGAATCCATGCGGCCACGAAGAGTTTATAAATTTAAATGGTGGGCTCCAGCACTCCTTATATTGCAAAATATTCCAACAGTTTGAACACGTTCTCGTGTGCCCTGCATACGGAATGCCAAGGGACAAAGCCCCCTGTCCTATAGACCAGAAATGCAACTACTGCGTCTTACTTCTGTGAAGGCTGCGGGATGAAAGCGGTCTCGTATGCCATGCACACGAAATGTTGGAACAAAATCGGTTGACAGTGGACAAGAGACACAACTGGTGTGTTACCTCTGAAGGCTAAGAGGCGTTTTGACTTTGGTGTTTCGACTTTTTTAAGCTGCCTACCACGCCACCTAGTACCTAATGGGAGAACCGTGGCAAATAAGGAATATAATCCGTACACAAGATTTGCAATGACATTGCCTTTATTCCAAGTAAAACACTTTGAAATAAAAGTTCTGGATTTGTAAGGTATTTGATGAAGCGTATTCAGAAGGCTCCAATTTCGTTTGTTTTGTTTTGTTGTATGGCATATCAACCTCGGTGGGTCATTTAATGCCGACACAGTTTTGAAATGAATTAATTCTTAATGGATACTCAATTTTTTATAAACATATTTATCTATTTAACTCATAGATGGGACCCTAACAGGTACTACCACTCCGGGTCAGAGTGGACCAAGAAGCAATGGTGATGAAAGTCTGCTCCACATTCCCCAGACCTCCAGAACTGGAACCTCAACATCAGATAGAGTTTAACGTTATTCCCAGGACATGAAGACCCTCAGCCACCAACTTCTAGCACCCATATGATAAAAAGGTTTGGCGCTTGCCATAAGGGCAATAGGGTTGGGACAATCATATAGGTGCTAGGGTTAGACGTGTCCAGCCGATTGATCGGTGGAGGCCTCTCCGACCGCCTTCCAATTTCGTGATATTTCCGGAAGAACGTGAGAGATCCTGTCTTTGACTATTCGCTTGGCATTGCTTATTCTCTTGAGTCTGTTACCATTTTTGATCCACCTGTAACACTACGCTCTTCTTGTCGGACTGGAGAGATGACGTGTCAGCGCTTGTTACGTTTTGGCTCTTACTGCTAATGGAGTCCTGAGGTGTTGATAGTAGAAATATTTGAATACTTATCTCTCTCGTCCGGTTTTACAATTGGAGAGGAGGAAATCCTGGTTGTTGGGCTGCTGTTCAATTGACTGGCAGTTTTATGATGTTTGGAGTCTGGAACCAACTTGAGGGCTCAGGAATATATTGCCTTGTGCCATTTACAGTTTTTAGTAATAACATAAGGCCGCTTCTTTTTACTCATGAGTATTTTATTTCCCCCAAAATCACAACTGACGAGAGCAAGAAATCCATGTCTTGCTCCCTTAGAGCATTCGGACCATATGACCTTTAGGCACCCCTTTTGCGATCTCGATTCATAAGGACATGTTTTTTTTTATTTACACCGTCAAAATCCGGTTGTTTCTAACCGTTGTTAGGGTTAGGGGTTGGGGTTAGGGTTAGGGGTTAGTCTTATAATTTAAAAAAAAAACTCTAAAAATCGTCTGTTAATAAACAACCGGATTTTGACGGTGTAAAGGAAAACACGTCCTTATGAATCGAGATCGCAAAAGGGGTGCCTAAAGGTCATATGGTCCGAGCATTCTCCCAGACTCAATTCACACTCTGACCTCTCACTCCTCCTCTCTCCCCTTCGCCACGTCTCATTCGATCGTCCAATCAAACTATGCCATGTGTCTATCCTGAATCATCATTTAAACTTTTCCATTATCATCTAACTCAAAATTATTGCTAAAAACTTTCCGTGCTAATTTGCATATCAGGTTACTCTCATCGCTCCACATCACCACCATGACGCAACACACCTTGTCGGCAGCGGCAGAAGAATACGCCGACTGCACCTCTGCAGAGGGGTAAAATATCCCTCAATAGGGTCACCTGTTGGCCTTGTGTGAGAATCATGAGGATCTGGGATGTCAGCACGACTTGATGATGATGATGATGATGATGATGATGATTTTTAAAGGTATGAAACACTTTTGCCCTATAGTAAAATTAGTGAAGGTACTGCATACTATAAGATAATTTGCATTCATCTACTCTGTACGGACACTGGATGCCGCGCTGAGGACTAGCCAGCAGCAGTGGTCGATAGGTACGGATGACGAGAGAAAGAGAGAGAGAGAGAGAGAGAGAGAGAGAGAGAGAGAGAGAGGAGGTCATGGGGGGTCTCCGCTGTCAGCACGACTTGATGATGATGATGATGATGACGATTTTTAAAGGCATGACACGCTTTTACCCTGTTGTAAAATTAACGACTACATAATAAGCGGAATGAAAATAAGTAAGCTATTATTTTAATCGGAGACAACTGCAAGCGTGGGAGTATAGGGTTTAGACTTTAGTCTCTAGCTAGCCGTCGAAGAATGAGAACGCAATAGCGCCTCTAGTTCGGAGGTAGATTCTCACAGTGTGGTTGGGTGATCCGGATCCAAGACGTTAAGAAAAATGTGAATTTACCAAAAAAATGTCTTGAGTTGTTAACTAAGAACAAACCAACAACGCAAGACATCTCAACCACATCTTAAGAAGAAGACACCAGCAAAGAAGACAGCCCACATCTTAAGAAGAAGACACCAGCAAAGAAGACAGCCCAGAAGTTAGAAGAGCTACTTAGATTGATACTCAGCCTAAGCTAGAGATAAGAAGAAAAAGAAATAAGACTTTAATAAAAACGTGAATTCACGAAAGAAATGTCTTGAGTTGTTAACGAAAAACAAATTAACAACGCAGGACATCTAACCAGCATCTTAAGAAGAAGACACCAGCTAAGAAGACAGCCCAGAAGTTAGAAGAGCTACTCCGATAGATACTCAGACCAAGCTAGAGATAAGAAGAAAAAGAAATAAAACTCTAATAAAAATGTGAATTCACCAATAAAATGTCTTGAGTTGTTAACTAAGAACAAACCAATAACGCAAGACATCTCAACCACATCTTAAGAAGAAGACACCAGCAAAGAAGACAACCCAGAAGTTAGAAGAGCTACTCCGATAGATTCTCAGACCAAGCTAGAGATAAGAAGAAAAAGAAATAAAACTCTAATAATAATGTCAATTCACCAATAAAATGTCTTCAGTTCTTAACTAAGAACAAACCAATAACGCAAGACATCTCAACCACATCTTAAGAAGAAGACACCAGCAAAGAAGACAAACCAACAACACATGACGTCTCAGTCAGAAACAGTTCCAGGAAGATAGACAGTGTGTCATGACACACTTTTAGCCTGTTGTAAAATTAGCGATTACATAAAAAGCGGAATGAAAATAAGTAAGCTATTATTTCAGTCGGAGACGACCATCTTGCAACTAATACCGGTTTAAAGTGACCCAGGCTTTGAACTGAATTTACATTAACTTACAAACTTCATGAAACAAACACGTAAGACACAAGTGGAGACATTGTGTTGGTGATTCAAAGGTTTCTTTCTCCTTTGCGCCGAGTAGGAATCAAACGGCACTGCACAAAAATAATAATCAAGATTTTCTTTTCAATATCCCATTGTTCTTTTTAAAGTCATGTTTTATTTGCTACATAAGCGACATTACGAAGTAACCGTTACGTCTGATGATTTGTTGTATTTTACGAAGGTATATATATATATATATATATATATATATTATATATATATATTATATATATATAGCATTTCATTTTTTTTCTTGAGACCGTCTCATATCCTATACCTTGGAAAAGGGTGAAGGTTCACCCAAATATCGGAATAGATCAAACCAGGAACAGAACAACAATTGAATATTAAAATTTTGATTTTTGTTCTGTTTTTCTTGTTTTTGTTCTTTTTTCCAATGCTTCAAAAGACAAAAAAAAACACGTTCACAAGAACAAAGTTTATACATTAACACACACACACCACACACACACACACACACACATATATATATATATATATATATATATATATTTTATAAATATATATATGTATATATATATATATATTATAAAATCCTTGTATGAATCTATATGTTTGCACCTACAAGAGCATACAGTATGGTTGATCAGGGAGATTTCGATGATCCCAAATAGAATCATCCCTTACTTAACAGTCGATTAGATCTTACACACACACACACACACACACATATATATATATATATATATATATATATATATATATATATGTATGTATGTATGTATGTATATATACCAACCCCTCCTCACGAGCAGGATGCGACACAAGGTCAATTTCTTAAGCCGAGATAAATAGGTTTGAATTCAATTTTCCTTCTCATCGTTACCAAGCCAAGGTTAAAAAGCCCAGTCTGCTCTAAAACGGAGGTAATAAAGGACCGGTTTAGCTCAGTCGGTAAATACCCCGCCTAGACAATCGCAAAAGTTCCTGGTTCGATACCGGTCCCCGCCAACACAGCGTATGGGTAGCACAGATTGGGTAAGTTGATCTGTGTGATAAAGTTAGGAGCTTGACTGTAGGTGCGGCGATTCACCTCATCAAAAAATGATCTCCTTGTTCTAGCGCTAGGGAAAAGGAGATAGACTCCCTTACTGTCCAGATTATACCATCAATAGGCCATTTTGCCAACTTTACTTACACTCATATTCAAACAAATTTGGTTAAAATAATGGAATCCTTATTCTTTTTAAGTTTCTTTTTTCGTTCAAGTTTTCTAACATTATTATTGTTAACCCAAGTACTTTCGGTTCTTTTCTGAACCATTATCTAGGCTGTTTATATTTGTCTAAACTATCATTATCAAGAATGTTTATTATTTAAAGTTATAAAGTGGGGAGCTGACGGAAGGTGTAGCGCTCCACAACAGCAAAAACCAATCTCCCTGGTCTAGCGCAAGCGAAAAGAGGATATACTCCCTCGCTGTCTGACTGATACGAAGAATGGGCCACTCCGCCAACTTTACTTACTTTACTACGAAGGTAATACCAAAATATTTAGAAATCACAGAAACGTTTATGGTCTGATTAGGGTTTGATGGCATTGTGTTGTGGTTCTTACTCCTTTGCCTTTTATCCTTGATGCACACTTGGCAGGAGCTCCATCAGAAGCTCCATCAGAAATGACTACTAACCCACAACTGAGTGTGGCAGCGAGTTGACCATAATCCGACCTTTCTACCGACCACGGCCTGACCTGCCGACGATCCTGTCTTCTGCCGGCCATAATCCGACCTTTCTACCGACCACGGCCTGACCTGCCGACGATCCAGTCTTCTGCGGACCATAATCAGACCTTTCTACCGACCACGGCCTGACCTGCCGACGATCCAGTCTTCTGCCGACCATAATCCGACCTTTCTACCGACCACGGCCTGACCTGCCGACGATCCAGTCTTCTGCCGACCATATCCCGACCTTTCTACCTACCACGGCCTCACCTGCCGACGATCCAGTCTTCTGCCGACCATAATCCGTCATTTCTACTGATCTTCTGCAGAAGGGACCAGGTTTACGTTTTTTTGAGCGTGCATAGCAGAACAGGGCGAAAGGGTGACGTTATACCAAGAGAGCAGAGTAAAGAGAGGAGGTGACCAAACTACAAGCTATTTCGACTACGTACCAATTACATTCTACAAAACTGAAAATATGACATGTGCAAAGAAAAAAAACTTTTGGAAGACAGAGCTTTAAATATAAAACTGCTTTTATTAGACACCACTAAACAAGGACATTTAAAAAAAAAAGGCTTCTTTATATATATTTATAAAATGTTTAAGTTTTACAGGTTAGGGACAATTGAAAATTATGGAACTTTTTTATTCCCTTCTGCTGTCCCGTCTTCACATAGACCACACCTATATCACCCATTATCATTTACTAGCGGGCACAGAATCCCTAATATGCACTACATGCCAAGAGAGATTTACAGTGAAACATATACTGCTAGAGTGTGTAGACTTTGATCTAGTGCGAACAAAATACTACCAAGTAAGTAATTTGAAAAAAAAAACTTTTCAAGAAAATAAGATCATCCAGGATTTTACATTTCCTAAAAGAAGTGGGGTTGTACTCAAAAATATAATCGAACAATAGTTAAAATCTATACATATATACATGTAATTGGTAATTTGCTTGAAGCATTGTTAAGTATATTATAATATATTAATAATTTGAAGGCAATTACAATGCGTATGAAAAATAAAAACAAAAAGATGTTATTTTTGTCTTATCGATTTCGAAGTATACTTCGAAATCGATAAGACAAAAATAAATCTTTTGTTTTTATTTTTCATACGCATTGTAATTGCCTTCAAATTATTAATATATTATAATATATACATTTGTTTTTCTACCAAACTATTGCTACGAATCCAAAACTTAGCCGGCATTAAATGACCCACCGAGGTTGATATGCCGTAAAACAAAACAAAACAAACCAATCGTTTAATTCAATTTTCGTATTTCTTTTTAATTAAAACATTCACATAAACCAGACGAAGCCCTGTCGGCCGTGGCTTTAGAATACACCGTCTGCACCTCTGTAGAAAGGTAAGACTCCCCAAAGGGGCCACCTGTTGACCGTAGGTGGCGACTCGTGATGCTTAAGGATGAAATCCTGCTGGCTGAGCAGTCAATGTCATGCAACACTCCCCTTTGACCCTTACTTAGATTAGACGGGTGGTTGGAGAGCCCCCCTCAGATCAATCGGCTTCTCACGTCAATCCCTAGCACTTATTTGATTGTCCCAACCCTATTGCCCTTATGGCAAGCCCCAACCGTTTTTGTCATATATGTGTTATAAGGCGGTAGCTGAGGGTCTTAGTGTCTTGGGTATGACGTAAAATTCTGATAGTGAAGTTCCAATTCTGGAGCTCTGGGGAATGTGGAGTACCCCTTCATCACAGTCTGGCCCGGAGTGGTAGTACCTGTTAGGGTCCCATCTATGGGTAAAATAGAAAAGATGAGTTTTGTAAAAATGTGTTTGAAAAAAAAAACTGGATTTGAAAAAAATTGAGTACCCATCATGAATGAATGAAACAAACATATCTTTGGCATAAAATAACCCAACAAGGGTTGACATGCCGTAAAAATCAACCAACCAACCAACCAACCAACCAGACGACAATTTACAGCAACAATATGCCGACTCACTCACTAGCGTTAAGCAATAATGGCACACGCCAATGTATATAAAATTATTACTCCATTTTGTCTTATCTGTTTTACACGTACAGCTAATTTTCAATTTAATTTAGACGCAACTTTTTTTCTATTCTATTTCAAGATTAAATTTATGACAAGAACATTATTAATGTTCACTCCTGTGAGTTTTTCACACCAGCGTTAGCTGATGGTCTATCGCTAATATGGAGACCTGAGGATACTTGTTGTTACTCAGATGGTGGTTCACTGGAGGCTGAGTGACAGCAAGTCTCCTCAGATCTCGAGGACTCTTCTGTGTATTCCAGCCGATCTCAACAATGCTGTAGTCTGGATGGTCTCGGTTCTTCCTCTGATTTCCAGTTCATCTAGACTTTTTTCTAGAACCCTGGGGACTGTTCCAAGGGCACCAATTATAATTGGAACAATCTTGGCCTTCATGTTCCACAGTTTTCTTAGTTCTCTGGCAAGGTTCTAGTAGTTGTCTATCTTTTCGATTTCTTTCACTTTCACTCGGTGATTATTATATTATTATTATTATTATTATTATTATTATTATTATTATTATTATTATTTCACTCCGTGTGAGTTTTTCACACCAGCGTTAGCTGATGGTCTTTCACTGGAGTCTGAGTGACAACAAGTCTCCTGAGGTCCACAGGACTATTCTGAGTATTCTAGCGGATTACAGCAATTATTATTTCACTACTTGCGAGTTTTCACACCAGCGTTAGTTGGTGGTCTTTCA
>CM042165.1:45715136-45815136 GCA_023376005.1 Doryteuthis pealeii | reverse complement strand
CCGGAGTGGTAGTACCTGTTAGGGTCCCATCTATGGGTTAAATAGAAAACATGAGTTTATAAACAAAAATTGTATTATCCATTAAAAATGAAATTATTTCAAAACTTTATCAGCATTAAAGATTTTTTTACCAATAGAAGTATTCGGCATAAAATAACCCAAGGGGTTGACATGCCATAAAACCCAACTAACCAAACCAAACCAATCAAACCTTTTTATCATATGTGCTAGAAGGCGGTGACTGAGGGTCTTAGTGTCCAGAGTATCACTTTAAATTGCATCTAATGGTGACATTTCAATTCTGGAGCTCTAGAGAGTGTAGAGTACTCCTATATTGCCAAGTCCACTATGAACCGGAGTGGTAGTACATGATAGATTCCCATTTAAGGGTTAAATAAATAAATAAAGTTTTTGATAAGATGTGTTTAAAAAATTGAGTTTTTTAAAAATTGAGTGACCATCAAAAATTAATATAACAAAATGTCTTCGGCATAAAATAAGCCAACAAAGGTTGACATGCCGTAAAACAACCAACCAACCAACCAACCCATGATTTAATATCAGCCGTCTCTCTTCTTTCTGTCTCTCACACACGAAGACGACACCCGAACAAACGTTCTATCTTCTTTCTTTTTTTTTTGTCCTGATTCCTGACCCCCCCCCCTCGTGTCTCACCATATTACATCGAACGTCCCGAATCTACCTTGAAGAACCTGTTCTGCATATCAACCCGTCGTAATCGTCTTCACGCTCTCCCACGCGCAATAAAATAACGCATATATCACTTATATATATATATATATATATTATATATATATATATATATATATATATATATATATATATATATATATATAGGAAAACATGCGTCAATTTTAGACTCATATTCAACATTGCAACTGTCCTGGTGGGTTGCATGGGCAAATTTGTTCACTCCACAAGCTAACTTCACACCCACGTTTCTTTGTACACGGTTCTAAAAATGAAATACAGACAGAGAGAGGAAGAAGGAAAAGGAATTAGAGAGAGAGAGAGAGAGAGAGAGAGAGAGAGAGAGAGAGAGAGAGAGAGAGAGAGAGAGAGAGAGAGAGAGAGTAAAAATGACAAAATAGAAACATAGAGACAAAGGGATGAACACACAGAAAAGAGAGAGAGAGAGAGAGAGAGAGAGAGAGAGAGAGAGAGAGAGAGAGAGAGAGAGATGTAATATGATAAGGTAGAAACACACAGAGAGAAAGGGCTAAACAGTAAGAAGAGAGAGAGAGAGAGAGAGAGAGAGAGAGAGAGAGAGAGAGAGAGAGAGTGAAAAAAAAGAAAGGGAATTATCGTCAAGGTTGGCAATAGGTGCAACAGCTATTAACTGTAGTTTGGTTTGGTTTGTTTTGTTTTACGGCATATCAACCTCAGTGGGTCATTTAATGCTGATAAAATTTTGAAATAAGGTTATACTTAATGGATAATACAATTTTTTTATGAATACATTTTTCTATTTAACTCATAGATGGGGCCCTAACAGGTACTACCACTCCAGGTCAAAGTGGTAATGAAGGGGTGTTCCACATTCCCCAAACCTCCAAAACTGGAACCTCAGCATCGGATAGAGTTTAACGTCATTCCCAGGACATGTAGACCCTCAACCACCGCCTTCTAGCACCCATATGATAAAAAGGGTTGGGACTTGCTATAAGGGCAATAGGGTTGGGGCAATCATATAGGTGCTAGGGCTTCATAGACTAAATCAATCAATTAATTAAATAATTATTTGAAATATTTTCCATATAGATTTTACACAAAATCGTAGGTATTTATTTATTTGTAAACTTTTTAGCTAACTTCTTGTTACTGAAAAAGAGCGAGAATAAAAAATAATTTTAAAAAAATTAATAAATGTATAATACCGGACATGTATTTATTAAAATGTGGACAGTTTAATGTTGCATACTCAAATTCTACGTATTAAGGATTTTGAATATAAATTAAATACTCATTGATAAACTTACACAATTCCTGGGGGTTTATGACGTAAGCAGTGACGTTGTTTCGGTTACAGACAGAGAGACGACGATTCTCTATTATTAATATTAATAATCAATATATTGATGTAATAAATATGTAAATACCTTGGTACCCCCTCACTATAATCTGATTGGACAGTGTTATGTATAAATAGTCGACACTGTGTTGGCACAGGCACCTATACCTAAACGTACAAGCTAAACTTACTCGCTAGACTACACCACGACTGCTCGGCAGACGGTTTGCTATTCGACGTACCAATTAATACTGCGATAATATACCAAATACCAACTTCAGAATATATCCCTTAACCCGGATATATCATATATATACATTGGAATTCATTTCATATTCCACTAACATCTGTCCGTAGATTATGGTAAAAATATACGCTCTTGAATTCAGAGTCTACCGATTTTCTTAGATGATTTTTTATTTATGCCATTACATTTTTTATGCATAAATAAAAATACGGCTTCTCTTTTTCCTTTATTTTTATTTTTATTTTTTAAGGATCGGCTCTGGCCATCAGTTTTCATTAGCTGATTTAGCCAAAACTTGATTCGGGAAGGTGAGATTTTTTTTAAGTATGTAAGGTGTGTAAGGAATTTTAAACTCTGGGTTACTCTGACATAACTCTGTGTTGTACGAGTAAATAGTGATTTTGAATTCTACTTTATGAATTACTTTTCGTAATTACAATGTCTACTAATAATGACAATTTTGGTTGGTTAGTTAGTTTGTTGGTTGGTTGGTTGGTTGGTTTCATGGAATGTCGATTTTTGTTGGGCTATCAATATATATTTACCAACTCCCCCGCACGAGTAGGATGCGACACTAGGTCAGTTTCTTATAATAATAATAATAATAATAATAATAATAATAATTTGGATATCAAAGGAAGGATTGAAACCATTCAGAACACTGCACTGCTGCAATCTGCCAGAATACTCAGAAGAGTCCTGGAGACCTGAGGAGACTTGCTGTCACTCAGACTCCAGTGAAATACCATCAGCTAACACTGGTGTGAAAACTCAAAAGGAGATAATAATAATAATAATAATAATAATAGACCTGTCAGTGTTCCTTATAAATATTCATTTTAAATCCAGTTCTTAAGCAGAGTTTAACAGGATTTGTTGAAGTAAGTTAGTATGTACGGTGGAAAGAGGTTTAATGTTTGAGGTTAAAAAGGCAGTTGGTTATTCTTAGTGCGTGTTTCTAGGGTGTTGCTTTTAACCCCATCTCATTTGATGGTCACTCTGAAAAAGGAATTCAAGGAAAGAAAAGGAAATGACAAAGACGAAAAAGTAGTTTTTGGATTTAGGCTTTATTCTCGGGTCATAGCCACCACGTCGTAAGTAAATTCCCTCCTGACCAGTAGTCAGGAGGGAATTAAAATATTTATATTCGTAAATATAATCAAAAAATAAATTTTAAATGGCACTTCCGACCCCCAAGAAAATCTCTCGGCCATTCGAACTTAGACCTTAACTGGGGCGAGTGTCTCGTCCCAGTTAAGGTCTAAGTTCGAATGGCCGAGAGATTTTCTTGGGGGTCGGAAGTGCCATTTAAAATTTATTTTTTGATTATATTTACGAATATAAATCAGATATTTCTTCATTATTTTTGCTCAAAAAGCAAGATCTGTTGATGGTGAATGTGTATATATATATATACTTTATCGTTTAATTGTTTTATTTTCGTAGTTTCCTCCGGACATACATACATGCCAACTGTCCTTTATATATGCATAGATAGATTTATACTTTTAAATTGTGTGCATATATTTAATGCATATTTTGGACTGAGGCGCAAGTGTGGACATGTGTGCGCATGCGTCAACTTGCGTGTTGGGCGGGTTAAGTTTTTTTTTATTCTCACGGCACAAGAGATTGCTTGATACTTTCAAAACAGTGGGAAACGCCATTTGATATTTCGCCATTTCCAATTTGACTAATAAGAATAAAAAAACTGGGCAGTGTCACATTTAAGAGAAGCGGGAATACGAACTGAACACACACACACACACACACACACACACACACAAACACATTTGCCACAGAGAGAGAGAGAGAGAGAGAGAGAGAGAGAGAGAGAGAGAGAGAGAGAGAGAGTTCCTTGTAATGATGAGCCTATCTGTCTTGAAATGTTATCAGTCATGAATTAGCACTTTGAATGATTGTATGTTACACAATGGATAGGCACAGTTGACAAAACCTGAAATAAACAAAGCGCAAGCGTGAAATTAATAATCTAAAATGGTGACAATTTATCCATTGTACCATATATATATATATATATATATATATATATATATATATATATATATATATAGAGAGAGAGAGAGAGAGAGAGAGAGAGAGAGAGAGCTCATTTCATATTACATTGGAATGATGCTGTTCTGGATAGAATTTTCATGGCTTAGACCGGTATTGACCGTAAATTTATTTTTAAATGTTTTTTTCTAATTTCTACACAGTGAGCTTTTTTTAGCTCATTTTATATGACATTGGGATTATGCTGTTCCAGATAGAATTTTCATGGCTTAGACTGGTGCACACCATCCATTACTTTTGAAATTTGTTTTTCTTTTTAAGACTGGTGAATCTGTAATTGTCACACACAGAGCTTTTTTTTTTTTTTTAGCTCATTTCATATTGCATTGGAATGATGCACTTCCGAATAGAATTTTCAGCCCATAGCATCGTTGTAATTGGTGGTTTTCACTGAAGTCTGTAAGACAGCAAGTTTCCTCAGCTCTACAGAACTATTCTAAATATTCTAGCTGAATTCAGCAGTGCTTGACGGTCTCTATTTCAAGTTCCTTCAGGATTTTTCCATTTTTTAGAATCTGTTCGAAGAACTCTAAACATGATTGGTATCCTCGTCACCCTCATATTCCCCAGCTTTTTCGGCTCTCTGGCAGGATCCTAGTATTTCTCTATCTTTCCGTTTTTTCCCTCTGTGGTCCGCTGGAACAGCAAAATCCACTCGATAAAAAGTTCTTTTCTTCTTGTTTATTAACACTATTTCTGGTCTCTTGGTCGACATTGGGTGATCCGTTTGTTCTCAAAGTCCAGAAAATTTTATGGGTCCCATTTTGTACGACAGGTTTTGTGTATATGCCATTTATCAGCATGATCAAATTTTAATCTCTTGCACAATTTCCAGTGGATCACCTTTCCCAATCAGATTATTATTTCCACCCCTTTTTAGTTTTTCACATCAGCGTTAGCTGATGGTATTTCACTGGAGTCTGAGTGACAACAAGTCTCCTCAGGTCTCCAGGACTATTCTGAGTATTCTAGCTGATTGCAGCAGTGTAGTAGTCTGGATGGTTTCAATTCTTCCTCTGATTTCCAGATCCTCCAGTCTTTTTTCCAAGTTTATTGGGACCGTTCCAAGTGCACCAACTACAATTGGTATCACTTTCACTCTCATGTTCCACAGCTTTCTCAATTCTCTGGCAATGGTATTTATCCATCTTTTCATTTTCCTTCTGCTTCACCCTGTGATCTGCTGGGACCGCAAAGTCAACCAGTTGACACGTTCTCTCTCTTTTTTTTTCTTTTTTTAATCAACACTAGGTCTGGTCTCTTGGCTGGGGATAGGGTGATCCGTCTTTATCTCAAAGTCCCAGAATTTTATGCGTTTCATTCTCAAGAACAGATTCTGGTTTATGCATATACCATTTTGTTGTATGGTCAAAGTTTAATTTTTTACATAATTTCCAGTGGATCACATTCCCAACCCAGTCGTGCCTAGCTTTGTATTCCCGTTGTGCTAGTTTACTACATTCACTTAAATCACAGTTTACAGTATTATTATTATTATTATTATTATTATTATTATTATTATTATTATTATTAGCAAGTATATGCGCTCTCCGGGTGTAAGTATTTAAGTTTTAATGTAATGAAAAGCAACTAGATAATCATTGATAAACTTACATAATTCCTGAGGGTGATGTGACGTAAGCAGTGGCATAATTTCGCTTACAGACAAACAGACACCGAATCTCCATTATAATAAGATTATTATTATTGTTACTATTGTTGTTGTTGTTGGTTGTTGTTGTTGGGAACAATGCTAGAAATAAGGACTTTCGCTGCTCATATTCCACTGGCAAGGTTGGCCGGTAGAATTTGTTAGAAAAACGAGAAGAGGCCACGAAGTGGCGGCGAGGGATGCCGGAAATACACGATTATAAGAAAAAGCGGGAAGATAAGAGCGTCCCAAACGGAAACGAGAATGTCGACAAACTCGTGGCGGGAACTGTGTCGATATCAAAGCAATGATGAGTTCCACCCCAATCTCTCTTGCCCCCCCCTCTCTCTCTCTCTCTCTCTCTCTCACCTCTCTCTCTCCACTCGCCACCACCACAATCTCTTTGTNCGTATAACCTCCCCCCTATCCCCCTCTCTCTTTCTCTCTCTCTCTTCTCTCTCTCTGCTCTCTCTCTCTGCTCTCTCTCTCTCTTAACTCTGGAACAATTTGACAATTTGTCTATTATCAAACGATCCTCATGTCCTTTTCCTAATTACCAGTCTCACCAGCATTGGTCTACTTGTCCGGTTGATATTTATGACAGAGTCATAAAATCATTAAAATCAGTTTGGTTGCTATAGTGTTTCTTTGTTATCGTATAAAGAACAAGAAAAAAGAAAGGTTTATGGGTCAAGTTACGTTTAAAACACTGTCCCGCTAGATCACCGAAGTTAAGCAGCGATGAGCCTCTTTTTAGATGGGTGTCATATATATATATATTATATATATATAATAATATATATATATATATATATGAGAAAAGTAAACAAACAAAGTGTTTTGATATGGCTTTTTTTAGCCGACAATTTTTGGAGAATATGTGCTAATGAAGTCGTAACTAATTTTTGAAAATTAATTAATTAATAATTAATGAATTAGGCGGGCATACCTATGCAAATGTAAGGCTAAACAATTTTGATTTTCTCGATTTGTTTAGCCTTACATTTGAATAGGTATGCCGCCTAATTCATTAATTATTAATTAATTAATTTTCAAAAATTAGGTACAACTTCAATTAAGCACATATTCTCCCAAATATATAATGTATATATATATAATATATATATATATATATATATATATATAATATACCAATCATCACTTGTTCTGTTAATGTTTTAGAAGGTTTTAAAGAGTAGTTGTAATGTGCGCCCCTCATGTCAGACATATGTAATACATGCTGCCCAAGGGCTCTACTCAGTTTGGCATGTCTGATTTAAGCAACAGCAGGTGCTATAAACAACCTGATGTCAAAAGGACTTGATTCGACCTTAAAAGACCCGAAACAGTTGATATGCCGTGAAAACAAAACAACCAAACCAAACCAATAAGGCTTACGCGTCAAGTTCTAACCAGATCACCGAAGTTAAGCAGTAATGAGCCGGTTCAATAATTAGATGAATGACCATTTAAGCAACAGCAGGTACTGTAAGTACCACAAACCAAAATGACTTGATTCGGCATTAGTAAAGTCGTCGCGGTATCAGCCAATCAGCGAGGGAGTTCTATTTTCACTAGCGCTAGACCAAGGAGATTATTTTGGCATCTGATGTGGAGCGCTAAATCTACCATCAGCTCTTTATTTTTACCGCACAGATCCCTGTGCTACTGGGTTGGTGAAGACCGGTCTCCAACTAGGAACCTCGTGGTTTTCTAGCCAAACACTCTATCGAGCTGAGCTAACCCGACTCTAATTCCCCCAAAAGGTCGATATGCCGTAAAACAAAACAACCAACCCAACCCAAACCGAACCAGATACCTCAACTGTTTTTTTATCCATTTGTGTTTCTGGATGTAAAATGAGGATCATTTTGTTATCATAACCTAGTTGTAAACTGATCCCCCGTTTTCTTGACCACATTAGATTCATAAGTTATGCTGTCGACTGTGGCTTTAGAATATACCGACTGCACCTCTGCCGATGGGTAAAATTCCCTAATGGCGTCACCTGCTTGGCCGTGGTTGGCAACCCGCGATGCTTAAGACTGACACGCTGCTGGGCTGAGCAGTTCATGACTTGGCAACTCTCCACTTTGGCCCTTACGTAGGCTAGATGGCGGTATAAGAGACCCCTTTGATCATCGGTTGGTCATGTTAAGCCCTTGCACCCCTATAATTGTCCCAGCTATATTGCCCTTATGGCAAATCCCTCAAACCTTTTTCGTGGGTGGCGACCCATGATGCTTAAGGATAGAGCCCAGGTGGATGAGCAGTTCATGACTGCAATACTCCACTTTGCCCTTATCTTGGGCTAGATGGCGGTCGGAGAGGCCCCTCCGATCAATCGGCTGGTCACGTCAAACCCTAGCACCTATATGTATTTTCCCACCCTATTGCCCTTATGGCAAGCCCCAACCCCTTATCATATGGGTGCTAGAAGGCGTGGTTGAGGGTCTACATGTCCTGGGATGACTTAAACTCTATCTGATGTGAGGTTCCAGGTTGGGGAATGTGAAGCACCCGTTCATCACCATTGCTCCCTGGTCCACTCTGACCGGAGTGGTAGTACCTGTTAGGGTCCCATCTATGGGTTTAAATAGAAAACATGAGTTTATAAACAAAATTGTATTATCATTAAAAAAATGAAATTATTTCAAAACTTTATCAGCATTAAAGATTTTTTTACCAATAGAAGTATTCGGCATAAAATAACCCAAGGGTTGACATGCCATAAAACCGCAACTACCAAACCAAACCAATCAACCTTTTTATCATATGTGCTAGAAGGCGGTGACTGAGGGTCTTAGTTCCAGAGTATCACTTTAATTGCATCTAATGGTGACATTTCAATCTCTGGAGCTCTAGAGAGTGTAGAGTACTCCTATATTGCCAAGTCCACTATGAACCGGAGTGGTAGTACATGATAGATTCCATTTAAGGGTTAAATAAATAAATAAAGTTTTGATAAGATGGTTTAAAAAATTGAGTTTTTTAAAAATTGAGTGACATCAAAAATTAATATAACAAAATGTCTTCGGCATAAAATAAGCCAACAAAGGTTGACATGCCGTAAAACACAACCAACCAACCAAACCCATGATTTAATATCACCGTCTCTCTTCTTTCTGTCTCTCACACACGAAGACAACACCCGAACAAACGTTCTATCTTCTTTCTTTTTTTTTTGTCCTGATTCCTGACCCCCCCCCCTCGTGTCTCACCATATTACATCGAACGTCCCGAA
This sequence comes from Doryteuthis pealeii, assembly GCA_023376005.1. Lineage (NCBI taxonomy): Eukaryota > Metazoa > Mollusca > Cephalopoda > Myopsida > Loliginidae > Doryteuthis > Doryteuthis pealeii. The sequence goes on along the minus strand of CM042165.1, from coordinate 45,805,886 downwards.
TCTACCTTGAAGACCTGTTCTGCATATCAACCCGTCGTAATCGTCTTCACGCTCTCCCACGCGCAATAAAATAACGCATATATCACTTTATATATATTTATATATATTATATATAATATATATATAATATATATATATATATATATATATATATAGGAAAACATGCGGTCAATTTTAGACTCATATTCAACATTGCAACTGTCCTGGTGGTTTGCATGGGCAAATTTTTCACTCCACAAGCTAACTTCACACCCACGTTTCTTTGTACACGGTCTAAAAATGAAAACAGACAGAGAGAGGAGAGAAGGAAAGGAAATAGGAAGAGAGAGAGAGAGAGGAGAGAGAGAGAAAGGAGAGAGAGGAGAGGAGAGAGAAGAGAGAGAGAGAGAGAGAGAGAGAGAGAGTAAAATGACAATAGAAAGCATAGAGACAAAGGGATGAACACACAGAAGAGAGAGAGAGAGAGAGAAGAGAAGAGAGAGAGGAGAGAGAGAGAGAGAGAGAGATGTAATATGATAGGTAGAAACACACAGAGAGAAGGGCTAAACAGTAAGAGAGAGAGAGAGAAGAGAGAGAGAGAGAGAGAGAGAGAGAGAGAGAGAGAGTGAAAAGAAAAAGAAAGGGAATTATCGTCAAGGTTGGCAAATAGGTGCAAACAGCTATTAACTGTAGTTTGGTTTGGTTTGTTTTGTTTTACGGCACATCAACCTCAGTGGGTCATTCAAATGCTGATAAAATTTTGAAATAAGGTTATACTTAATGGATAATACAATTTTTTATGAATAACATTTTTCTATTAACTCATAGATGGGGCCCTAACAGGTACTACACTCCAGGTCAAAGTGGTAATGAAGGGGTGTTCCACATCCCAAACCTCCAAAACTGGAACCTCGCATCGGATAGAGTTTTAACGATCATTCCCAGACATGTAGACCCTCAACCACGCCTTCTAGCCCCATATGATAAAAAGGGTTGGACTTGCCTATAAGGGCAATAGGGTGGGCAATCATATAGGTGCTAGGGCTTCATAGACTAAATCAATCAATTAATTAAATAATTATTTGAATATTTTCCAATAGATTTTACACAAAATCGTAGGTATTTATTTATTTGTAAACTTTTTAGCTAACTTCTTGTTACTGAAAAAGCGAGAATAAAAATAATTTTAAAAAATTAATAAATGTATAATACGGACATGTATTTATAAAATGTGGACAGTTTAATGTTGCTACTCAAATTCTACGTATTTAAGGATTTTGAATATAGATTAAATACTCATTGATAAACTTACACAATTCCTGGGGTTTATGACGTAAGCAGTGACGTTGTTTCGGTTACAGACAGAGAGACGACGATTCTCTTATTATTAATATTAATAATCAATATATTGATGTAATAATATGTAATACTTGGTACCCCCCTCACTAAATCTGATTTGGACAGTGTTATGTATAAATAGTCGACACTGTGTTGGCAGCAGGCACCTATACCTAAAACGTACAAGCTAAACTTACTCGCTAGACTCACCACGACTGCTCGGCAGACGGTTTGCTATTCGACGCTACCAATTAATACTGCGATAATATACCAAATACCAACTTTCAGAATATATCCCTTAACCCGGATATATATATATATACATTGGAATCATTTCATATTCCACTAACATCTGTCGTAGATTATGGTAAAAAATATACGCTCTTGAATTACAGAGTCTACCGTTTCTTAGATGATTTTTATTTATGCCATTACATTTTTTATGCATAAATAAAAATACGTTCTCTTTTTTCCTTTATTTTATTTTTATTTTTTAAGGATCGGCTCTGGCCATCAGTTTTCATTAGCTGATTTAGCCAAAACTTGATTCGGAAGGTGAGATTTTTTTAAGTATGTAAGGTGTGTAAGGAATTTTAAACTCTGGGTTACTCTGACATAACTCTGTGTTGTACGAGTAAAATAGTGATTTTGAATTCTACTTTATATTACTTTCGTAATTACAATGTCTACTAATAATGACAATTTTGGTTGGTTAGTTAGTTTGTTGGTTGGTTGGTTGGTTGGTTTATGGAATGTCGATTTTTGTTGGGCTATCAATATATATTTACCAAACTCCCCCGCACGAGTAGGATGCGACACTAGGTCAGTCTGTCTTATAATGAATAATAATAACAATAATAATTAATAATTAATTTGGATATCAAAGGAAGGATTGAAACCATTCAGAACACTGCACTGCTGCAATCTGCCAGAATACTCAGAAGAGTCCTGGAGACCTGAGGAGACTTGCCTGTCACTCAGACTCCAGTGAAATACCATCCAGCTAACACTGGTGTGAAAACTCAAAGGAATAATAATAATATAATAATAATAATAGATCCTGTCAGTGTTCTTATAAATATTCATTTTAAATCCAGTTCTTAAGCAGAGTTTAACAGGATTTGTTGAGTAAGTTAGTATGTACGTGGAAAGAGTTTAATGTTGAGGTTAAAAAGGCAGTTGGTTATTCTTAGTGCGTGTTTCTAGGGTGTTGCTTTTAACCCCATCTCATTTGATGGTCACTCTGAAAAAGGAATTCAAGGAAAGAAAAGGAAATGACAAAGACGAAAAAATAGTTTGATTTAGGCTTTATTCTCGGGTCATAGCCACACGTCGTAAGTAAATTTCCCTCCTGACCAGTAGTCAGGAGGAATTAAAATATTTATATTCGTAAATATAATCAAAAAATAAATTTTTAAATGGCACTTCCGACCCCCAAGAAATCTCTCGGGCCATCGAACTTAGACCTTAACTGGGCGAGTGTCTCGTCCCAGTTAAGGTCTAAGTTCGAATGCGCGAGAGATTTTCTTGGGGTCGGAAGTGCCATTTAAAATTTATTTTTTTGATTATATTTTACGAATATAAATCAGATATTTCTCATTATTTTGCTCAAAAGCAAGATCTGTTGATGGTGAATGTGTATATAATATATACTTTATCGTTTAATGTTTTATTTTCGTAGTTCTCCGGACATACATACATGCCAACTTCCTTTATATTGCATAGATAGATTATACTTTTAATTTGTGCATATATTTAATGCATATTTTGACTGAGGCGCAAGTGTGGACATGTGTGCGCATGCGTCAACTTGCGTGTTGGGGTGTTTAAGTTTTTTTTTATTCTCACGCACAAGAGATTGCTTGATACTTTCAAAACAGGGGAAACGCCATTGATGATTTCGCCATTTCCATTTGACTAATAAGAATAAAAAAAACTGGGCAGTGTCACATTTAAGAGAAGCGGGAATACGAAACTGAACACACACACACACACACACACACACACACACAAACACATTTGCCACAGAGAGAGAGAGAAGAGAGAGAAGAGAGAGAGAGAGAGAGAGAGAGAGAGAGAGAGTTCCTTGTAATGATGAGCCTATCTGTCTGAATGTATCAGTCATGAATTAGCACTTTGAATGATTGATGTTACACAATGGATAGGCACAGTTGACAAAACCTGAAATAAACAAAGCGCAGCGTGAAATTAATAATCTAAAATGGTGACAATTTACATTCCATAGTATATATATATATATATATATATTATATATATATATATATATATATAAGAGAGAGAGAGAGAGAGAGAGAGAGAGAGAGAGAGAGCTCATATCATTGGAATGATGCTGTTCTGCGATAAATTTTCATGGCTTAGACCGGTATTGAACCGTAAATTTATTTTTAATGTTTTTCTAATTTCTACACAGTGAGCTTTTTTTAGCTCATTTTATATGACATTGGATTATGCGTTCCAGATAGAATTTTCATGCTTAGACTGGTGCACACCACTCCATTACTTTGAAATTTGTTTTTCTTTTTAAGACTGGTGAATCTGTAATTGTCACACACAGAGCTTTTTTTTTTTTTTTTAGCTCATTTCATATTGCATTGGAATGATGCACTTCCGAATAGAATTTTAGCCCATAGCTCGCTGTAATTGGTGGTTTTCACTGAAGTCTGTAAGACAGCAAGTTTCCTCAGCTCTACAGAAACTAATCTAAATATTTCTAGCTGAATTCAGCGAGTGCTTGACGGTCTCTATTTCAAGTTCCTTCAGGATTTTTCCATTTTTTAGAATCTTTCGAAGAACTCTAAACAGTGAATGTGGTCCTCGTCACCCTCATATTCCCAGCTTTTTCGGCTCTCTTGGCAGGATCCTAGTATTTCTCTATCTTTCGTTTTTTCCCTCTGTGTCCGCTGGAACAGCAAAATCCACTCGATAAAAAGTTCTTTTCTTCTTGTTTATTAACACTATTTCTGGTCTCTTGGTCGACATTGGGTGATCCGTTTGTATCTCAAAGTCCCAGAAAATTTTATGGGTCCCATTTTGTAGCGACAGGTTTTGTGTATATGCCATTTATCAGCATGATCAAATTTTAATCTCTTGCACAATATTCCAGTGGATCACCTTCCCAATCAGATATTATTTCCACCCCTTTTTAGTTTTTCACATCAGCGTTAGCTGATGGTATTTCACTGGAGTCTGAGTGACAACAAGTCTCCTCAGGTCTCCAGGACTATCTTGAGTATTCGTGACTGATTGCAGCGTGTATAGTCTGGATGTTTCAATTCTTCCTCTGATTTCCAGATCCTCCAGTCTTTTTCCAAGTTTATTGGGACCGTTCCAAGTGCACCAACTACAATTGGTACACTTTCACTCTCAGTGTCCACAGCTTTCCTCAATTCTCTGGCAATGGTATTTATCCACTTTTCATTTCCTTCTGCTTCACCCCTGTGATCTGCTGGACCGCAAAGTCAACCAGTTGACACGTCTCTCTCTTTTTTTTTCTTTTTTTAATCAACACTAGGTCTGGTCTCTTGGCTGGGATAGGGTGGATCCGTCTTATCTCAAAGTCCCAGAATTTTATGCGTTTCATTCTCAAGAACAGATTCTGGTTTATGCATATACCATTTTGTTGTATGGTCAAAGTTTAATTTTTTACATAATTTCCAGTGGATCACATTCCCAAACCCAGTCGTGCCTAGCTTTGTATTCCCGTTGTGCTAGTTTATAACATTCACTTAAATCACAGGTTTTACATATTATTATATATTATTATTGATTATTATTATTATATTATTATTATTATTAGCAAGTATATGCGCTCTCCGGGTGTAAGTATTTAAGTTTATGTAATGAAAAGCAACTAGATAATCATGATAAACTTACATAATTCCTGAGGTGATGTGACGTAAGCAAGTGGCATAATTTCGCGTTACAGACAAACAGACAACGAATCTCCATTATATAAGATTATTATTATTGTTACTATTGTTGTTGTTGTTGTGTTGTTGTTGTGGGGAACAATGCTAGAAATAAGGACTTCGCTGCTTATTTCCACTGGCAAGGTTGGCGATAGAATTTGTTAGAAAAACGAGAAGAGGCCACGAAGTGGCGGCGAGGGATGCGGAATACACGATTATAAGAAAAAGCGGGAAGATAAGAGCGTCCCAAACGAAACGAGAATGTCGACAAACTCGTGGCGGGAACTGTGTCGATATCAAGCAATGATGAGTTCCACCCCAATCTCTCTTGCCCCCCCCCCTCTCTCTCTCATCTCTCTCTCACACACACACACACACACACACACACACACACATTCACCACACTGTCGTCCACTCTTTCTCTCTCTCTACAACAACCACACACACACACAACACACATATGCACTGTGTATTATATATATATATATATATATATATATATATATATATATTAATTTTTTTTGCATCTGAGAATTTCATTCTTATTTATCTATCTATCTATCCATTCATTCTTAACATCTTCATCTGTCTGTCTGTCTCTCCCTCTTACTCCCCCCTCTTCTCTCTCTCTCTCTCTCTCTCTCTCTCTCTCCTCTCTATATATAATTATATATTATATATATATATATATATATATTAAGAAAGAAGATCCTAAAATGGATTGAATTTTATTTTTTCAAAAAAACTTATTTAGTGAAAAAAAAAGAAAAGTTTTTTGAAAAAAAAAAAAATGAACCATTTTGGACCTTACTTATGAAATATTTAATTTTCTCCCGTTGGACCCATAACAATATTATATATAATATATATATATATATATAATATATATATATATATCGGTTATACTTTTTGATATGGCTTGTACGCTTAACTCGATTTGGTACGGCAACTACGTCAGCTAACGTCAGCTTTAGACATGCGCAGAGATCTTAGCCGGTACGCAAAGTCTCTTAGTCGGTACAGCAGAAAACTCTTTTTGATCTTTTTTGATTATTTAAAAATAAAAGAATTGTTTTATTTCTAAGTAAATCTAATGAGACAACAGCTGCGAAAAATCTAAATAATCTAAATAGGCAATGTTCTCTTTGCTTGTTGTTTTGTTGGTTTGACGGCATGTCAACCCTTGTTGGGTTATTTTATACCGAAGACGTTTTGTTTTTATTCATTCTTGATGGGTACTAATTTTCTGTAAACTCAATCTTTAACACATTTTTAAAAACATTTTTTCTATTTAACCCATAGATTGTATCCTAACAGGTACTACCACCCTAGATCAGAGTGGATCTGGAGTAATGGTGATGAAGGTGACTCCACATTCGCCAGAGCTAGAACTGGAACCTCACCAGCAATAGAGTTTAACGTCATAACCAAGACATTAAGCCACCGCCTTCAAGGCATATATATATAAAAAGGTTTGGAGGCTTGCCATAAGGTCGGGACAATCAATATGTGGCTGTAGGTTTGATGGGACCAGCCGATTGATCGGAGGGCCTATCCGACCGCACTTCTAGTCTAAGTAAGGGTCAAAGTTGAGTGTTGCATGTCGGGGCTGCTCAGCCAGCAGGTTTCTGGCCTGAAGCATCACGGGTCGCCACGCACGGATAACAGGTGACCCATTGAGGGGGGTCATTATCCCTCTGTACAGATGTAGTCCGTCCCCAGCTGATAGGGCCCCTCTCTTTGGTAATGCTACCAAACCCTTCTATTATGTCAAGCCGGAGAGAAAACTGTCCAAAACGCTGTGTATATAACAATAAAGATGAGGACAACAGTCCGAAAATGTATATATATAAAATAGGGAGTACTACCACCCAGAGATGCTGACAGATACGCATCCTGCGTCCCTGACGCACAAAAATCTAAAAGGACGCAGTAAAATCGTATCCATAGTCTCAGTGTTTTTCTTTTTTTCTTCCCTCACCATTTCAAGCTAGCTTGAATACATTTCAATATTTTCTTAAAAACGAATTACACAGGATATATGTACAAGTAGGAGTTAGACGGCTTTAGTTTGTTTCAGATCATAAATAAAAACCCTACAATCCTTAAAAAACTTTAGTTGGGACCCATGAATTTTTCGGGACTCATTCAAAGCAAATATGTGCGTCCCAGGACTCACTAAATTCAAAAAGCTATCAGCATCATTGCAACCCCTTTTATTATGTCAAAGTTGACTAATAAATATTACATGAATATATATGTCAAGTAAAAATTATTGTAGTGTAATTATTGTAGTCTACAGGGATTGAAAGGGGAAAGAGAGGAAAAAGAAATAAGAACAAAGAGGGGTTAAAGTTTGAACTCAGTAACCGTCGAATGACCCCGGAAATAGATTTAAAAATAAAAAAAGGAATTCCGGGTTTTGACCGGAAACGAATGTGACGCCAGAACGAGAAACGGAATAAGAAGAAAATCGTCCTATTTTTGCCTTGGCTCTGGTGGGGTCAGACGTGGCTCCTGGGTCCCCGGATGGGCCAGACATAGTAGTAACGAGCGTGATTTACGACAGAGTAATTTAACCGTACCCCCCTCTCTTCTCTCTCTCTCTCTCTCTCTCTCTCTCTCTCTCTCTCTCTCTCTCTCTCTCTCTCTCTGTCTTTCCTTTCTCTCTGAAAAAGAAACCTAGAGCCTAGAAATAAATACACAGACCCAGATGACTATAGAACTTGCGTGTCTGTTGTTTCTGAACTAACGACTATTACTACTTCTAACGACGACTACTACTACAACTTGAGTTGGCCTATGCGACACATATCGTTCTGATACATATATCGTTTTGGAGCTATGGTACATTATGTTATGTCCTCAGAGAACTTTTCTATCAACAGTTCACAGTTGCTAAAAATATGTTTTATTGGCTCTCAAGGCTGGAGCCAAAAAGAGAAAGAAAAAAAAGCAGGGTGGCTCCATGTGAGTAATTTAAAGTACACCACCCATTCAAAATATTTAGGTGTTACCCTCATTTTGTTACAATACCATTCGCCGATATGTACATTACCGCCCCACAAATGGGTGTGGGGATTGAAATAAAATTAAAATGAAAAAATAAACGAAAAATAACAATCTCCCATGAGCCCTTAGACAGGAAGAACCCTTTGGGTATGCGCAGGAAAAAGGACCCATTTCCTACCACTATGAAAATCCCTCGGCCATTTCGGACTCAGGCCTTAAGTGGGATCAGACACTATTACCGGATAGGGAGAAATTTCCTCTCCACGAGGTAGCTAGGACTAACTAATAAAGTCTAAAACCTAAAACTACCTTTTGTCTTTGTCTCTTCCTTTTCCTTCCTTTAATTCCTTTTCAGCTCGACGACCACAAGAGGGAAGAACCACAAACGTAATTAAGGTTGTTTTTAATTACGTATTGCTTAAAAAAACGCAAATTACTATACATTTAATTAACAATTGAAATTAATTACTGAATCCAATGGTAGACACATTAGTCTCAGTCGTTTGTGTTAGTATTATAATGTATAATTTCAATTAAACTTGGATTTTTTTTAAAGTTCAACATTAAATGTATAGTAATTTGTTTTTTGTTTTTTTGTTGTTGTTGTGGTTTTTAAGCAATACGTAATTAAAAACAACCTTAATCCCCAAACCCCAAAATCGTAACCCAATTCTCAAAAAAGTTCATTCATACACTGTAGTTAAACTGTCATGGGGGACCACCAAAAAGTTTCCGTTTTAATTTTGACGACAATTTGAAACTTTAACTAGATTTCTGTACTAAATAAAGCTAATTTTAACATGCCTGCATAAATACTTTTTATTCGTAGTTTAAGAAATTCTTTAATTCTATATGTATTTACCAACCCCTACGCACGAGCAGGATGCGACACAGGGTCAATTTCTTGAGCGGAGTTCAACAGGTTTGACTTCAAAGTTTTCCTTCTCCTAGACCGGTTGCCTAACCAAGGTTAAAGAGCCCAGTTTGTCCTACTATTTATCCATAGCTGGAGGGAGACTAGGATTCATACCTTTCCCAAGGGTATTAGCGCTAAGTGAAAATGCAATTACCACATCCAGGATTTGAACTCGGGGCGACGAGTCCATTTCCCATGTCTTTAACCATTACACCACACGCTTCTTTAATTCTATACACTGTGCATCGATGTAAAAAATGTCAACAGATTTGCAACTTCTAAAAGTTTGAGAAGCACTGGTCTACATGACTTCTACATAGAAGAGTGGTTGGTTGCTGGTTGTTTGGGTTTTACGGCACGTCAACCCTTGTTGGGTCATTTTATGCCGAAGACGTTTTTGTTTTATTCGTTCTTGATGGGTACTCAATTTTTTAAACCCATTTATTTCTAATTAACACATAGATGGGACCCAACTACTCTTCCTCCAGCTATGAGTAAATAGTGGGGCAGACTGGGCTCTGAATTCAGACCTGTTAAACTCCGCTTATGAAATTGACCTAGTGTCACATCCTACTCTTGTGGAGTGGTTGGTATGACTTTCCTCTCCGACCCAAACAACTACGGGAGTGAATGAGGTCTGATGATGATTTTTGTAAAATCGAAATATTAATCAGTATCAGCTATGATTAGTTTTCTTCTTTAACAGCATAATTCACACTCAGATAGAAAAAATGAATCCGACGGTATGAGTATAGATAAAAGGATATGAAAACACTGCTGTTAAAGTTTTTATAACATAGCTGATATTGAACAATTTCGATTTTTGAAAATCATCTTCAGAGCATATTAAGATGGAAAAAAGTCATATGACTTTTGTCTCCGCTCTTAAACAAACTCTGAAGATGATTTCATATAATCGAAATATTGTTCAATATCAGCTAATAAAATGTCTTTTAAAGCATATATATGTGTGTGTGTGTGTGTGTGTGTGTGTGTGTGTGTGTGCAGATTGTTACGCACGCACACTCGTTAGGGTCGACCAGTGTACACACGCAACATGAAATAATAATAAAAAATATGGTCCCAGATGTAAAAATAAATAGTACAAAAGGGATGGGATTCAAAACTTTTCTCTCTGCTCCCGTGAAAAGGATAGAAAACCGATGAACGACGACAATGCTGAATGACGAAGAGCGGATAGGATTTCAAATAAACACATAAACATTTATTTACATTTTAATACAAATTATCATTAAGAGACAAATACAAATATACATGTAATAAGAGGGGTAAAGTGAATGCGTGGTTCCTATTATCAAATGAGTGGACGAGCAACTGAGCGCATCAATCATATTAGCAATATACAATATACATGACAAACAATAAAGATTTACAGAATACAAAATCTTGAACGTTTGTTTTAACTCACTGCGACGTTGCAAACCACAACAATGTCTCTCTGTTAAAATTATTGTTATTTTCTGTCCAACGGTGATTCGCTCCTTTTTTCCAAATGAATTAACTCTTATTCTACGACGAAACGTCTTTACTTTTTCCGTTCTTCTGATTTTCGATGCGCATATCAAACTTTACTGTCCTTGCTTCTCGGGATGATTTCTCAACAGTGTGCTGGCCTCCTGTTTTCGCGCGAAAATCCTTTCTTAGTCGTCGTCATAGCAACGTCTTGGGGCAAATGTACTTTAGGATGGTGGGGTCACAGTTGAAATATGTATGCATATTCCTCCTATCACCTGAGGTGTGTGGGGGGGGGGGAGTACAACTGTCCTTTAGACATATGGATAGTAGTAATCGCATTGATATCCATTTTCTGTTCTTTTCTTTTTCTTTTTTTCTTTCTTTCTTTCTTTCTTTCTTTTTTACATTTTTTTATTGCAAGCACCCTACAGTCCACTGAGATTCCTGAAGGATCTCCTACATAGTAAACATACTTGAATGCCAGTAGCATTTGGCACTGTATCCTTGTGTTTTCTCAGATGACTCACCAGTCCAGCCCTGTAGAGACATACTCTTCTACGTAAACTACATGTTGGAACTTCTCCACTTTGGTTGTTGTTGGACTAAAATTCACCCTTTCTAAAAGCCCGTTTAAATTTTTGCTGTTTAATCCGGTTGGACTCAAATTCGTTCACACACTGGTAGATTGTAGCCCTCCAGCCAGGTCTGTCAGAAGCTAGCTTCTCCCAATCTTCTTATATATACATTTTAATTTATATATATATATATATATATATATATATTATATATATATATATATATATAATTATGGTGATATTATATATCACACTCATAACTCCAAAAGATGAGAAGTGGTTGAGATGTCAAAATCATAATATCACCATTAATTATAAATCTGCTCTGCTTTATTAGCACCTTATGCAAATACTTTTCTCATTTTTTCAGAAAAACTTAACAAACCGTCATTAGACTATAATAATTTATTTCGACCAGAAACTCAAAATGAGTCTAACATCTTCAGAAGGCTAAACTCATTTTGTATAATTTATTAGTTATTATACATTGAGCTCTCTTAGGGATTTATAAAAATCCTTGTATGAATCTATACGTTTTCACACAGAAGTGCATATGGTATGGTTGTACAGTGAGATTTCGATGATTCCAAATAGAATCATCGCTTGCTTACCAGTCAATTGGATTATCTTACACACACACACACACACACACACACACACACACATATATATATATATATATATATATATATGTGTGTGTGTGTGTGTGTGTGTGTGTGTGTGTGTGTTTGCCAACTATGATGGCCTTACATAACAGGTTTCTCCTGTTTGAATTCGGTCGACTCCAGGATAAAATTACATTTCGTCTATTTCTGTTTCTTCAAACGTAACATCCCGTTGTAGAAAAAGAACTGATGCATCGTGAACCAAAGTCAGTCAATATAATTCCGGTACGCATATATATATATATATATATATATTTGTGGAGAGGTGGAGGTCTGTGTTTTTTTTCTTTTTCGTTTCTCCTTTAAGCAATTATTTTTTACGGGCAATTCAATGTTTGGAGAAAAATGTATTTATTGTACATTCATATTTACATTTTTTGAGTAGGTGTTTAAGATTTTTTTTTTTTTTTTGCACACAGTCCTATCGAATATGAATGATTTTTTCAACAAATATAGATTACTTGCAAACACAAGACAGGTTGTGAGCACGAAGATGACTCTTCAGTCCATTGAGATTCTTCCTGAAGGAACTCCTACATAGTAAACATACTTGAGTGCCAGTAGCATTTGACACTGTATCCTGTGTTTTCTCAGATGACTCACCAAACCAGCCCTGCAGAGACGTACTCTTCCACATAAACGATATTTTCAACAAATAAATTTATAAATCATATTCGATAATTATATTTTATAATTTCGTAATTAATATCAATTTTATAAACAATATTGATTTCATAATTAAATATTTTTTGTTATATGGTCGTAGGGGGGCATATGACCCCCCCCCCCGGTTGAGAACCACTGGTCTAAATGACTGGACATTAGATTCTAATACGCTTCAACCGCATAGGACTACAGATAAGCTTCACCCAAACTTTTTCAGTGTAAAAGTAGACTGCAAAAAACTTTTGGTCTTCATAATAAATTTCGACAAAGCTTCGCAAAAAACCGAGACGAAATATCAATTGATTTTAGTTGTTGTGTTGTTATATCCACTTTCCCCACTATTTTCAACCACATTTTGTCGGATTTACTCTTTTACTCCTCAAATACTATACTTTGATCTTCGCCCAAGACTGTTTGTTTTTGTTTTTGTTTTACGGCATATCAACCTCAGTGGGTCATTTAACGCCAACAAAGTTTTGAAATAAATTCATATTTAATGGATACTGAATTCTTTTTATAAACACATTTTTCTATTTAACGCATAGATGGGACCCTAACAGGTACTACTACTCCGGGTCAGAGTGGATCTGGGAGCAATGGTGATGAACGGGTGCTCCACCTTTTCCAGACCTCCAGAACTGGAACCTCACCATCAGATAAAGTTTAACGTCATTCCCAGGATATGAAGACCCTCACCCATTGCCTTCTAATACATATAGAATAAAAAGGGTTGGTGGTTGCCATAACGGTAATAGGGTCGGGACAATCATATAGGTGCTAGGGCTTGACGTGACCAACCGATTGAACGGAATGGGCCTTTCCGACCACCCGTCTAGCCCACGGAAGGGCGAACATGGAGTGTTGCATGTCATGGACTGCTTATCCATCAGGATTATGTTCTTAAACATCACGTGTCACCACTCACGGCCAACACGTGGCCCCATAATATATATATATATAAAGTAAAGTCGTCGGGGCGGCCTAAAGTCGGTATCAGTCAATCAACGAGGGAGTCTATCTCCTTTTCACTAGCGCTAGACTAAGGAGATTGTTTTGGCATTTGAGGTGGAGCGCCACACCTACCATCAGCTCCCTACTTTACCGCACAGATCCCTGTGCTACTCATACGCTGAGTTGGCGAGGACCGGGATCGAACTAGGAACCATGTGATTTCTAGCCGAACGCATTTGCTTGTCATATCCATTTAATTTCTGAAATATTACTGCCAACCTGAAAAGTGATTTTTGAGAGTGGTGGGAAGAAGTCCGTGTGTTGATCAGTTTGTCTATCCTCTGCCTAAAAACGGACGCTTAGAAGTTATTATTCAATTCTGACATAGCATAAATCCTACCCTGGCTGTTGATCCCCCCTCCCCCCGCAATCCCCTTCATCTAATAAAACTTGACCTGTCACTGTCGGAGAATCAGTGTTTCTATTGTTATTTCATTAAATTACGTTTGCCCAGGTCAGATAAACAAGTCAACGTGACCCTTGTCTTGACCCGACCCAACTCAATAAACAGAGTCAAGTTTTAATTGCTGCATTATGTGGCTTAATGGTTAGCGAGCAAGATTAGCAGAACATTGTTAGTGAGTTCGATTCTCACTGGGTGCCCCATACTTCTGGCCTTGTGTCACATCTAAGCCAAGCTTGATGAATAACTAAATGACGCATCTCATGTGGCTTAATGGTTAGCGAGCTAGATTAGCAAAACATTGTTTGTGAGTACGATTCTCACTGGGCGCCCCATACTTCTGGCCTTGTGTCACATCTAAGCCAAGCTTGATGAATAACTAAATCACGCACCTCAAGTGGCTTAATGGTTAGCGAGCTAGATTAGCAGAACATTGGTAGTGAGTAAGATTCTCACTGGGTGCCCAATACTTCAGCCCTTGTGCCGCGTCTATGCTATTCCTAATAAATAACTACATGACGCATCTCATGTGGGTTAATGGTTAGCGATCAAGATTAGCAAACATTGTTAGTGAGTTCGATTCTCACTGGGCGCCCCATACTTCTGGCCTTGTGTCACATCTAAGATAAGCTTAGTAAATAATTATATGACGTCCGTTTTTCTAGCAAGCATATGCGCCTCCCACAGGCTTAAGTATTAAAGTTTTAATGTAATAAAACATAATAAATTAGAAAGACTAACGAAATTAAATAAGAACGCATATAAAAAGATTACACTTATTTTAATTTTATTTTAATTGGTTTCTCAATAAACTCATTCATAGGATTCATTTTAATACATTGGAGAATAAAACAAAACACTAAATAATTATCTATTAAACCCGGTTTTTCAAAACCAGTATGCAAATTAACCACATCATATATCATGTAAATCTTTATTTCTTAGTGATATATAAGACACATTACAGGATTTCAAATGCATTAATAATATGGGCTGTTTTGAGGCAAATCTGTCAGATTTTCATAGAGACATCGTTAATAAATAAGATTTATTCTATGTATTAATGATTTTGATTATAAATGAAATACTCATTGATAAACTTACTTAATTCTGAGGGTATTGTGACGGTAGTTTCGATTACAAACAGACATTGAATCTCCATTATAATAAGACTAGCAGTGGCTACCCGGCGTTGCCTGGGTAGAGGGGGATTTTTTAAAAGTTAGTCCCGCATATCCATTATTACTGAATCGTGAGTTGAATCCTCGTGGATGCCCCATTTAAATCCCTGTGTAAAAAAAATAGACCTTGCATTGATCCAGCTACTCTGAAAAGAAATGTTAATGTCTACTATCTAAAATATTAAATGAAAAAAATCCTGCTGTTATCATTTAAATTTTATTTTTTAATTATCTTCACAAATATTAATCAAATCTCTATTATTTTTGCTCAAAAACCAAGCCCTGGTGATATTTAATGTGTATATATATATTTATTTTGTCGTTAATTTGATTATTTTAATTGCATCAAGGGTTCAAATCTTTTGGGGTTCATTTGTTTTGTTTTCTTCACATCCAACTTTTTCTATATTTTTCTTTCTTTCTTTCTCTTTTTCTTTCTTTCTCTTTTTCTTTCTTTCTTTCTTTCTTTCTTTCCTTTCTTTCTTTTTCTTTCTTTTTTATCTTTCTCTTTCTTTCTTTCTTTTTTCTATCCTTCTTTCTCTTTTTTTATACTTTTCCTTTTTCTTTCTTTTCTATCTTTTTCTTTCTTTCTTTCTTTCTTTCTTTCTCTCTTTCTCTTTTTCTTTCTTTCCTTATTTCTTTCCTTCTTTCTTTGCTTTTGTCCTTTTCCTTTCTTTCTTTCTTTGTTTCTTTTCTATCTTTTTCTTTCTTTGTTTCTTTGTTTCTTTGTTTCTTTTCTCTCTATCTCTTTGTTTCCTTCTTTGCTTTTATCTTTTTCCCTTTCTATCTTTTTCTCTTTCTTTTTCTCTTTCTTTCTTTCTTTTTTTCCCTCTTTCTTTCTTTCTCTTTTTTTATACTTTTCCTTTTTCTTCCTTTTCTATCTTTTACTTTCTTTCTTCTCTTTTTCTCTTTCTTTGCTTTTATCTTTTTCCTTTTCTCTCTTTTCTATCTTTTTTCTATATTTTTATCTTTCTTTCTTTCTTTCTTTCTTTTCTATCTTTTTTCTTTCTTTCTTTCTGTTTTTTTTCTTTCCTTCTTTCTTTCTCTTTTTTTATACTTTTCCTTTTTCTTTCTTTTCTATCTTTTTCTTTCTTTCTCTATTTCTTTCTTTCCTTATTTCTTTCCTTCTTTCTTTACTTTTGTCTTTTTCCTTTCTTTCTTTCTTTATTTATTTTTTGGAAGAAGAAGAAGAAGAAGAAGAAGAAGAAGAAGAAGAAGAAGAAGAAGAAGAAGAAGAAGAAGAAGAAGAAGAATTCTAGCAAGATGTCAGATTAGCTGAAATATTTAATATCGGATTTTCTCTTTTCCAATTTTTCTTTCGGATGATTCAGTTGAACCTTAAATGACTAATCCGAATTCCCGTAGGAAAAGAACAACTGAATTTCGATCAAATTTTTTCAGTGACTCAAAATAAATGCGAGTTAAAAAAATAAGTTCAATTTGAACTCAACATACAGTGGCCTACGAAAAGTTTTTAGCCAGGAGAAATAAACTACATCCAATTTCAAAGTTTAATTACATACGAGACCAACTCAATATAATTAAATCCGTGGAACTAGTATGGAGTAGGTCAGTAGTATCAGTGTTCGTTTAGGACAAGAAGGTTCCCGAGTTCGAAAAAAAGGTTTTCCAGTCCTAGATAGTTCCAGAGTCCGAGAAGGTTCCCGAGTTCGACAAAAAATACCTGAAGAAGGCCGGAGGGCACATCAACCGAAACGTTGTACAGACAACAATGAAAATGAGACAATAGTCCGAATAATACAAATAATACTAATTCAATGCGCGTATTCGATTTTTCATGGATTTGATCAAGTTATCTACAATCGTCTGATATAATCCACTCTTTTAGCAATATTTATTTAATGGTTGCTACTGACGTGGTTTTGGTCACATACTCTCGAAGTTTTTGGTCTATGTGTCCCCAAACGTGCCCTATTGGATTCATGTCCGGAATTTGGGCTACCCATGTTTTGTGGCTTGGTTAGGGGCCAGAATAAAGACACAAGAGAGGAAATGAGTTAAACAAATATATTAACAAAGAACAGTAGTACAAACATATACAAATGAGAAGATTACTAGCGAGGCAGTCTTATCAACTGTCCGCTGAAATATTGACTCTTGCTTAAGAGCAAAACCTGCTGCTATTTATAGTTGGAAGAGTTCATGCGTGCATGGTAAATTACCATAACACCATGGAAGAGACTGGATTCCTTCTAATTACTCCCAGGCCTATTTATTGTAATCAAGGGTGGCAGAAATGCTGATGGTACGCGTCCTGCGTCACTGACGCATAAAAATCTAAAAGGACGCAGAAAAATCATATCCATACATCCCAGTGTTATTTTTCTTCCCCCACCATTTCCAGCTAACTGTGAAATACATTTCAATAGTTTCTTAGGAACGAATTACACTATATGGGGTACAAAGTAGGGGTTAGACAGATTTAGTTGTTCATAGATTAAAAAAAAAACTCTGAAATTTATTAAGAAACTTTAGTTGGGACCCATCAAATTTTCTATCTAACACAATGAAATGATGAAAAGAAAGTTGAAAGAAAGAAATCAAGAAAAAGAAAAGAAAGATAATTAAATGAAGATTATTATACTTTTTAATATTGAACTATTTTGTAATAATTAAATTATCATACTGTGGTATATCCACAGGTCATTCTAGTACAGAGATTCTGATAGGTAGGCGTCCTGCGTCACTGACGCATAAAATCTAAAAGGACGCATAAAAATCGTATCCATGGATCCCAGTGTTATTTTTCTTCCCCCACCATTTCCAGCTAACTGTAAATACATTTCAATATTTTCTTGGAAACAAATTGCACTGTATGGGGTACAAAGTAGGGGTTAGACGGATTTAGTTGTTCATAGATAAAAAAAAAAAAACCCCAAAAAACTCTTAAATTTATTAAGAAACTTAAGTTGGGACCCATCAAATTTTCCGGGGACTCATTCAAATCAAATCCGTGCGTCCCAGGACGCACTAAATTAAAAAATGCTTAAAATCAGCATCACTAGCCCACTGTCGATTATTTACGAACGATTAAATTCAAACTGGCTCAGCCCTGTTGGCTGGTTCTTTAGAATACACCAACTGCACCTCTGCAGAGGGGTGAGACGCCTCCAATAAGTCCACCTGTTGGCCGTGGGTGGTGACCCATAATGCTTAAGGATGGAATCCTGGTGACTGAGCAGTCCATGACATGCAACAATTTACATAGACCCTTGCTTATGCTAGACGGGCGGTCGGAGAAGCTCCCTTCGATCCATTGGCTGGTCAAATCAAGCCCTAGCACTCTATTGCCCTTACGGCAAGCCATGACCCTTTTTATCATATGTGTGCTAGAAAGAAGTGTCTGAAGGTCATTTGTCTTTGGTATGACGTTAAACACTATCTGGTGGTGAAGTTCCACTTCTGGAGCTCAGGGAATGTGGTGTACACCATCACTATGACTACCAAGTCTACTCCTACCCGGAGTGGTAGTACCACTTAGGGTACCCATTATTATTACAATCAAGAATATGCACCGTCCGGGCTTAAGTATTTTAGTTTCAGTGTAATGGAATATATTAGAAAGATTGATGAAATTAAATAAGAACGCATATAAAAAGATTACACGTATTCTAATTATATTTTAACTGGTTTCTATATAAAATCATTCATATGACTGATTTTAATACGTTGGAGAATAAAACAATAATATCAGAAATCAATAATACCTAGTAATTATTTACTAAACCTGTTTTTGTTAAAACCAGTATGCAAATTAACCACACCATATATTATATAAACCTTTATTTCTTAGTGATATATGAGACACGTTGGAGGATTTTAAACGCATTAACAACATGGGCTGTTTTAAGGCAAATAGAACTCAGATTTTCATAGAAACATTGTTAATAAATAAGATTTATTCTATGTAATAATGATTTTGACTATGAATCAAATACTCATTGATAAACGTACGCAATTTCTGAGTCACGTAGCCAGTGATGTAGTTTCTGTTACAGACAGACACCGCATCTCCATTATAATAAGATTTATCTATTTATTTTTGTAAAAATGTTGGCTCGGGTGAGTCATCTGACCCTGATAACAGATCCTGCATGGACAGTACATTATTATTATTTTTTTATTTATTATTATTATTATTATTATTTATTTTATTATTATTATTATTTACATTATTATTATTATTATTATTATTATTATTATTATTATTATTATTGTTTGTTTGTTTGTTCAAGCGTTCATTATTTACTTTGTTCATCCTATTATTATTCTATTCCTCCGTTATCATACATCTGACTGATTTTTTTATTTATTTTCCTTTGTTGTTTCTTTCTTTCTACTTGAAACTAAATTCCAATGCCTGTTTGTTGTGATCCTGTTGCATGTGAAAGATGATTATACCCCCATAGTAAATAATGGACTCTTCTAAGCAATATATAGTGAGCTATGATAAGTTTTTAACCACCTATGATAACAGCAATTTTGGCTTGTGTAATAGGGTAGATCGATTTTGGAACTGTAACATCTTCCATGTGGCGAAAGTTGCAGATTAACATAAACAATTATCACACAAAATATTTTTTCTTCAAAACTTTGCCTTGGTTTTAGGAAATATATCTAAATCTTCTAAAGTGTTATCACTGTTACAGCTTAATTATTAGGTAAAAAGCAGCATATCAGAGGTGTCAGGGTGATGGGGGAATATTTTCAATTTGAATTCTAGTTATAATATTTTATTCGTTTTGTTTAAAATTACATTTTCTGTTTTAAATATTGAAATTGCTATATTTTCTAACCAATTTCTTGGCTACATTTTGCGAAAACGATGATTTTAGTACATTTTAGTGTAATGGGCATGGCTGACCCCACCCCCTCCCCCCAACGTAAGCGGCAAAGAATCGCTTGTGCCGTGCACGAGAGACCCGGATGGGACGAGACGGAATTTGCATAAAGGGTAGCCGAGCCATAATAAAAACGGATGGTCGCTGACACTGGGAGACAGCAACGAAGCAAGTGATTGCGAGAGTGGTGAAATTCGGCAGACTACTGTGTTTTGGGTAAAGAAGAACGCGGTTACTGTGAGAGCAGTTTGCTGAACGAAAGGGATTGCTGTTGTTAATTGAACAGACTCCAGTTGAAAAACGTTTTTTGGTGCTATTTCCTCAAACAATGGTGCAAGTAAGAGATCTAGTTTTTGGTATCAATATTTCATTATACCACCACACAACTTTCGCACCCCTGGACAATTCGATATTTTTTTTAAAGTGAATAATCAACCTACACTATTTTGTAATAAGGCCTGGAAGGAATCGCAGGGAATCAAGTCACTGTCATGGGTAACCCAAAGTCCGGACATGAATCCAATAGAGCACGTTTGAGATCACCTTGACCGAAAACTTCGAGAACGTGCGACCAAAATCACGTCAGTTGCAATCATGAAAGAAACATTACTAAAGGAGTTGCAAAAAATGGATCAGACGATTGTTGATAACTTGATCGGTACTCTTCACGGAGTTCCATCCCGGCCTCCTGTCTCAAAAACTGCTAGCCGGTGGCTGCTAAAAAAAAAACCCAGCTACGATTGAAGTCCGTAGCCGAAGCGGTGTCACTTGCAAAAAAAACAACCAACTTAGGGCGTTTTTTACCGAAAACCCAACCCCAACCCCAACGCCAACCCTAACCCTAAACCCCAAACCCCCCAGTTAAAATCAACAGTTTTATTACAAAATTCGTGGGTTCTGTTTTTTCTGGATCACTCTGTATATAGGGTGACCCAGAAAAAACAGTGCCCAAATTATTTATTTATTTTCCCATTAAACTAACCCCAACCACAACCCAAACCCTAACCCTAAACCTAGTTTTTTTTTCAAGTGACACCGCTTCGGCTACGGACTTCAATCGTAGCTGGTGTGTTTTTTTCAGCAGCCACCGGCTAACGGTTTTTGAGACAGGAGGCCGGGACAGAACTCCGCGAATATACCAACTTGATCAAATCCATGAAAAATCGAATACAAGGACTGAAACTATCAAATGAAGGACCATACTCCATACTAGTTCCAAATATTGTTTATTTATGTTGAGTTGGAATTACGTAATTAGACTTTGAAATTGGATGTAGTTTATTTCTCCTGGCTAAAATCTTTTCGTGTGCCACTGTATATGCGTTTTATTCATTCTTAATGGCTAGGTAACCAGTCTAGGAGAAGAAATACTCTGAATTCAAACCTGTTAAACTCCGCTTAAGAAATTGACCTTGTGTCACATTCAACTCATGTGGAGGGGGTTGGTAAATATATATTTTTTTTTTTTTAGTTCTATTTGAACATGTGTCCTCGTTAGGACGTTAAACTGCATATAGTGGTGAAGTTCCAATTTTGAAGTTCTGAGGAGTATAGAGTAGCCCTTCATTGCCATTACTCTCAGGTTCATGCTGACCCAGAGTGGTAGTACCTATTAGGGTCCCATTTATGGGTTAAATAGATAAAAAAAAACGAGTTTTAAAAAATGTGTTAAAAAATTGAGTTTAAAAAAAAATTTGAATACCCATATCAAGCATGAATAGAACTAAACGCATTCGGCACAAAATAACCCAACAAGGGTTGACATGCCGTAAAACCAACAGAACAAACCATATTTGTAAGAAAAAATTCAATTCAGTAAATTTCAGTCGCAGTCCATAAATAATCTATATATTAACACTCGTGTTCCTTAATTGTAAGACCGTTAACCATCTGGTTAAAAATGAGACCGTCCAAATCGTCCAACATTAAATTCAAAAATGTAAATCCTGATTATCTAGTGTCGCTTATCCGTTGAATTCTTATTTTTTATGAGTGTCTCTTACTTCAGCTAAATAATGGACCATTCTGTTTTTATTATAAAGAAAGAAAGGGAAGAAATAGGACATACAGAAAAAATATAATAGGAAAGAAAGAAAGAAAGAAAGAAAGAAAGAAAGGAAGAGAGTCGGGGAAGCGATAACATTAATCTGTTTCAATCGAAAATAATGAAAAGATGTAAAAAAAGGAAAGAAAGGAAAAATGAGTGAGAAAGAGTTAAATCAAGATTATTATACTTTTTATATATTGAAATATTTAGCAATAGCTCTTAAGTAAACATGTCGAACGTTGTAATAATTAACTTATACAATGGTATATCCACAGGTGCTGTTAGTACAAAATAATTTTCAACTAAATTCATGTAACATAAGTAATTTATTCGACGAAGTTCAGGGGAAGTAACTCGTGGCAACAGGAAAGACGCGGTTATCCTTCTTGATTCTGCGTATTTAATTGCGTCATTGATATTACAACACATTGACAAATAATTTCTATGGGAGATTAAAAGGCATTTCCAGTAAAAAAAATGTTTCACTTCCTTAAGAGAAATAGGAATAACAACTAATTATAACATTTATCGATATGTAATATTTTAGATATGATACGCTCTTGCAGAGTTCCAGTAAAAAAAAAAAAAAAAAAAAAAAAAAAAAAAAAAAAAATGACGGTATTGCTTATGCTAGAAATACCCAAAAATCGTCTGCTAATGTTTTATTTAAAAACGAATTAAAATTAATTAAATCGATTATTTAAGGTCAAACTTTTGTCTAAATCGATAAGTAGTAACATAATGACCATCATTAAAAAAAAGAAAAATATTATTACATATGCAATTTATTTTTAATACATTTTTAACATTAAAATTCGTTCAAATTGGGGCGAAAAGTTGCGTCAAATTTATTTTGAATTATCATATTCAATAATTTAAAAAAATATTTTTAAAATACTCATAAACATTTCTTTTTAGAAATAAATAAAACGGTACTTTAAATACATATTTATTAAATATTACTGAAATTTTACTCGTTTTTAACTTTTAACCAAGTAAAATCCGTTTTTTGCATGAAAAAAAAAACAAAAACAAATATTAGTTTTAATTTGTTGCGGTTGAATCAATGTGTTTAATCATGACTTCTGCTTTCCGTATGGCATTCCCTAAATATACTTGTTTTTTCTTGTTTGCAAAAAAGGGTTATTATTTTGGACCAATATTTGTTCTTATATTAAATTACTTTTGATTAATTTAGTTTAATTTAATTTATTAATTAAATTACATTTAATTTATTTCATCAATTAATTGAAATAAATCTAAATTCCATTTTGATTATTTTATATCTGAGCTAGTAAACATTTATGAATACATAATTGCCTCTCTAATACAAAACTATTTTTCCCCCTTAAATTACCTTTTTTTTTTTTTTGTTCCTTGACATTATTTAGTTACCTCTTTATTTATATATATTATTTATATATTAACTTTTATATTATTCTTTATATTATTCTTTTCCCTGAAATTTATTTAATGGTTTTTCTATAATAAACTATAATAAACTGCCAAGTTTTTTTTGTTTTGTTTCCATACAAATAATCAGATATCATTACATAAATAACATTGAAAATCAATTTAATTGATATAAAATATGAAAATCCTGATGGTAAGTTTAAAATGTTATATTTTTAGATTCTAGAAATAAATATCTATTTAATGCCAACCTTATTTTAGTCGAACAAAGTAATAAGTTTTGAAGAAAAACTCTATTGAAAATTTAGCCCCCCCCCCCCTTTTTAAGCAGAAAAAATATCGATGTATAATATTTTCTTTTATAAGATAATAGCTAATTAAATAATTATTGAAATGAGTAAAAAAGAAATCTCCAAAAATTATTTAAAAAATTTTTTATAAATATTTTATTTTACGATTTTTGGTACTTATTTTCTCATAGAAAATCCCCCTTAAAAATTTTTTTTTTCTATTCACAACTTTGGTCTTTTATCTTTGTATTTATACTGTAATTAGTATCGAACACTGACCAACCTCGCCCAAATTTTACGCCCCAAAAATAAGGCCCCCCTCCTTATTTTTGGGGTGTGGATGTCAAAAACGTCTGCAAGTGGTGGAGGGAGTTTGCAATAACGACAAGGTTCAAGGCTTCCTCAATGACATAGTGGCAAGTTGGTATGATATGTGCATATAAAAACTGCCACAGCACCAACAAAAATGTATTGATTGAAATGGCGATTAGGTAGAAAAATAGATACACATTCAAACTTTAAAATGATGTAAACATCATTGACAATAAATAAGAAACGTTTCTGTGATTTCTAAATATTCTGGAGACCTTACCTTTGGGATTATCCTTGTACTTTTTCAGGACGTGTTACCATATATTGGTGGAATTATTTTTAAAAAGCTTCCTTTCTCTGTGGTTTGATTTATTTGTCTAATGGAATATCAACCTTCATGGGTTATTTAATGCCAAGGCCATTCTTGTAGAAGAACAGTAGTGGTACTATTTAACATATGGCTGGGGGGATGAGGGGGTTCATACCTTTTTTCAAGGGTATTAGTCTAAAAGTGATTTTGGTTTGTTTTGTTTTGCGGCATATCAACCTCAGTGGGTCATTTAATGCCGATAAAGTTTTGAAATCAATCAATTCTTAATGGATAATACAATTTTGTTTATCAACTCCTGTTTTTCTATTTAACCCATAGATGGGACCCTAACAGGTACTACCACTCCGGGTCAGAGTGAACCAGGGAGCAATGGTGATGAAGGGGTGCTCCACATTCCCTAAACCTCCAAAACTGGAACCTCACCATCAGATAGAGTTTAACGTCATTCCCAGGACATGTAGACCCGCAGCCACCACCTTCTAGCACCCATATGATAAAAAGGGGTTGGGGCTTGCCATAAGGGCAATAGGGTTGGGAAATCTAAAAGTGAATATAATAGCATGGCTAGAGTTCGAATTCATATATAGCAATGTCGCAGTTGAGCATGTTAGCCATAATTTCATGCCCCTCCCCCCCATCACGCTTCTCTGTGAAAAATGTTTACATTTACATCTTTTAAAAAGGAAACTTAGATACCATTGAGCATATAGTGCAATTGAAATAAGGTCCACAAAAGGGTACCAAAAAACAAAAACATATATATATATATATGTAGTATATTAGGAAAAATGAAAAAACACAGGTTTAAATGGGTTAAGTGGTGAGTTTATTGGCCGACGCTGCACACACACACACACAACCTTAAGGTTTATTTCCGCTGTCGTTTATCGCAAAAAATTTATACACACACACACACCTAAAAAATGCACAATGTTTCCTTTCAATACACACACCTACACCGTCCCATACTCATGCCATAAAAGAGAATATTTGACGTCATATTTCAAACCGTCCCCTTTTTTCAAAACTCAAAAATTTTTAAACAGATGAATAACAATGACTACCACTCGCTTTTCTCGTTATTCTGTGATAAATAATTTCTTATCACCTTCCATATACCAACAAATGCCCTGAAGATGATCTAATTAATAGATCGAAACACTGCAGCGTCGGCCAATAAACTCGACACTTAACCCATTTAAACCTGTGTTTTTTCATTTTTCTTAATATACTACATACCGTCGGATTCACTTCCTTTCTTCACATATATATATGTAAGGTGTGTCATAAAAGCATCCAGATTGAAGCTGTATTTACCAAGAGAGAAATGAACAATAAATGGAACATTAATTTTTTTCGAGAATACAAGATGTGTCATAAAAGTGCCGAGTTTGAAGCGGTATTTACCAAGATAGAAATGAACAATGAATGGAACGTTATTTTTTTTTCAGAATACAAGTTGTGTCAAAAAGTACAAAATGGTGATGAAGTGGTGCTCCACATAGAGTATATTAAGATGATGATATATATATGTAAGGTGTGTCATAAATATTTTTGACACACCTTGTATATATATATGTATATATATATGTATATATATATACATATATTTTTGGGAGAATATATTTTATATATACTAGCAAATATATGCACCCTCCGGGTGCAAGTATTTAAGTTTTAATGTAATAACATATCATATTAAATTAGAAAGGCTAATGAAACTGAATAAGAATGTAGATAAAAAGATTTGGAACAGAGGGGGTATGATTGAAAAATAGAACAACTTTGAAACTATTCCATCATTTTCCCTTACTCCCGTCTTTCATTGGTAAATTTTCCTAATTTAACTGTTTAGTTAAAATAGGAAGTAAAGAATAATATTAGTTATTTCTTCTTGTTAAGGGATTTCTTTTAAGATTTATCTCCGAGATTTTTGCTCATATTCATTAAGAAAAAACAAACAATTAGAAATCAATAATACCAAGCGCATATTTAATAAAATTAAACTTTTAATATCAATATGCAAATTAGCTTTCCTGTTCACACTGTAACCCGCTATTTTGTTGCATATATAAATACAATTGCATGTTATTAGAATGTAGATAAAGTCAAAAGTATTAATAAGGTATAACAATTTTATCAATAACTGAGGTTTAAATAAAAATAAGTTCATGGTGAATGTGACGTCAATAACTAAGGGAATTGTGACTTGAGTAGTGATTTAGTTTCGGCTTCAGACAGACAAACCCACAATCTCCATTATAATAAGATATATATATGAGAGTAAACAAACATTGTGTTTATTTGATATGGATTTTAGCCAACAATTTTTGGAGGATATGTGCTTAATTAAAATCATATCTAATTTTGAAAATTAATTAGTTAATAATTAATGAATTTAGGCGGGCATATGTTCAAATGTAAGGCTAAACAAATCGAGACAATGTCAATACCTGAATAGGTGGAAATGTACATTCAGTGATTGACATTTTCTCGATTTGTTTAGCATTACATTTGAATATATATGCCCGCCTAAATTCATTAATTATTAACTAATCAATTTTCAAAATTAGGTATGACTTCAATTAAGCACAAATATATATATATAGTCATCCACAGACACGTGTTTCGACTTATCAAGTCTCTTCAGTGTGTCTAGACATTTGTGAGCTAACTACAGCTGGGATAGAAATCCGATCGATTCAGCAGCAGTTGAACAGCTTAACCGCTTGGCTATCGTCACCCACAGAATGCTAAGGAGATTTTAACTGTTTTAATACACACATCTGTATGTATGTAAAGGCTGCCATATATATATATATATATATATATATATATATAGACAAAATGTGACCTGTTGGGTCACCCATTGAGCTCTGGGTAGATAATTGAAATTAAGAAAAAGTGAGTTTGCAAAGCGAATCAAATTTTTTAAGATATATAAATATGACCGGACAAAACATTAAAATCATTTCGTAAGTTTTCTAAGAAAGGGAAAGTTTGACCTAATTTAAGGTACAGGTTGCTGCTTATGAAATTTAACGGACAAATACATCTCAAATTCTCCCATCTCTCTCTCTCTCTACTTCCCCAGAGAAACTAACATAATGAGGAGTTAATCAAGAGATACATATAGAGGGGGAAAGTGATAGGCAGAATGTAAAGTAAGGGATGGGTCAGGTTTTACTTAATTTCAAATTACGACTAATTAGAACCAATTAAAATGGAATTTTATTCAAACATAATTTAATCCTAAAAGTAAGGAATGATTTAATATAACTTTCATGTGATTAAACCAAACAGTAAAAAAGCCTTTAGGAGACAAAATTTGATTCGCTCAGCTTTAATATAATAATAGATGGTATCCGGAAAACTGCCCGACTGTCAAATGCCTGATGGACAGCTGCCCGATTGACAAGTGCCTAATGAGGACGACTGCCTGACAGAAAAATGCTCGATGTTAATATGTATGTACAGTAGAAGATATAGATATTTTTTGCTATCATATGAAAAGGAAAGTATCATAGTATAATTTCAGTGCCAAAGCAGTTTTCCTCAATTGACACGTTAAAAATTACAACCATTTTCTGGAGAGAGAGAGAGAGAGAGAGAGAGAGAGAGAGAGAGTTGCCATAGCATAACTTGTTTTCTTGTTTTTCAAAGATAAAATAAAAATACAAAAGAACATTGTTTTATTTTATTTTATTGTTTTAAAATCTATTACCGTTTGTTTTATTGATAATTACCTATGTATCATAGGTAATTATCAATAAAACAAACGGTAATAGATTTTAAAAAATAGTAATAATAAAAAAAAATTGTACTATGATACTTTCCTTTTCAAATGATAGCAAAAAATATCTAAATATTCTTCTGTACATAAGGGACTGGGTTAGCTCAGTCGGTAGAGCGTTCGGCTAGAAACCACAAGGTTCTTAGTTCGATCCTGGTCCTTGCCAACTCAGCATATAAGTAGCACAGGGATCTGTGCGGTAAAGTAAGGAGCTGATGGTAGGTGTGGCGCTCCACCTCAGTCGCAAAAAACAATCTCCTTGGTCTAGCGTTAGTGAAAAGGGGATAGACTCCCTCGCAGATTGTCTGATACCGACTTTAGGCCGCCCCGACAACTTTACTTTACTTACATACATATTTACATCAGGCATTTTTCTGTCAGGCAATTGTCCTCATCGGTCAGTTCTCCATCAGGCACTTGTCAGTCGGGCAGATGTCCGTTAGGCAGTTGTCATAGAACCATATATATGTATATATATATATATGATTTGATCATATCTTTGTTGACTTATTTGGGCTGTCATTTCTTGTTTTAATTAACTTCAGACATGAATCTATCTATAAATGTAAGATAATCCAATTGACTGGTAAGGGATGATTCTATTTGGGATCATCGAATCTCACTGTATAATCATACTGTATGCTCTTGTAGGTGCAAACACATAGATTCATACAATGATTTTTATAAATCCCTAAGAGAGCTCAATGTATAATAACTAATAAATGAATTATATACAGAGCAATATTTAACTTTCAAAGAAAGAAAAACTTAACAAACAGTCATTAGACTATAATAATTTATTTCGACCAGAAACTCAAAATGAGTCTAGCCTCTTCAGATGGATTTTACAAATACAGGGAAAACCTAACAGAAAAATCATTGAGTTTTTGGTCGAAATAAATTATTAGTCTAATGACGGTTTAAGTTTTTCTTTCTTTGAAATTTATATCTATCTATATCTATACATATATAAAGGGCAGTTGGAAGCGTGTGGTGTAATGGTTAGTCTTAGGAAATTAACTTGTTGACTAGAGTTCAAATCCTGGACGAGGCTGTTTGCATTTCACATTGCGCTAATACCCCTGGGAAAGGTATGAATTCTACTCTCCCTCCAGCTATGGGTAAATAGTAGGGCAGACTGAGCTCTTTAACCTTGGTTAGGTAACCGGTTTAGAAGGAAAACTTTGATTTCAAACCTGGTAAACTCCGCTTAAGAAATTGACCTTGTGTCGCATCCTACTTGTGCAGAGGGGTTGGTAAATATATATAAAGGTTAGTAGGTGTGTATGCATGTTCTGCAGAGAAATATGTTTTTAATTTGTTCGAGTAAACACTTTTGGTTTAAGTTTTTTTTTTCTGTGACTTTTTTTCACATAAGTATAAGTAACATCCAAAAGACTTGTGGGTTTATTGAATTTCATGAGGATTCCTCGAGAAATGGCACAAGTTCGTTCAGTAAACTAGATTATGTTTTTCTAAAATTATTCTAATAATTATTAACCAGCCACCATGAATTGTGACTTTTTTACCAGCCATGATAAATTGTGACTGTTTTTCCTAGCTAAAATTATGAAAAAAAAAAAAAAAAAGGTCACAATTTTGGTTAGAAAAAAAGTCACAATTTATGGTGGCCGGCAATAACATCACAGGTAGAAAAAAGGGTAATTTTCACCTTTAGTTGGCAAAATTCCTAGCATAAAATTATGCGTGCACATTATCTGAAATGAACTTAATTGTTATTAAGAACACATTTTATGATATTTTTGTGTTAAAGCATGCAGTTGTATTGTTTTCGAAAAAGTTTCTAAGATTTGTTCATTTCGCACGGAGACTTTCAAAATAGCTACCGGCTTGTTTCAAAGTGAAAGTCAAGGGAGGTTACTCTAATTGCCTTAATTGATAGGAATTTTAACAACTAAAGGGGAAAAAAGTCACAATTTTGGCTAGGAAAAAAGTCACAATTTATGGTGCCAGTTAGGAGTTTTGTAGAGAAATATGTTTTTTTAGATTTATCAAGTGAACAATTTTGGTTTATGATTAATAATTCTTTCTTCTTGATTTACAAGAAGAGCAGCAATACTAATCAACAATAGATCCTTGAGTAGTAAGGTAACAAGAGACTGTAAATTCAGGGGCGTAAATTTTTACCATAGTCTACCGGACAGATGTTAGTGGAATATGAAATGAAGTCCAATATATATAATTTTAATTTCTCAACTGGGATTAATACTTTTGATAAAAATGAAACTCTCAGGAAAACATAACTTAATACGTTAATTCATTTAGAAGTTAAAAAAATAAATAAACGACAGCTTTAATTGATGTTGTATAGATTTAAAGTTGTTGTTTAGTGATTCAGTTATACATTTTTTTGACCTCCGAACTGCAAAATTGAACTGAATTAAGTTTTTTTAATTGTTACTCTGAAATAGAAATATCGTTAAATACTCAGCAAATAGTAATTTTCAGTTTATTTTGGTATAAGACTTGATAAGTTTATAATCTCAATTCCCTGAAAATAACAATGCTGATGACAAAATAATAATAATAGGCACTGCCAAAGATGCCATAAAATCTGTATTATACAAAATAAATTTAACGCCCTCGAATGAAAAATTTTTTTACCAAAAATCAGGGAATTATCCAAATTTAATGAAATTTCCAGTGCTGATTTATCAATGAATGAATTTTATAATGCATGTTATTTTATTTCAAAACTTTCTGATTTTTCCAATTCACTTAACTTTGACCCCCCCCCCCTCTTATTTTTGGGGAGCAAAATATTGTTGGGGTTATATAAATTTGAAACTAATTACAGTATAAATAAAAAGACAAATGTGTGAATAGAAGAAAAAAAATTTAAGGGAGCTATCCTGGTAGAAAATAAGTACCAAAAATCAGAAAATTAAATGTAAAATAAAAACTAAAAAATAATTTTTTACTCTTTTCGATAATTATTTAATAGAGTCCTTTTTTTTTTTAAGATTTATTATTTCGTCTCATAACTCCGAAACACTTAGGAAAATTAACATTTTTTCCTTTCCTTCTTCCAAGATTGCAAGAAACAAATATTTAAAACACATACAGAAAAAAAAAATTAGTTCTATCTTATAAAAGAAAAAATTATACATTGATATTTGTTCTATTTAAAGGTGGTGGTTGTGGTGGTGGGCTACATTTTCAAAAGAGTTTTTCTACAAAAATTATTAGATAACAATAATAAACTTAAGTAGTTATTGAATAAATATTTGTTTTTAGAATCTAAAAATATGAAATTTCAAACTTAAAATTAAGCGTTTCATATTTTAAATGAATTTTATCTATTAATTTACCATAGCAGAAATACCTAATTAAATCAGAAAGTTTTGAAATAAAATAACTGATGCATTATAAAAATTCATTCATTGAAAATCAACACTGAAAATTTCATTAAAATTGGATAATTCCCTGAGTTTTGGTACATTTTTTTTCAATCGGGTGGGTTAAATTTATTTTTATAAAATACGGATTTTACATCATCTTTGGCAGTGTTTACGGCCAGGTTTAGGATATATTTAGCAAAATTTACCGAAAAAATAGTTTAAAATGTATTAAAAATAAATTAGATGTGTAATATTATTTTGCTTTTTTTAAAATGATGCTCATTATGTTTCTACTTTTTTCCATAATCGGTTTAATTAATTTTAATACGTCTTTAAAATGAAAATGAGCAACAAATTGGCAGTGCCTAAATAATAATAATACAATTGTTCTATATAAAAAAAACTCACGAATAAAGCCTTTTACCAAACATGACCAAGAATAATAATTAGTTCTATATTTACTCATTAAAAAGTATAGCCTTCTACCAAACATGACCTAGAATAATAATAAAATTAGTTCTACATTTACTCATTAAAAATACTCATAAATATAGCCTTCTACCAAACATGACCTAGAATAATAATAAATAATAATGTTTATAAATCGTCAAGGGAGATAACTCAATAATCCAGGAAATAAAACAGCAGTCGGTTTCATTTGAGATAGAAAAACGTGGTTAACAATTTATAAATTCAACGCTTATTTA
The DNA here is from genome assembly GCA_023376005.1 of Doryteuthis pealeii. Classification (NCBI taxonomy): domain Eukaryota; kingdom Metazoa; phylum Mollusca; class Cephalopoda; order Myopsida; family Loliginidae; genus Doryteuthis; species Doryteuthis pealeii. Next base: position 45,773,618 of record CM042165.1, on the reverse strand, counting down.
TTATGTGTTAAAAAGTAAAAATTAATTTACATAACTGTGTATCATTTTTTAAATAAATCAGAAAATATTATTGGCCTGCAAAATTTAAATGAATTAGTTAAATCAAAAATAAAACGAAATAAGAATAATATTGAACTGCACCCATTTTTGTTTTATCAAAATTCAATTACGATGTGAATATACTTATTTATTTTTTTTTTTTATCAATTTGTCAATGAATGAATAAAATGGGAATATTTGAAGGATTTCTTTTTTGATTTAATAAAAAGAAAAAAAAAAAGTAAAAAGTAAAAAAAGAAGGGAACAAAATTTCTAAGGGAAATAATTTCAAACATGAAAATTCAATCTTTTTGCGTTTTAGAAAGGTGAAGAATTTTAAAAAGTCCCTTTTTTTTTTTTTTTTTGTTGTTGTTATTTTTCTTTTTTTTTTCCCCCAGAAATCGAACTGAAAGGGCTTTAATGAAATTGAAAAATAAATTTAAAAAAAAAAAAAAAAACAAACTTGCCCAAGATCCAAATATCTTGTAATATTTTAACCCAGAACGTAACTGGTTTTATTGTAGTAATTAATTATCTTTTTTCTTTAAATTTTTTTTTTTTTTTTTACATAACTTTCTTTTTTGTCCATAAAAGATTTTACATAAAAACACGTGGTCTTCTTTCTTTATCACTTCAAAACAGAAATCGCCTTTTTCTGTTAATCACCAATATTGTTTTGTTTATTATCAGTAGGTGTATTATTGAATAGTTTTGTTATTGTGATTGTTTTTTTTTTTTTTTTGTTTTTTTAAGATTTATTATTTTGTCTCATAACTCCGAAACACTTAGGAAAATTAACTTTTTTTTTTCTTTTTTCGAGGTTGCAAGAAACAAGTATTTAAAACACATACAGAAAAAACATAAAAAGTGAGAGAAAAAAAAAAAAAGGGGGAAAATATTTCACAACAGTTATTATAATTTTTTTTTTTTTTTTTTCAAAACATCAAGTTGAAAAATTGTCAATTTGATTTTTGAACCATAAAATCACATGACTAAATTGTCAAAATTTTTAAGCTGATTTTTTTTTTTTTTTTTTTTTTGCTGCCTATCGAGCGATTTTTTAAAAATTAATTTAAATCGCTCTTTTTTCTTTTTTGCTTATTGATGTTAAAATTGTTTAGCTGTGCGTTGTTGTTTTTTTTTTTTTTGCTGTTGTTTTTTTTAACCAAAAAATTTAAAAAAATCTACTGTCGTGTTTTTTTAAAGGCGTTTCGTGGGTCCCAGTCGAACGAGAAAAATTACCTTATTTTTTGGTCGACTGTGAAATTCAGGGGAGTAAATTTTACCAGTCTACCGTACAGATGTTAGTGGAATATGAAATGAAGTCCAATACACATCTCAACTGGGATTAATACTTTTAATAAAAATCAAACTCTAAGGAAAACATGACTTAATACGTTAATTCATTGAGAAGTTTTTAAAAAATTAAACGACAGCATTAATTGATGAATCACTACGCAACAATTTTAAATATATAGATCAATTAATGGTGTTGTTTAAACATTTAAAACATATATAAATGAATTAACGTATTAAGTTATGTTTTCCTTTGAGTTTGTTTTTATTAAATGTACTAATCCCAGTCGAGGAATCAAAAATATACACATTGACTTCATTTCATATTCCACTAACATCTGTCCGGTAGATTACGGTAAAATAAATTACGCCCTTCAATTCACAGTCTACTTTTTTTATTTATAGATTTTTTTTTAATAATTATTTTGGTTCATGTTATGTTGTTTATTGTCGTTAAGGCGACGAAGAGTTTTTCGAACTGGATTTTCTATGTGCTCTTTTCTGCCAATGTTTTGTCCCAGAACTTGTCGATGGAATTTCCTCTTTGGTTGATTCTGCAGTTTGATTGACCGGTGTCCGCGTGGGTATCGTAGGTCGATCAACCCCAAATGACCGGACAATCTCTCTCCATTCGGCTGGTGACAAAGGAATCACGCATTGCTGAGTACGGACATTCTCCTTCTTTAGGGCTTGGCTTTCTTCAACACTAACAGGTTCTATAACGGGAAGTTTGTCATCATCCAAATAGATTTTGGCCAGTCCATCCCGGACTAAGAAGGACAAGTGAAATATATTCTCCACCGCTTGGCCATAAGAATCCGGGTTCAGAGATAGACGAAAATAACAGATAGGATTTCGGCCCTCCGCCCTGGATAGTTCTCTCAGGCAACCCAAAACCCTTTCCACCTCTTCAGTTGTCGCTTCATTCTTTTCCGTGTCACCGAATTTTGAGATTTGTTTGGGGACAGTAACTTGCTCTGTTGAAGTGTTTTCTTTATCCCTGGGTTTCCTGGTAATGTTTTTGTGTAACTGAACAGTCCCGGGATCAAAGATCCGTACAGCAAATGCAGAGGAGTAAACCTTGAGAAATAGCCTGAACACTCTCGTCCGATAGCAGCCCATCCGGATTTTGAAATAGTTAACTGTTCACCGTCCAGTGACTCGAGATGTTGTGACCCTAGGTGTGCTTTAAGTTTATCGGCATATTCTGATGGCTGAAAACGGACAAATTCTGTATTCAAAGCCTGGGCCTTTTGTTTCCCAAGGTTTGAAATAAGATTCAAAGCGTGGGAGTCAAGGGCCGCCTCTCGGGTTCTTATATGATTGGATTCAAATACGGGTTCGTAATATTTCTCAGCTTTACTCAAATGCTCGTCTAGTGCCTCCGACGACGGGTTGATCAGTGCCTCTTTGTTGCGGTTGAGATCATCGATTAGAGATCGATAATTCTGTCTGATCTGTCGTTTCTCTATGTCACTCTGTTCGTCGTCGCCTAGGGTGAAGTTTCCGAAGCTGGCAACTCCGCCATATCCAGCTTCCAAACAAGAGGAAAGTTGCCGCCGACAAATTTTATGGTTTTCACTCAACAGAGAAGTAAAAAAAAGGGAGATAACTTGAAATGGACATGAAACTGCAACAGATGGTGGAAGGGACAAAAAAAAGGACTAACTCTTTCTTAAAAAAATTGGTGTATTTTAGTTTACATACACACACTATATAATAAATTAATTAATTAAAAAATAAAAATATAATTATAAAATTGTCTTATTTTTTTAAGATTATGAATCCTTTATAGTAAGATTATATATTATATATAATATATATATATATATATATATATATATATATAATATATTATATATATTTTATTTATTTATATATATATATTTATTTATCTATATTTATATTTTATTATTTATATATATTTATTTAATTTATATTTAATATATTTTTATTTACATATTTTATATATATTTATTTATTTATATATTTATAGATATTTATAGATATATATTATATTATATATATTTATATATATTTATATATATATTATATATATATGTCATATATATATTTATATATATATATGTTATATATATTTATATATATTTTATATATATATATTATACATATATATATATTTATATATATTGTAATTGCCTTCAAAAAATATAAATAATAATATGCTTTACATAACAATGCTTCTAAAGCAAATTATCAAACTCCATTTATTTTTAATAATTATATATATATATATATATATATATATATATATATATATATATATATATATGTATGTATATATATATATATATGTATGTATATATATATATATATATGTATGTATATATATATATATATATATGTATATATATATATATATATGTATGTATATATATATATATTTATATATATATATATATATATATATATATATATATATATATATATATATATATATATATATATATATATATATATATATATATATATATTATATATATTTATATATATTATATATATATATATATATATATATATATATATATATATATATATATATATATATATATATATATATATATATATATATATATATATATATATATATTATATATATATATATATATATATATATATATATATATATATATATATATATTATATATATATATATATATATATTATATATATAATATATATATACTTTGTTCTTGTGAACGTTGTTTTTTTGAAGCACTGGAAAAAAGAACAAAAGCAAGAAAAACAGAACAAAAATCAGAATTTTAATATTCAATTATTCTTCTGTTCCTGGTTTGATCAATTAATTTTGAATATACCTAACTAATATTATTTTATTTATTTTTCCAAAATGAACAATTAATACATATTCATTTATATATATATATATATATATATATATATATATATATATATATATATATGAAAGGTAAAAATGGATATTGAATCCGACAATATGTAAGAAAGTTTTATAGAAAAACAACAAGATGTTAAAAATTTTTGCTGACAGATATCTGTTTCGACATTATGAATATGTCTTTATCAAGTCCAGCAACATGAATCTGCAATGATGTTAAACTTGCAGAGTCGAGATCCTTATTACATCCGAAAATATGAGATTCATGTTGCTGGACTTGTTACATTTTAAACTTTCATTTGTAACCGGAACATTTCCTAAACTTTTTGATATTCATATACATTTTTACTACAACTCTTTTGAGCTTTTTTATGATAAAAATGCTTAAACATTTTAAAAATAAATTTATTTTATTTTTAACACAAATACGTATTTTTAAAAATTCCAAAAAAAATTCCGGTACTGATCGAGAGTGTTCTGTGCCTCGTAATTACTAATATATTCATTTCGTTTTTCCGCTTACAATGTTGCTTTGATAAAGACATATTCATAATGTCGAAACAGATATCTGTCAGCAAAAATTTTTAACATCTTGTTGTTTTTCTATAAAACTTTCTTACATATATATATATATATATATATATATATATATAATATGAATATGTATTAATTGTTTATTTTTGAAAGTTAGGTATGTTCAAAATTACTAAAGGGATATAATTTTAAAAATTCAATTTTAAAACAATTACTAAAAATCAGTGAATAGTCAATTTTAATGAAACTTTCAGCACATTATTCACTAAAGACTTAATTTTTTATAACAAACAGCTTATTCTATTTTTAAAAAAAGGAACTAGGAAAAATTTTTTTTTTTTTAGCTATTAACATTGTAGGAGGGAGGTTTCAACTTTGGTCATTTGAATAAAAAAGACTTTCAGTTCCTAATTTTGACATTTCAAAGAGAGAGATCCCATGTCACTCTGATTCCCAGTGGTAGTGCCGTTAGGGGTCCATCTGTAGGTTAAAATTTAGTATAGATAGGAATACTTGAAACAATATAATTGTGTATAAGATTATTAGTGTTAGATTGAAATACTTGACACTATATAATTGTATACAAACCAATTATTATTAGAATTGTTAATGTATGATAGCAATACTATAAATCATCTCTCTTCTCTTCTCTCTCTATATATATATATATATAATATATATATATGCTGCTGGAAAAATTTAATAAATCTGACTAGTTTGTACTTCTGCATACTCCTAAATAATATATTATATATATACTAGAAAAAACATGACCTGTTGGTCACCCATTGAGCTCAGGCTGGATTGTTGAAAAAAATCACGGGATAATATTATTTCGTCATTTAAAGTTTTCCCAAACTGTCTAAATAAGTTGGATTTTACTGAAAATAGACACAAAAAATGAGGGTTGTACTTTTTGCTACTTCTATAATTTACCCGATCCGGTATGGAGAACTACATCAGTTTTACGCATGCGCAAATGCTTAGATTTGTCTGCCGTACCATACGTTGAAATCTCTTCATTAACGAAGATTAAGTTTCTTATTTATTTTATTTTATTTACATTTATTTAGAAATAAAACAATCTAATTCTGTAATGTTATATAAATTTTTCAAATAGGCTTGTTAGCCGGTTCAAGTAAAATAGATAGACTTAGTTTTAGGCTTATTTTACCGGTCCTAATAAAATANGACCACTGGCTATTTTGCCAGCACATATATTTGAAATATATTTAAATATATTTCAAACTATCTAAAAGCTAAAAGATTAAAATGGTTGTTGACAAGCAATCTGGGATTATTTAAAATATCCACACACGTGCACACATACATGTATATTATTACTGTAAACTGTTCATGTTCCTGACACTAATACATTATTCTGTGTACTTGACATGAGACTTTGATGAGTTGTGGTGCACCTGAGCACTGTACACATACATGTATATTATTACTGTACGCTGTTCATGTTCCTGACACTAATACATTATTCTATGTACTAGACATGAGACTTTGATGATTTGTGGTGCACCTGAGCACTGTACACAATAAATTTCATTATTATTAAAAGGTAATTGCTTAAAAAGTAGTTGTGCAATTCAAACAAACTTTAAAACAATCTATCTTAAATCTAATTTTTTAAAATGGTACGTGACAAGATTTTCATCTTGTTAGGGTTAGGATTAGTTTTAGGGTTGGGATTGGGGTTAGGGTTACAATTTTATGTTTTAACAATTGAAAGAGGAAAATGCCATTTTTCCACTTTGGAAAAAATTCATGATAGACAAATTGACCTTCATCATTTAGTTTTAATTTTTTTTTAATTTTGTAAAAAATTGTTATTTTTAACATTACTTGCATTCAAAATAAAAATATTTACAGGGCCAGTAAAATAAGCATAAAATAGGGACTGCCAAATTGTCGTCTGCTTATCATCTTAAAAACGAATTAAAATTAATTAAATCAATTATTTAAGGTCAAATTTTTGTCTAAGTCGAAAAGTAGTAACATAATGAGCATCAGTAAAAAATAGCAAAATAATATTACACATGTAATTTATTTTTAATACATTTTAAACTATTTTTTCGGTCAATTTTGCTCAAATATATCGTAAACATGGTCGCCAAAGATGACATAAAATCCGTATTTTACAAAATAAACTTGAAAAAAAATTACCAAAAATTCAGGGAATTATCCGATTTTAATGAATAATTGTAGAAAAGAATTTTTTTTAAATGATCTCCAAAATTATTTTTTTAGTTTTTATTTTAAATTTATTTTTTGATTTTTGGTACTTATTTTCTACCAGTATACTCCACTTGGAAAAAGACAAGCAGATATTTAAGAGAGAATCGGGTCAGTTTTTGATTTAATTACAAATTACGACTAATTAGAACCAAATAAAATGGAATTTTTTTTTTAAATAATTGAATCCTAAATCTAAGGAATACTTTGTGATATGTTTTGTGCCATTAAACAAAATAGAAATAAGCCTTAGGGTGCAAAAGGTTGATTCGCTCAACTTTAGTATAATAATAGAAGATATATATATATATATATATATTATATATATATATATATATATATATATATATGTTGTGTGTGTCTGTGTGTGTGTGTGTGTGTGTGTGTGTGTAGATAACAATAAATATTAAGACAATAATCAAAATAATCCAAAATATTTAGATTTTTTTTTTTTTTTTGCTAGTTAATTTAATTTTTATATATTTTCTGAAGCAGTATTCACAAGCTGACACTGGTGTGTTTGTTACGATTTTTGTGGCCACCCTTTAGACTTAAGGCAAGAGCGCAGTCTAGCGGAGATCCATTGTGTTAAGCAGAGTGCAATCCTTAGTAAAGAATCCTTGCATTCCTCCTTAGTGTCCCTTCATATTGGGTATGATCCTTTGGTTGCTCCTTGGTGCTCCTCAGTCTGGCAGGTTGTTCAGCAATGAGTGCAAATGGTCGTCTTTCAATATCAGCTGATTAAGTACTTAGCCAACCACGTATTCAGGCTGTTGATTGGCTGAGGTTTAAACCACGTGACCTTGCTTAGTCTATAAATTTAAGTGGTAGATTGCAGTATGGTTTATATACTACAAATAATCCAACAGTGTTGCATTAATATTTGCATATGTATGCATGTTTTTAAAATATGCAAATGTGTTGACTTCATATTTATATAAAAAACTTTGAAATCAGCATTCATAAAATATTGTATACTGGATCATACAATATTCAGTTATAGTACATAAATCTGGATCATACAATATCAGTTATACTAGTAATCCGAATACTGGATCATACATATTTCAGTATACTAGTACATCCGAATACTGGATCATACAATATTCAGTTATACTAGTACAAATACTGGATCATACAATATTCAGTATACTAGTACATCCGAATACTGGATCATACAATATTCAGTTATACTAGTACATCCGAATACTGGATCATTCAATATTCAGTATACTAGTACATCCTTATACTGGGTCATACAATATTCAGTATACTAGTACATCCAAATACTGGATCATACAATATTCAGTATACTAGTACATCCGAATACTGGATCATACAATATTCAGTTATACTAGTACATCTGAATACTGGATTATACAATATTCAGTTATACTAGTACATCCGAATACTGGACATACAATATTCAGTTATACTAGTACATCTATACTACTAGTACATCCGAATACTGGATCATACAATATTCAGTTATACTAGTACATAATACTGGAGTACTAGTACATCGAATACTGGATCATACAATATTCAGTTATACTAGTACATCAAAATACTGGATCATACAATATTCAGTTTACTAGTACATCCAAATACTGGATCATACAATATTCAGTTACTAATACATCCAAATACTGGATCATACAATATTCAGTATACTAGTACATCCGAATACTGGATCTACAATATTCAGTTATACTAGTACATCTAAATACTGATCATACATATTCAGTTATACTAATACATCATACTGGATCATACAATATTCAGTTATACTAGTACATCAAATACTGGATCATACAATATTCAGTTTTACTAGTACATAATACTGGATCATACAATATTCAGTATACTAGTACATCCAAATACTGGATCATACAATATTCAGTTATAGTACATTCAAAGGCTGGATCATACAATATTCAGTTATACTAGTACATCCAAATACTGGATCATACAATATTCAGTTATATTAGTACATCCAAATACTGGATCATACAATATTCAGTTATACTAGTACATCCAACTACAGTTTGCACCAAACATAGAGTAATTCGCAACAGAGTGCTAAAACATCAAGGTAGACAGTTCATGTAATAGTTCCATTATCTTTGCAGTCTCAGTAAATCACCCAGATGTCCTAAAGCAGCAGAGTACAAAAAGTCTTGGACCAGCTCATTTACTTTTTATAAAAGGTAAGCTAGGCTAGTCCACAACACAAAATCCCAACCTTTGCCCGGACCCAAACTCTGAACACTCGATCCAAAGACAAACATAACATCCCAACTGCCATATGACCTTTAGGCACCCCTTTTGCTTTGCTGATACATAAATACATTTTTGTTCCATTTACACCGTCAACATCCGGTTGTTGTTAGGGTTATGGTTGGAGGTTAGGGTTAGAGGTTAGTTTTATATGCATGCAGTTGAGGAAAAGATCTGGTCTTGAAGTTAATAAAAATGTGATCACAAAAAAAATATATGCCTTGCGTTGTCTCTATGAACTAATGACAACCTTGGCATAATCAGATCAGCATCTTCACTTCTAGTGTGCGATTGATAGAGTTCTGGTTCCAATGTTAATAAAAATGTGATCACAACAAAATATATGCCTTGCATTGTCTCTATGAACTAATGACAACCTTGGCATAATCAGACCAGTCAACAACAGACCAGCATTCTGAAGGGCCAGAACAAGAAGTTAGAAGAACTAGAAGAAACCATGAAGATGACTAAAGATTGCAGAAGATAGAAGAAATCCAGCCATAAAGCCAGATAATCCAGAAAGTAAGTAAAGATTTAAATGAGAAATATAATCACGGATATCTCCTATGACCGAAAGATAAGTAAAAGAACTATTAAATATGAGGTCCCATTCAGTCAACATCCAGTTGTTTGTTAGGGTTAGGGGTTAGGGTTATGGTTGGGGGGTTAGGGTTAGAGGTTAGTTTTATATGCATGCAGTTGAGGAAAAAATCTGGTCTTGAAATTAATAAAAATGTGATCACAACAAAATATATGCCTTGCATTGTCTCTATGAACTAATGACAACCTTGGCATAATCAGACCAGTCAACAACAGACCAGCATTCTGAAGGCCAGAACAAGAAGTTAGAAGAACTAGAAGAAACCATGAAGATGACTAAAGATTGCAGAAGATAGAAGAAATCCAGCCATAAAGCCAGATAATCCAGAAAGTAAGTAAAGATTTAAATGAGAAATATAATCACGGATATCTCCTATGACCGAAAGATAAGTAAAATAGACTATTAAATATGAGGTCCATTCAGTCAACATCCAGTTGTTTGTTAGGGGTTAGGGGTTAGGGTTATGGTTGGGGGTTAGGGTTAGAGGTTAGTTTTATATGCATGCAGTTGAGGAAAAATCTGGTCTTGAAATTAATAAAAATGTGATCACAACAAAATATATGCCTTGCATTGTCTCTATGAACTAATGACAACCTTGGCATAATCAGACCAGTCAACAACAGACCAGCATTCTGAAGGGCCAGAACAAGAAGTTAGAAGAACTAGAAGAAACCATGAAGATGACTAAAGATTGCAGAAGATAGAAGAAATCCAGCCATAAAGCCAGATAATCCAGAAAGTAAGTAAAGATTTAAATGAGAAATATAATCACGGATATCTCCTATGACCGAAAGATAAGTAAAATAGACTATTAAATATGAGGTCCATTCAGTCAACATCCAGTTGTTTGTTAGGGGTTAGGGGTTAGGGTTATGGTTGGGGGTTAGGGTTAGAGGTTAGTTTTATATGCATGCAGTTGAGGAAAAATCTGGTCTTGAAATTAATAAAAATGTGATCACAACAAAATATATGCCTTGCATTGTCTATGAACTAATGACAACCTTGGCATAATCAGACCAGTCAACAACAGACCAGCATTCTGAAGGGCCAGAACAAGAAGTTAGAAGAACTAGAAGAAGAAACCATGAAGATGACTAAAGATTGCAGAAGATAGAAGAAATCCAGCCATAAAGCCAGATAATCCAGAAAGTAAGTAAAGATTTAAATGAGAAATATAATCACGGATATCTCCTATGACCGAAAGATAAGTAAAATAGACTATTAAATATGAGGTCCATTCAGTGATGCTGGTAGCTTTTTGATTTAGTGTGTCCTGGGATTAATATATTTGCTTTGAATGAGTCCAAGGGAAAATTTATGGGTCACAAGTAAAGTTTCTTAATAGATTGTAGGGTTTTTATTTATGATCTGGGGAAATATGAGGTCCATCCAGTGATGCTGATAGTTTTTTGATTTAGTGTGTCCTGGGATTAATATATTTGCTTTGAATGAGTCCAAGGTAAAATTTATGGGTCACAAGTAAAGTTTCTTAATAGATTGTAGGGTTTTTATTTATGATCTGGGGAAATATGAGGTCCATCCAGTGATGCTGATAGTTTTTTGATTTAGTGTGTCCTGGGATTAATATATTTGCTTTGAATGAGTCCAAGGTAAAATTTATGGGTCACAAGTAAAGTTTCTTAATAGATTGTAGGGTTTTTATTTATGATCTGGGGAAATATGAGGTCCATCCAGTGATGCTGATAGTTTTTTTGATTTAGTGTGTCCTGGGATTAATATATTGCTTTGAATGAGTCCAAGGGAAAATTTATGGGTCACAAGTAAAGTTTCTTAATAGATTGTAGGGTTTTTATTTATGATCTGGGGAAATATGAGGTCCATCCAGTGATGCTGATAGTTTTTTGATTTAGTGTGTCCTGGGATTCATATATTTGCTGTGTATGAGTCCCAGGGAATATTTATGGGTTCTAACTAAAGTTTCTTAATATATTGCTGGGTTTTTATTTATGATCTGGGAAAATAACTAAAGCCATCTAACTCCTACCTTGTAACCTATCCTGTGTGATTCATTTCTAAGAAACTATTGAAATGCATTTCCAGTTAGCTTGAAATGGTGAGGGAAGAACAAAGAAAGACACTGGGATGCATGGAATGGGGAGGGAAGAAAAAAGCAAAACAATGGAACATATGGATATGATTTTACAGCGTCCTTTTAAATGAGACTTTATATATACTAGCAAATATATGCACCCTCCGGGTGCATGTATTTGAATTTTAATGTAATGAAATATGTTAAATTTGAAATACTTTTGAAACTAAATAAAAATCCAAATAAAATGATTTGAAACAGAGGGGGTATAATCGAAGAATAGAACAACTTTGAAACTAAGTCTTCCATCATTTTTCATCACTCCCTCCTTTTATTGCTGAATTTTCCTAATTTAACTATTTAGTTAAATTAGGAAGTAAAGAATAAAATTACTGTTATTTCTTTATATTAAATGATTTCTTTTAAGATTTATCCCGAGTTTTTTGCTCATATTCATTAGAAAAAAAACAACAATTAGAAATCAATAATACCAAGCGCATATTTAATAAAATTAAACTTTTAATATCAATATGCAAATTAGCTTTCCTGTTCACACTGTAACCCGCTATTTTGTTGCATATATAAATACAATTGCATGTTATTAGAATGTAGATAAAGTCAAAAGTATTAATAAGGTATAGCAATTTTATCAATAACTGAGGTTTAAATAAAAATAAATTCATGGTGAATGTGACGTCAATAACTAAGGGAATTGTGACTTAAGTAGTGATTTAGTTTCGGCTTCAGACAGACCAACACACAATCTCCATTATAATAAGATATGTATATTATATATATATAATAAGATTTTTTTTTTTTTTAAGGCAAAATAATGCAATTTATGTTGAAAAACATATTTATTTAATTTTTTAAAATTTTTTTTTTCATTTTTTTTACTCTTAATATTTTCGGACAAAGTCCATCTTCAGAGAGTTGAAAAGTTTCCGTCTGTGTTTGTTAAAATCAACTGTGGTGTTATTCCGTTGAATCTTCTAATGGAAATTTAAAAGTTCGGCAAAGATCGGCAAATTCCGTTAAATCCCGTGTTGTGTTGTGTTTTGCGGGAACTTTTGAAAATCATTTCAGATATATTTTTTAATACTATGAAAATAATAAGACCCTGCTCGGGGATATTGAAATAAAGATTTTTTTTTTATTTTAGTGTGTTTGAAGCATTAATCATAAAATGTAATAAGATATTTTTTTTTTTAAGGCAAAATAATGCAATTTATGTTGAAAAACATATTTATTTAATTTTACACTATATCTGTCCCTCTCTGTCTCTCTCTATACATAGTATCCAATTGCTGCTTTAACCTTTCTGTTGCAGTGGCATCAGTAAATAATCCAAAAATGCTCAATATATTAAAAACATAGAGCAATAATGATAATGATAATAATATTTGTATAGGGAAAGAGTTAGGGGTCTACCATGGTTTCAATCCAAATGATTTCATCAGGACCCAACCCTACACTTAACTAAGTCGATATAATTCCTTAGTTAAAATGAGATACATTTCTTTTTGAATAATAATGGTGGAACGCTACGTTATTTTTCTCTCAATTTTCACATGCGGTTAATTAAACTCGTTTATTTATTCCTTAGTTCTCATTTCTGCATTCTCATTAATTTAATGCTAATTATAAATAATAGCTAGAAAAAACAGTTAAATTCAATTCTAATTTTATTTTAGGGCTTATATATATATATATATATATATATATATATATATATATATATAAAAGATTTTTGGATGTTTGTTTTTAGAAGCATTGTTGAAAAGTATATATTATTATTTATATTTTTGCTTGAAGGCAATTACAATGCGTATATCGTATAAAATTCGATAATTATAGAAAATAATCATGACAAGTGAATTTGGCAAATGATTATGCGATGCTAGAACATCGTACAGTCTGTTTCAACTTTATTTATCAGCGATGTATATTAACGATTTACCTCCGACAGAAATCGAAACTGGTAGTCCAGCAGGCAAAGTCTGTGACTTTAACGCTCGGCCAACAGTCCGCATCGTACAATCCCTGTGAAATTAACCTGTCAATGATACTAGCACGCCTCTACCATATGAGGTACGTTTAGTGAATAACAACAAACTAGACCCATGCCCGGTGAAGGAAATAAGATTTTTGGATGTTTGTTTTTAGAAGCATTGTTGAATAAAGTATATATTATTATTTATATTTTTGCTTGAAGGCAATTACAATGCTGATGAGACTTAATAAAGTTGAAACAGACTGTACGATGTTCTAGCATCGCATAATCGTTTGCCAAATTTACTTGTCATGGTTATTTTCTATAATTAACAAATTTTATACGATATACGCATTGTAATTGCCTTCAAGCAAAGATATAAGTAATGATATATATATATATATATATATATATATATATTGGTCATGTCACCTGATTTCAGTGGGTTGGACAGATCAAAAAAGGAGTTTTTTTAAAAATGTGTTTAAAAAAAGATTCTGTTTCAGAAATCTTCTGACGAACAGATCTTTATCTCGAAAATATTAAGATAAACAAAAAACATCATAGTTACCTATTTTTCTTTACACTTGCATTGTGATAGCCTTCAAAACCAACCACCAAATCAATATAAACACAATGCTTCAAGCAAATTATAAAACACTTTTAAGAATAATTTAGTTCGAAAAAATTTGAATACCCAACAAAATGAATAAAACAAAATGTCTTCAGCATAAAATAACACAACAAGGGTTGACATGCCAAAAAAACAAACAACCAACCAACCAACCAACCAACCGATTCTCTCATAGGTGACAGGTTGAAGTTATTAATATTGATTTACAGAAGAATTGAATATGCTGCATAAAATTTGTTTATTTTTTAAATTTACTTTACCTTAAAAATGGTAAAATTTATAAATAAATTTAACTAGAAAATAATTAATTTTATATTCAAGCTAATTTTACTATTAAAACTTTATATTACTTCAATAAGTTAGAATTATGAACTGAATTACCTCCCTTGCTGATGTTTTATTTTTATTTTTATTATTTTTGATTTTGTTTCTACATTTATTTTATTATATTAGTAATTTGAAGGCAAATACGTATGAAAAATAAAAACAAAATGATGTTATTTTTGTCTTATTGATTTTGAAGCATGAACTTCATCATCAGAGATTCATATCAGAAATGGACGTGCTTATGTTTTTCTTTGTGTGGTTATAATTTCTCTTCTTATTTCTTTTTCCTCTCCTTTTTTTTTCTTTCTTTATTTTATTTATTTAATTTTTTTTCCATTTTATTGTAATATAAGGAATTTTAGAAATTCAAATATTCTATTGATTCTTTTCCATAGATAAAGAACTAGATAGACTACATTCTCTCTCTCTCTCTCTCTCTCTCTCTCTCTCTCTCTCTCTCTTCTCTCTCCTTAATATATATGTATATTTACCAACCCCTCTGCATGAGCAGGATGTGACACAAGGTCAATTTCTTAAGCGGAATTTAACAGATTTGAATTCAGAGTTTTCCTTCTCCTAGACAGGTGGCCTAACAAAGGTTAGCCCAGTCTGCCCTACTATTTAGCAGGAGGGCATATAGTTGGATTAATACATTTCCCAAAGGTATTAGCGTTATGTGACATGCAAACAGCCTTGTCTAGGATTTGAACTCAGGTCGACGAATCCATTTCCTACGATTCTAACCATTATGCCATGCGACCCCATTAATATATAATTTTCTGTCTTTCATTCTTTTTTTTTCTTATCCTTATCTTCTTCTTTCCTCTCTCAATATACATACATATTTACCAACCCCTCCGCATGAGCAGGATGTGACACAAGGTCAATTTCTTAAGCGGAGTTCAACAGGTTTGAATTCAGAGTTTTCCTTCTCCTTGACTGGTTGCCTAACCAAGGTTAAAGAGCCCAGTCTGCCCTACTATTTACCCATAGCTGGAGGGAGAGTAGGATTCATACCTTTCCCAAGGGTATTAGCGCTATGTGAAATGCCATTACCACGTCCAGGATTTGAACTCGGGGTGACGAGTCCATTTCCAAGGACTTTAACCATTACACCACGCGCTTCCTCTCTCAATAGAACTTTAGAACACACTGACCCATCCAAACCCCACCCTCCAACAGTAGCACCTGTTGGCTGTGGATGACAACCCATGATACTTAAGGATGGAAGCCTGATAGTTGAGTAGTCCATGGCATGCAACACTCCACCTTGGTCCATACGTAGGCAAAACGGCTATCAATTGGTAATTTGCATCAAGTCCTAGCACCTATATGATTATCCCAACTCTTTTTCTAACACATGTGGGCATGCCTACAAAGTCAGAAAACAGCACTGCTCACGTGACTTTCGGAAACATTTCTTCACGCTCAGAATTGTGGAGGCATGGAATAAGCTGCCTGCATCTGTTGTAGGCTGCCGAAACACTGAATCTTTCAAAGCCTACATGTTTCCTGTAGTCCGCCAACACTATACCTGATACCCCTCTCCACACATATGCACACACGTGCACACATACAAGCATATTACTACTGTAAACTGTTCATGTTCCTGACACTAATACATTATTCTGTGTACTAGACATGAGACTTTGATGAGTTGTGGTGCACCTGAGCACTGTACACATACATATATATCATTACTGTAAACTGTTCATGTTCCTGATACTAATACATTATTCTATGTACTAGACATTAGACTTTGATGAGTTGTGGTGTACCTGAGCACAGTACACATACATATATATTATTACTGTGAACTGTTCATGTTCCTGACCCTAATACATTATTTTGTGTACTTGACATGACTTTGATGAGTTGTGGTGCACCTGAGCACTGTATACATACATATATATTATTACTGTAAACTGTTCATGTTCCTGACACTAATACATTATTCTGTGTACTTGACATGAGACTTTGATGAGTTGTGGTGCACCTGAGCACAGTACACAATAAATTTCATTATCATTATTATATTACAAGTAACATTTTTCAGGTGTTGACATTTATTTTTCTTATGTTGTTTTCTGGTTTTGATCTTTCTAGAAATGTCAAAATTAGGAACTGAAAGTCTTTTTTATTCAAATGACCAAAGGTTGAAACCTCCCTCCTACAATGTTAATAGCTAAAAAAAAAAAATTTTTCCTAGTTCCTTTTTTTAAAAATAGAATAAGCTGTTTGTTATAAAATTAAGTCTTTAGTGAATAATGTGCTGAAAGTTTCATTAAAATTGGACTATTCACTGATTTTTTAGTAATTGTTTTAAAATTGAATTTTTAAAATTATATCCCTTTAGTAATTTTGAACATACCTAACTTTCAAAATAAACAATTAATACATATTCATTTATATATATATATATATATATATATATATATGTAAGAAAGTTTTATAGAAAAACAACAAGATGTTAAAAATTTTTGCTGACAGATATCTGTTTCGACATTATGAATATGTCTTTATCAAAGCAACATTGTAAGCGGAAAAACGAAATGAATATATTAGTAATTACAAGGCACAGAACACTCTCGATCAGTACCGGAATTTTTTTTGAATTTTTAAAAAATACGTATTTGTTGTTAAAAATAAAATAAATTTTATTTTTAAAATGTTTAAGCATTTTTATCATAAAAAGCTCAAAAGAGTTTGTAGTAAAAATGTATATGAATATCAAAAAGTTTAGGAAAATGTTCCGGTTACAAATGAAAGTTTAAAAATGTAACAAGTCCAGCAACATGAATCTCATATTTTCGGATGTAATAAGGATCTCGACTCTGCAAGTTTAACATCATTGCAGATTCATGTTGCTGGACTTGATAAAGACATATTCATAATGTCGAAACAGATATCTGTCAGCAAAAATTTTTAACATCTTGTTGTTTTTCTATAAAACTTTCTTACATATTGTCGGATTCAATATCCATTTTTACCTTTCATATATATATATATATATATATATATATATATATATATATATATATAAATGAATATGTATTAATTGTTCATTTTGGAAAAATAAATAAAATAATATTAGTTAGGTATATTCAAAATTAATTGATCAAACCAGGAACAGAAGAACAATTGAATATTAAAATTCTGATTTTTTTTCTGTTTTTCTTGCTTTTGTTCTTTTTTCCAGTGCTTCAAAAAAACAACGTTCACAAGAACAAAGTTTATATATATATATATATATATATATATATAATATATATATATATATATATATATATATATATATATATATATATATATATATATATATATATATATATATATATATATATATATATATATATATATATATATATATATATATAATATATATAATATATATATATATATATATATATATATATATATATATATATATATATATATATATATATATATATATATATATATATATATATATATATATATATATATATATATATATATATATATATATATATATATATATATATATATATATATATATATATATATATTATATATATATATATATATATATATATATATATATATATATATATATATATATATATATACATATATATATATATATATATATATATATATATATATATATATATATATATATATAATATATATATATATGGAGTTTGATAATTTGCTTTAGAAGCATTGTTATGTAAAGCATATTATTATTTATATTTTTTGAAGGCAATTACAATATATATAAATATATATATATGTATAAATATATATATATAAATATATATAAATATATATATACATATATATATATAAATATATATATGACAATATATATATATATATTATAATATATATAAATATATATATATATAAGTATTATCTATAAATATCTATAAATATATAAATAAATAATATATATAAATATGTAAATAAATAATATATATAATATGTAAATAAGTAAATATATATAATATATAAATATAATGAATAGATAAATAAATGAATATATAAAATAATAATAAATATATATAAATATATATATATATATATATATATATATATATATATATTATATATATATATATATAATCTTTACTATAAAGGATTCATAATCTTAAAAAAAATAAGACAATTTTATAATTATATTTTTATTTTTTAATTAATTAATTTATTTATATAGTGTGTATGTATTTCGTAAACTAAATACACCAATTTATTTTAAGAAAGAGTTAGTCCTTTTTTTTGTCCCTTCCACCATCTGTTGCAGTTTCATGTCCATTTCAAGTTATCTCCCTTTTTTTTACTTCTCTGTTGAGTGAAAACCATAAAATTTGTCGGCGGCAACTTTCCTCTTGTTTGGAAGCTGGATATGGCGGAGTTGCCAGGCTTCGGAAACTTCACCCTAGGCGACGACGAACAGAGTGACATAGAGAAACGACAGATCAGACAGAATTATCGATCTCTAATCGATGATCTCAACCGCAACAAAGAGGCACTGATCAACCCGTCGTCGGAGGCACTAGACGAGCATTTGAGTAAAGCTGAGAAATATTACGAACCCGTATTTGAATCCAATCATATAAGAACCCGAGAGGCGGCCCTTGACTCCCACGCTTTGAATCTTATTTCAAACCTTGGGAAACAAAAGGCCCAGGCTTTGAATACAGAATTTGTCCGTTTTCAGCCATCAGAATATGCCGATAAACTTAAAGCACACCTAGGGTCACAACATCTCGAGTCACTGGACGGTGAACAGTTAACTATTTCAAAATCCGGATGGGCTGCTATCGGACGAGAGTGTTCAGGCTATTTCTCAAGGTTTACTCCTCTGCATTTGCTGTACGGATCTTTTGATCCCGGGACTGTTCAGTTACACAAAAACATTACCAGGAAACCCAGGGATAAAGAAAACACTTCAACAGAGCAAGTTACTGTCCCCAAACAAATCTCAAAATTCGGCGACACGGAAAAGAATGAAGCGACAACTGAAGAGGTCGAAAGGGTTTTGGGTTGCCTGAGAGAACTATCCAGGGCGGAGGGCCGAAATCCTATCTGTTATTTTCGTCTATCTCTGAACCCGGATTCTTATGGCCAAGCGGTGGAGAATATATTTCACTTGTCCTTCTTAGTCCGGGATGGACTGGCCAAAATCTATTTGGATGATGACAAACTTCCCGTTATAGAACCTGTTAGTGTTGAAGAAAGCCAAGCCCTAAAGAAGGAGAATGTCCGTACTCAGCAATGCGTGATTCCTTTGTCACCAGCCGAATGGAGAGAGATTGTCCGGTCATTTGGGGTTGATCGACCTACGATACCCACGCGGACACCGGTCAATCAAACTGCAGAATCAACCAAAGAGGAAATTCCATCGACAAGTTCTGGGACAAAACATTGGCAGAAAAGAGCACATAGAAAATCCAGTTCGAAAAACTCTTCGTCGCCTTAACGACAATAAACAACATAACATGAACCAAAATAATTATTAAAAAAAAAATCTATAAATAAAAAAAGTAGACTGTGAATTGAAGGGCGTAATTTATTTTACCGTAATCTACCGGACAGATGTTAGTGGAATATGAAATGAAGTTCAATGTGTATATTTTTGATTCCTCGACTGGGATTAGTACATTTAATAAAAACAAACTCAAAGGAAAACATAACTTAATACGTTAATTCATTTATATATTTTTAAAATGTTTAAACAACACCATTAATTGATCTATATATTTAAAATTGTTGCGTAGTGATTCATCAATTAATGCTGTCGTTTATTTTTTAAAAACTTCTCAATGAATTAACGTATTAAGTCATGTTTTCCTTAGAGTTTGATTTTTATTAAAAGTATTAATCCCAGTTGAGATGTGTATTGGACTTCATTTCATATTCCACTAACATCTGTACAGTAGACTGGTAAAATTTACTCCCCTGAATTCACAGTCGACCAAAAAATAAGGTAATTTTTCTCGTTCGACTGGGACCCACGAAACGCCTTTAAAAAAACACGACAGTAGATTTTTTAAATTTTTGGTTAAAAAAAAACAACAGCAAAAAAAAAACAAAAACAACAACGCACAGCTAAACAATTTTAACATCAATAAGCAAAAAAGAAAAAAGAGCGATTTAAATTAATTTTTAAAAATCGCTCGATAGGCAGCAAAAAAAAAAAAAAAAAAATCAGCTTAAAAATTTTGACAATTTAGTCATGTGATTTTATGGTTCAAAAATCAAATTGACAATTTTTCAACTTGATGTTTTGAAAAAAAAAAAAAAATTATAATAACTGTTGTGAAATATTTTCCCCCTTTTTTTTTTTTTTCTCACTTTTTATGTTTTTTTTCTGTATGTGTTTTAAATATTTTGTTTCTTGCAACCTCGAAAAAAGAAAAAAAAAAGTTAATTTTCCTAAGTGTTTCGGAGTTATGAGACAAAATAATAAATCTTAAAAAAACAAAAAAAAAAAAAACAATCACAATAACAAAACTATTCAATAATACACCTACTGATAATAAACAAAACAATATTGGTGATTAACAGAAAAAGGCGATTTCTGTTTTGAAGTGATAAAGAAAGAAGACCACGTGTTTTTATGTAAAATCTTTTATGGACAAAAAGAAAGTTATGTAAAAAAAAAAAAAAAAAAATTTAAAGAAAAAGAT
Source organism: Doryteuthis pealeii (assembly GCA_023376005.1). Lineage (NCBI taxonomy): Eukaryota > Metazoa > Mollusca > Cephalopoda > Myopsida > Loliginidae > Doryteuthis > Doryteuthis pealeii. The sequence goes on along the minus strand of CM042165.1, from coordinate 45,752,068 downwards.
AATTAATTACTACAATAAAACCAGTTACGTTCTGGTTAAAATATTACAAGATATTTGGATCTTGGGCAAGTTTGTTTTTTTTTTTTTTTTTAAAATTTATTTTTCAATTTCATTAAAGCCCTTTCAGTTCGATTTCTGGGGGAAAAAAAAGAAGAAAAAATAACAACAACAAAAAAAAAAAAAAAAGGGACTTTTTAAAATTCTTCACCTTTCTAAAACGCAAAAAAGATTGAATTTTCATGTTTGAAATTATTTCCCTTAGAAAATTTTGTTCCTCTTTTTTTACTTTTTACTTTTTTTTTTTTTTCTTTTATTAAATCAAAAAAGAAATCCTTCAAATATCCCCATTTTATTCATTCATTGACAAATTGATAAAAAAAAAAAAATAAATAAGTATATTCACATCGTAATTGAATTTTGATAAAACAAAAATGGGTGCAGTTCAATATTATTCTTATTTCGTTTTATTTTTGATTTAACTAATTCATTTAAATTTTGCAGGCCAATAATATTTCTGATTTTATTTAAAAAATGATACACAGTTATGTAAATTAATTTTTACTTTTTAACACATAATAAATAAGCGTTGAATTTATAAATTGTTAACCACGTTTTTCTATCTCAAATGAAACCGACTGCTGTTTTATTTCCTGGATTATTGAGTTATCTCCCTTGACGATTTATAAACATTATTATTTATTATTATTCTAGGTCATGTTTGGTAGAAGGCTATATTTATGAGTATTTTTAATGAGTAAATGTAGAACTAATTTTATTATTATTCTAGGTCATGTTTGGTAGAAGGCTATACTTTTTAATGAGTAAATATAGAACTAATTATTATTATTGGTCATGTTTGGTAAAAGGCTTTATTCGTGAGTTTTTTTTATTTAGAACTTATTGTATTATTATTATTATTATTTAGGCACTGCCAATTTGTTGTCTCATTTTCATTTTAAAGACGTATTAAAATTAATTAAACCGATTATGGTAAAAAAGTAGAAACATAATGAGCATCATTTTAAAAAAAGCAAAATAATATTACACATCTAATTTATTTTTAATACATTTTAAACTATTTTTTTCGGTAAATTTTTGCTAAATATATCCTAAAACCTGGCCGTAAACACTGCCAAGATGATGTAAAATCCGTATTTTATAAAATAATTTTAACCCACCCGATTGAAAAAAAATGTACCAAAACTCAGGGAATTATCCAATTTTAATGAAATTTTCAGTGTTGATTTTCAATGAATGAATTTTTATAATGCATCAGTTATTTTATTTCAAAACTTTCTGATTTAATTAGGTATTTCTGCTATGGTAAATTAATAGATAAAATTCATTTAAAATATGAAACGCTTAATTTTTAAGTTTGAAATTTCATATTTTTAGATTCTAAAAACAAATATTTATTCAATAACTACTTAAGTTTATTATTGTTTCTAATAATTTTTGTAGAAAAAACTCTTTTGAAAATGTAGCCCACCACCACAACCACACTTTAAATAGAACAATATCAATGTATAATTTTTTCTTTTATAAGATAGAACTAATTTTTTTTTTTCTGTATGTGTTTTAAAATATTGTTTCTTGCAATCTTGGAAGAAGGAAAGGAAAAAATGTTAATTTTCCTAAGTGTTTCGGAGTTATGAGACGAAATAATAATCTTAAAAAAGAAAAGGACTCTATTAAATAATTATCGAAAAGAGTAAAAAATTATTTTTTAGTTTTTATTTTACATTTAATTTTCTGATTTTTGGTACTTATTTTCTACCAGGATAGCTCCCTTAAATTTTTTTTCTTCTATTCACACATTTGTCTTTTTATTTATACTGTAATTAGTTTCAAATTTATATAACCCCAACAATATTTTGCTCCCCAAAAATAAGAGGGGGGGGGGTCAAAGTGAAGTGACCTGGAAAAATCAGAAAGTTTTGAAATAAAATAACATGCATTATAAAATTCATTCATTGATAAATCAGCACTGGAAATTTCATTAAAATTGGATAATTCCCTGATTTTTGGTATAAAAAAATTTTTTCATTCGAGGGCGTTAAATTTATTTTGTAAAATACGGATTTTACGGCATCTTTGGCAGTGCCTATTATTATTATTTTGAGCTCAGCGTTGTTATTTTCAGGGAATTGAGATTATAAACTTATCAAGTCTTATACTAAAATAAACTGAAAATTACTATTTACTGAGTATTTAACGATATTTCTATTTTGCAGTTTGGAGGTCAAAAAAATGTATAACTGAATCACTAAACAACAACTTTAAATCTATACAACATCAATTAAAGCTGTCGTTTAATTTTTTTAAACTTCTACATGAATTAACATATTAAGTTATGTTTTCCTTAGAGTTTCATTTTTATTAAAAGTATTAATCCCAGTTGAGAAATTAAAATTATATACATTGGACTTTATTTCATATTCCACTAACATCTGTCCGGTAGACTATGGTAAAAATTTACGCCCCTGAATTCACAGTCTCTCGTTACCTTACTACTCAAGGATCTATTGTTGATTAGTATTGCTGCTCTTCTTGTAAATCAAGAAGAAAGAATTATTAATCATAAACCAAAATTGTTCACTTGATAAATCTAAAAAACATATTTCTCTACAAAACTCCTAACTGGCACCATAAATTGTGACTTTTTTCCTAGCCAAAATTGTGACTTTTTTCCCCTTTAGTTGTTAAAATTCCTATCAATTAAGGCAATTAGAGTAACCTCCCTTGACTTTCACTTTGAAACAAGCCGGTAGCTATTTTGAAAGTCTCTGTGCGAAATGAACAAATCTTAGAAACTTTTTCGAAAAACAATACAACTGCATGCTTTAACACAAAAATATCATAAAATGTGTTCTTAATAACAATTAAGTTCATTTCAGATAATGTGCACGCATAATTTTATGCTAGGAATTTTGCCAACTAAAGGTGAAAATTACCCTTTTTTCTACCTGTGATGTTATTGCCAGCCACCATAAATTGTGACTTTTTTTTCTAACCAAAATTGTGACCTTTTTTTTTTTTTTATTTTTTTTTTTTTTGTGACTGGTAAATAAATTAAAAACATTCACAATTTTAGCTAGGAAAAACAGTCACAATTTATCATGGCTGGTAAAAAAGTCACAATTCATGGTAGCTGGTTAATAATTATTAGAATAATTTTAGAAAAACATAATCTAGTTTACTGAACGAACTTGTGCCATTTTTCAAGGAATCCTCATGAAATTCAATAAACCCACAAGTCTTTTGGATGTTACTTATACTGTATGTGAAAAAAAGTCACAGAAAAAAACAAACTTAAACCAAAAGTGTTTACTCGAACAAATTAAAAACATATTTCTCTGCAGAACATGCATACACACCTACTAACCTTTATATATATTTACCAACCCCTCTGCACAAGTAGGATGCGACACAAGGTCAATTTCTTAAGCGGAGTTTACCAGGTTTGAATTCAAAGTTTTCCTTCTAGACCGGTTACCTAACCAAGGTTAAAGAGCTCAGTCTGCCCTACTATTTACCCATAGCTGGAGGGAGAGTAGAATTCATACCTTTCCCAGGGGTATTAGCGCAATGTGAAATGTAAACAGCCTTGTCCAGGATTTGAACTCGAGTCAACAAGTTAATTTCCTAAGATTAACCATTACACCACACGCTTCCAACTGCCCTTTATATATGTATAGATATAGATAGATATAAATTTCAAAGAAAGAAAAACTTAAACCGTCATTAGACTATAATAATTTATTTTGACCAAAAACTCAATGATTTTTCTGTTAGATTTTCCCTGTATTTGTAAAATCCATCTGAAGAGGCTAGACTCATTTTGAGTTTCTGGTCGAAATAAATTATTATAGTCTAATGACTGTTTGTTAAGTTTTTCTTTCTTTGAAAGTTAAATATTGTTCTGTATATAATTCATTTATTAGTTATTATACATTGAGCTCTCTTAGGGATTTATAAAAATCATTGTATGAATCTATGTGTTTGCACCTACAAGAGCATACAGTATGGTTGTACAGTGAGATTACGATGATCCCAAATAGAATCATCCCTTACTTACCAGTCAATTGGATTATCTTACATTTATAGATAGATTCATGTCTGAAGTTAATTAAAACAAGAAATGACAGCCCAAATAAGTCAACAAAGATATGATCAAATCATATATATATATATACATATATATGGTTCTATGACAACTGCCTAACGGACATCTGCCCGACTGACAAGTGCCTGATGGAGAACTGACCGATGAGGACAATTGCCTGACAGAAAATGCCTGATGTAAATATGTATGTAAGTAAAAGTAAAGTTGTCGGGGCGGCCTAAAGTCGGTATCAGACAATCTGCGAGGGAGTCTATCCCCTTTTTCACTAACGCTAGACCAAGGAGATTGTTTTTTGCGACTGAGGTGGAGCGCCACACCTACCATCAGCTCCTTACTTTACCGCACAGATCCCTGTGATAATTATCGCTGAGTTGGCAAGGACCAGGATCGAACTAAAGAACCTTGTGGTTTCTAGCCGAACGCTCTCTACCGACTGAGCTAACCCAGTCCCTTATGTACAGAAGAATATTTAGATATTTTTTTGCTATCATTTGAAAAGGAAGTATCATAGTACAAAATTTTTTTTTATTATTACTATTTTTTAAAATCTATTACCGTTTGTTTTATTGATAATTACCTATGATACATAGGTAATTATCAATAAAAACAAACGGTAATAGATTTTAAAACAATAAAATAAAATAAAACAATGTTTTTTGTATTTTTATTTTATCTTTGAAAAACAAGAAAACAAGTTATGCTATGGCAACTCTCTCTCTCTCTCTCTCTCTCTCTCTTCTCTCTCTCTTCCAGAAAATGGTTGTAATTTTTAACGTGTCAATTGGAGGAAAACTGCTTTGGCACTGAAATTATACTATGATACTTTCCTTTTCAATATGATAGCAAAAATATCTATATCTTCTACTGTACATACATATTAACATCGAGCATTTTTCTGTCAGGCAGTCGTCCTCATTAGGCACTTGTCAATCGGGCAGCTGTCCATCAGGCATTTGACAGTCGGGCAGTTTTCCGGATACCATCTATTATTATATTAAAGCTGAAGCGAAATCAAATTTTGTCTCCTAAAGGCTTTTTTACTGTTTTGGTTTAATCACATGAAAGTTATATTAAATCATTCCTTACTTTTAGGATTAAATTATGTTTGAATAAAAATTCCATTTTAATTGGTTCTAATTAGTCGTATTTGAAAATTAGTTAAAACCTGACCCATCCCTTACTTTACATTCTGCCTATCACTTTCCCCCTCTATAATTGTATCTCTTTGATTAACTCCTCATTATGTTAGTTTCTCTGGGAAGTAGAGAGAGAGAGAGATGGGAGATTTGAAAGATGTATTGTCCGTTTAAATTTCATAAAGCAGCAACCTGTACCTTAAAATTAGGTCAAACTTTCCCTTTCTTAGAAAACTTACGAAATGATTTTAATGTTTTTGTCTCCGGTCATATTTATATATCTTAAAAAATTTGATTCGCTTTGCAAACTCACTTTTCTTAATTTCAATTAATCTACCAGAAGCTCAAATGGGTGACCCAACAGGTCACATTTTTGTCTAATATATATATATAATATATATATATTATTATATATATATGGCAGCCTTTACATACATACAGATGTGTGTGTATTAACAAGTTTTAAAATCTCCTTAGCATTCTGTGGGTGACGATAGCCAAGCGGTTAGCTGTTCAACTGCTGCTGAATCGATGGATTCTATCCCCAGCTGTAGTAGCTCACAAATGTCTAGAAACCTGAAGAGACTTGATAAGTCGAAACACGTGTCTGTGGATGACCTATATATATATATTTGTGCTTAATTGAAGTCATACCTAATTTTGAAAATTGATTAGTTAATAATTAATGAATTTAGGCGGGCCATATATATTCCATGTAATGCTAAACAAATCGATGAAATGTCATCACTGAATGTAACATTTCCCACCCTAATTCAGGTATTGACTTGTCTCGATTTGTTTAGGCCTTACATTTGACATATGCCCGCTCTAAAATTCATTAATTATTAACTACAATTAATTTTCAAATTAGATATGATTTAATTAAGCACATAATCCTCCAAAATTGTTGGCTAAATCCATATCAAATAAACACAATGTTTGTTTACTCTCATATATATTACTCTTATTATAATGGAGATTGTGGGTTTGTCTGTATGAAGCCGAACTTAAATCATACTAAGTCACAATTCCCTTAGTTATTGACGTCACATTCAACCATGAACTATTTTTTTAATTTAAACCTCGTTTTGATAAAATTGTTAATACACTTATTAATACTTTTGACTTTATCTACAATTCCTAAATACATGCAATTGTTTTATATTTTATGCACCAAAATAGCGGGTTACAGTGGTGAACAGAAAGCTAATTTGCATATGATAATTAAAAGTTTAATTTTTTAAATATGCCTTGGTATTATTGATTTCCTAATTGTTTTGTTTTTTTCTTATGAATATGAGCAAAAATCTCCGGAGATAAATCTAAAAGAAAAAAACAAACAATTAGAAAGTCCAATAATACCAAGCGCTATATTTAATAATTAAACTTTTAATATCAATATGCAAATTTAGCTTTCCTTTCACACTTGTAACCCGCTATTTTGTTGCATATATAAATACAATTGGCATGTATTAGAATGTAAGATAAAGTCAAAAGTTTATTAAAGGTATAACAAATTTTATTCATAAACTGAGGTTTTAAGATAAAAATAAGTTCTGGTGAATGTGCGTAATAACTAAAGGGAATTGTGACCTTGAAGTAGTGATTTTTAGTTTCGGCTTCAGACAGCAAACCCCACAATCTCCATTATAAATAAAGATTATATATGAGAGTACAAAATTTGTGTTTTATTTGATAGGATTTTTAGCCAACAAATTTTTGGGAGGATATGTTCTTAAATTAAAAATCATAATCTAATTTGTGAAAATTAATTAGTTAATAAATTAATGAATTTAAGGCGGGCCATAATGTTTCAAAATGTAAAGGCTACACAAATCGAGACACATGTTCAATACCTGTGAATAGGGTGGAAAATGTACATATCAGTTTGATTGACATTTTCTCAGATTTGTTTGTAGCATTACATTTGGAATATATATGCCCAGCCTAAAAATTCATATAATTATTAACTAATCAAATTTTCAAAAATTAGGTTATGGACTTCAATTAAGCACAAATAATATATATAATAGTCATCCGAGCCCGTAAGCTCGGCTATGGACGACCATGGCTGCAAAGACCCAAGACACGTGTTTTCGACTTATCAAAGTCCTCTCTCAGTGTGTCTAGACATTTGTGAGCTAACCTAACAGCTGGGATAGAAAATCCGATCGAATTCAGCAAGCAGTTGAAACAGCTTAACCCGCTTGGCTATCGTCACCCACAGAATGCTAAGGAGATTTTAACTGTCTTTAATACACACATCTGTATGTATGAAAGGCTGCATATATTATAATTATATATATTATATAATATATATATATTAGAAATGTTTGACCTGTTGGGTCTCACCCATTGACTCTGGGTAGAAATAATTGAAATTAAAGAAAAAGTGAGTTGGCAAAGCGAATCCAAATTTTTTTTAAAGAAATATATAAATATGAACCGGACAAAACATTAAATCATTTCGGTAAGTTTTTTCTAAAGAAAGGGAAGTTTGACCTAATTTAAAAGGTACAGGTTTGCCTGCCTTATGAAAATTTAAACGGAAAATACATCCCAATTTCCCATCTCTCTCTTCTCTACTTCCCCAGAGAAAACTAAACATAATGAGGAGGTTATCAAGATACATATAGAGGGGGAAAGTGGAATAGGCAGATGTAAAGTAAGGGAATGGGTCAGGTTTTTTTTACTTAATTCAAATTACGACTAATTTAGAAAAACCAATTAAAATGGAATTTATTCAAACATAATTTAATCCTAAAAAGTAAGGAATGATTTAATATAACTTTTCATGTGAATTAAACCAAACAGTAAAACCTTTAGGAGACAAATATTTGATTCGCTCAGCTTTAATATAATAAATAGATGGTATCCGGAAAACTGCCCGACTGTCAAATGCCTGATGGACAGCTGCCCCGATTGACAAGTGCCTAATGAGGTTATCTATCTCTTCGACGATAAAATGCTCGATGTTAATATGTAATGGTAACAGTAGAAGAATATAGATTTATTTTGCTAAATCATATGAAAAGGAAAGTATCATAGTATAATTTCAGTGCCAAGCAGTTTTCCTCAGTTGACACGTTAAAAATTACAACCATTTTCTGGAGAGAGAGGAGAGAGAGAAGAGGAGAAGAGAGAGAGGAGAGTTTTGCCCAAGCATAACTTGTTTTCTTGTTTTTTCAAAGAATAAAATAAAAATACAAAAGAAATTGTTTTATTTTTATTTTAATTGTTTAAAAATCTATTACCGTTTGTTTTAATTGATTAATTACCTATGTATATAGGTTAAATGTATCAAATAAAACAAACGAAATCAGATTTAAAAAATAGTAATAATAAAAAAAATTGTACTATGAATAACTTTCCTTTTCAAATGATAGCAAAAATATCTAATATTCTTCTGTAACATAAGGGAACTGTTCGGTTAGCTCAGTCGGTAGAGCGTTCGGCTAGAAAAACCACAAGGTTCTTAGTTCGAAATCCTGGTCTTGCCAACTCAGCGTATAAGTTCACACGGGATTCTGTGCGAGTAAAAAGTAAGGAAGCTTGATGGGTAGGTGTGGCGCTCCCACCTCAAGTCGCAAAAAAAACAATCTCCTTGGTCTAGCGTTAGTGAAAAGGGGATAGACTCCCCTCGCAGATTGTCTGAATCCGCTTAGGCGCCCCGACAACTGTTACTTTACTTACATAACATAATTACCATCAAGGGCAATTTTTCTGTCAGGCAATTGGTCCTCATAGGTCAGTTCTCCATCAGGCACTTGTCAGTCGGGCAGTGTCCGTTAGGCAGTTGTCATAGAACCAATTATTGTATATATATATATATGATTTGTCAATATCTTTGTTGACTTATTTGGGCTTGTCAATTTCTTGTTTTAATTACTTCAGACATGAATCTATCTATAAATGTAAGAATAATCCAATTAGACTGGTAAGTAAGAGGGATTTGTATTCTATTGGGATCAATCGTTAATCTCAACTGTAGCCGCCATGTCGATCCCAATACTGCCTGTAACTGCATCTCTATTTGTAGGTGCACAACACATAATTCAATACAATGATTTTTATAAATCCCTAAGAAAGAGCTCAATGTATAATAACTAATAAATGATTATATACAGAACAATACTTTAATTTCAAAGAAAGAAAAAACTTAACAAACAGTCCATTAGACTAAATAATAATTATTTCGACCAGAAACTCAAATGAAGTCTAGCTTCTTCAGATGGATTTTACAAATACAGGGAAATCTCAACCAGAAAACATTGAGTTATTTGAGGTCAAAATAATTATTATAGTCTAAATGAACGGTTTAAGTTTTTTCTTTCTTTGAAATTTATACATCGTATCATATATCTATCATAATATAAAGGGCAGTTTGGAAGCGATGTGGTGTAATGGTTAATCTTAAGGAAATTAACTTGTTGACTCGAGTTCAAATCCTGGAACAAGGCTTGTTTACATTTCAACATTGCGCTAATACCCCTGGGAAAGTATGAAAATTCTACTCTCCCTCCACTATGGGTAAATAGTAGGGCAGACTGACTCTTTTTTACCTTTTAGGTTAACCGGTCCTAGAAAAGGAAAACTTTGAAATTAACAAACCTGGTAAACTCCGCTTAAAGAAATTGACCTTTGTTCGCATCCTAACTTGTGGCAGAAGGGGGTTGGTAAAATATATATAAAGGTTAGTAAGGTGTTGTATGCATGTTCTGCAGAGAAAATATGGTATTTTAATTTGTTTCGAGTAACAACTTTGGTTTAGTTGTTTTTTTTCTTGTGACTTTTTTTCACATACATATAAGTAAACATCCAAAAGACTTGTGGGTTTTATTGAATTTCATGACGGATTCCTTGAAAAATGGCACAAGTTCGTTCAAGTAAACTAGATTTGTTTTTCTAAAATTATTCTAATAATTATTACCCAGCTCCATGATTGTGGGACTTTTTACCCAGCCATGATAAATTTGTGAACGTGCTTTTTCACCTAAGCTAAATTAGGTTGAATCTGTTATTTACCTTGATTTATTTACCAGTCACAGGTAAAATAAAAAAAATAAACAAAAAAAAAAAAGAGTCACCAAACTCTATTGCGTTAGAAACGAAAATGTCACAACTTAATGGTGGCTCGGCAATACATCACAAGGTAGAAAAAGGGTAATTATTCCCTACCTTGATAGTTGCAAAAAATTCCTAGACATAAATTAGCGTGCACATTATCTGAAATGAAACTTAATTGTTTATTAAGAACACTTTTAATGATATTTTTGTGTTAAAGCAATGCAGTTGTATATGAGTTTTTCGAAAAAGTTTCTAAGATTTGTTCATTTCGACAGAGACTTTCAAAAATAGCTACCGGCTTGTTCAAAGTGAAAAGTCAAGGAGGTTCTCTATTGCCATTAATTGATAGGAATTTACAACTAAAGGGGAAAAAGTCACAATTTTGGCTTAGGAAAAAAAGTCCACAATTTATGTGCCAGTTAGGAAGTTTTTTGTGAGAAATATGTTTTTTTAGATTTATCAAAGTGAACAAATTTGGTTTATGATTTAACATAATTCTTTCTTCTTGATTTACAAGAAGAGCAGCATACATAATTCAACAATAGATCCTTGAGTAAGTAGGTTAACGAGACTGTGAACATTCCAGGGGCGTAAATTTTTACCTAGTCTACCGGAACAGATGCTTAGTGGAATATGTAAAGTCCAATGTATATAATTTTAAATTTCTCAACTGGGATTAAACTTTTTAAAAATGAACCTTCTAAAAGGACATAACTTAATATGTATAATTCAGTAGAGTTTAAAAAATTAAAACGACAGCCTTTAATTGATGTTGTTATGATTTAAAGTTGTTGTTTACGCGTGATTCAGTTTATACATTTTTTTGACCTCCAAACTGCAAAATAGAATATCGTTAACATACTCAAGTAAATAGTATTTATCAGTTTATTTCTAGTATAAGACTGATAAGTTTTATAATCTCAATTCCCTGAAAATAACAACGCTGAGCTCAAAAATATAATAAATATAGGCACTGAGCCAAATGCCGGTAAAATCCCACGTATTTAGCTTCACGCAAACAACAGATAAAATGAGTAATGTCCATGGAACGCCCCATACCGATGAAATCAAAAAAAATTTTTTTATACCAAAACAGGGAATTATCCATTTTAATGACAAAATTTTCCAGTGCTGATTTATCAAATGCAATGATTTTATAAATGCATGATTATTTTTAATTTCAAAACTTTCTGATTTTTCCAAGGTCACTTCACTTTGAACCCCCCCCCCTCCTTATTTTTGGGGAGCAAAATATTGTTGGGGGTTATATAAATTCTAAACTAATTACAGTATAATAAAAAGACAAATGTGTTGAATAAAGAAAAAAATTTAAGGGAGCTATCCTGGTCAGAAATAAGTAACCAAAAAAAATCAGAAAAAATTAATGTAAAAATAAAACTAAAAAATAATTTTTTACTCTTTTCGATAATTATTTAATAGAGTCCTTTATCTTTTTTAAGATTTATTATTTTCGTCTCAATTAACTCCGAAGACACTAGGAATTAACATTTTTCCTTTCCCTTCCTTCCAGATTGCAAGAACAAATATTAAAACCACATACAGAAAAAAAAAATTAGTCTCTATCTTAATAAAAAAAAAAAAAATTATACATTGATTATTTGTTTCTTTTAAAAGGTGGGTGGTTTGTGGATGGTGGGCTACCATTATTTCAAAAGAGTTTTTCTACAAAAATTATTAGATAAACAATAATAAACTTAGTAGTTATTGAATAAATAATTTGTTTTAGAATCTAAAAAATATGAATTTTTCAAAACTTAAAATTAAGCCGTTTCATAATTTTAAATGAAATTTTCTATCTAATTTACCATAGCAGAAAATACCCTAATTAATCAGAAAGTTTTGAAAAATAAAAATAATGAATGCTTATAAAATTCATTCATTGAAAAATCAACACTGGAAATTTCATTAAAATTGGATAATTCCCCTGAGTTTTTGTACATTTTTTTTCAATCGGTGGTTAAATTTAAATTTTTATAAATAACGGATTTCTACATCAATCTTTGGCAGTGTTTACGCGCCAGGGTTTAGGATATATTTTAGCAAATTTAACCGAAAAAAATTTTTAAAATGTATTAAAAATAAATTAATGTGTATATTATTTTGCTTTTTTTAAAATGATGCTCATTATGTTTCCTACTTTTTTACCATAATCGGTTTAATTAATTTTAAATAACGTCTTTAAAAAATGAAAATGAACAACAAAATTGGCAGTGCCTAAATTATATATAATAATACAATAAGTTCTAATAAAAAAACTCACGATAAAAGCCTTTTTTTGACCAAACTGACCAATAATAATATTAGTATCTATAATTTACTCATTAAGTATAGCCTTCTACCAAACATGGACTAAGAATAATAATAAAATTAGTTCTACAATTTACTCATTAAAAAGTACTCATAAATAATAGACCTTCTACCAAACATGAACCTAGAATAATAATAAATAATAATTGTTTAATAAAATCGTCAAGGGAAGATAACTCAATAATCCAGGAAATAAAAAAGCAGTCGGTTTTCATTTGAGAGGTAGAAAAAACGTGGTTAGACCAATTTTAAAATTCAACGCTTAATTTAATTATGTGTAAAAAGTAAAATAATGTTACATAACTGTGTTATCCATTTTTAAATAAATACAGAAAATATTATTGGCCTGCAAAATTTAAAGTGAATTAGTTTAATCAAAATAAACGAATAAGAATAATTTGAACTGCACCCATTTTTTGTTTTATCAAAAAAATTCAATTACGAATGTGAATATACTTATTTATTTTTTTTTTTTATCAATTTGTTCAATGAAATGAATAAAATGGGAATATTTGAAGGATTTCTTTTTTTGATTTAATAAAAAGAAAGAAAAAATAAAAATAAAAAAAAGAAGGAACAAATTTCTAATGGGAAATAATTTCAAACAATGAAAATTCAATCTTTTTTGCGTTTTAGAAAGGTGAAGAATTTTAAAAAAAGTCCCTTTTTTTTTTTTTGTGTTGTTGTTTATTTTTCCTTCTTTTTTTCCCCCAAGAAAATGAACTGAAGGGCTTTAATGAAATTGAAATAAAATTTAAAAAAAAAAAAATAAAAACCAAACTTGCCCAAAGATCCAAAAATATCTTGGTAATATTTTAACCCAAACTGTAACTGTTTTATTGTAGTAATTAATTATCTTTTTTTAAAATTTTTTTTTTTTTTTTTTTACATAACTTTCTTTTTTGTCCATAAAAGATTTTACATAAAAAACAGTTGTTTTTTTCTTTATCACTTCAAAAGAGACTAGAAATCGCCTTTTTCTGTTAATCACAAATATTGTTTTGTTTATTATCAGTAGGTGTAAATTATTGAATAGTTTTTTGGGTTATTGTGTTGTTTGGTTTTTTTTTTGTTTTTTTTTTTTGATTTATTCATTTTGTCTCATAACTCCGAACACTTAGGAAATTACTTTTTTTTTTCTTTTTTCGAGGTTGCAAGAACAAATAATTAAATAAAAGCACATACAGAAAAAACATAAAAAGTGAGAGGAAAATAAAAAAAAGGGGATATTTCACAACAGTTATTATAATTTTTTTTTTTTTTTTTTCAAAAACATCAATTGAAAAAATTGTCAATTTGGATTTTTGGAACCATAAAAGTCACATGACTAAATTGTCAAAATTTTAAGCTTGAATTTTTTTTTTTTTTTTTTTTTTTTTGCTGCCTATCGGCGGATTTTTTAAAAAAGTTAAATTTAATCGCCTTTTTTTCTTATTTTGGCTTATTGGATGATTAAAATTGTTTTAGCTTGCGTTGGTTGTTTTTTGTTTTTTTTTGCTGTTGTTTTTTTTTAAACCAAAAATTTAAAAAATCTACTGTCGTGTTTTTTTTAAAGGCGTTTCGTGGGTCCCAGTCCGAACGAGAAAATTACCTAATTTTTGGTCGACTGTTAATTCAAGGGGAGTAAAATTATACCAGTCTACTGTAAACAGAATGTTAGTGGAATAATGAAATGAAGTCCAATACACAATCTCAACTGGGATTAATACTTTTATAATCAAACTCTCTAAGGAAAACATACTAATACGTTAAAAATTTCATTGAGAAGTTTTTTAAAAAATTAAAAACGACAGCATTAATTGAATGAATCACTAAACCAAAACAATTTTTAAAATTATAGATCAATTAATGGTGTTTTGTTTAAATACCATTTTAAAAATATATAAATGAATTAACGTATTAGTTATGTTTTCCTTTTGAGTTTGTTTTTGATTATGTACCACGTAAATCCCAAAGTCCGAGGAATCCAAAAATATACACATTGACTTCATTTCCATAATTCCACTAAACATTCTGTCCGGTAGATCTACGGAATAAAATTACGCCTTCAATTCACAGTCTACTTTTTTTTATTTTATAGATTTTTTTTTAATAATTATTTGGTTCAATGTTATTTTTTATTGTCCGTTAAGGCGACGAAGAGTTTTTCGAACTGGATTTTCTAATGTGCCTCTTTTCTGCAAATGTTTTGTCCCAGAACTTGTTCGATGGAAATTGTCCTCTTTGGTTGATTCTGCAGTTTGAGGGTTGACCGGTGTCCGCGTGGGTATCGTAAGGTCGAATCAACCCCAAATGACCGGACAAATCCTCTCTCCAGTTCGGCTGGTGACAAAGGAATACCACGCATTGCTGAGTACGGACATTCTCCTTCTTTAAGGGTGGCCTTTTTCCTTCAACACTAAACAAGGTTCTATACGGGAAGTTTGTCATCATCCAAAATAGATTTTTGGCCAGTCCCATCCCGGACTAAGAAGGACAAGGTAGAAATATATTCCTCCACCGCTTGGCCATAAGATCCGGGTTCAGAGAGATGACGAAAATAACAGAATAGGATTTCGGCCCTCCGCCCTGGAAGTTCTCTCAGGCAACCCAAAAACCCTTTCGACCTCTTCAGTTGGTCGCTTCATTCTTTTCCGTGTCGCGAATTTTGAGATTTGTTTGGGTGACAGTAAACTTGCTCTGTTGAAGTGCTTTTTTTATCCTGGGTTTCATGGTAATGGTTTTTGTGTAAAATGAAAACTAGTCCCGGGATCAAAAAGATCCGTTACAGCAAATCAGAGGAAGAGTAAAACCATGTGAGAAATAGCCTGAACACTCTCGTCCGAATAGCAGCCCTCCGGATTTTGAAAATAGTTTAAACTGTTCAACCTCCAGTGACCTTCAGAGATGTGTGTGGACCGCTAAGGGTGTGCTTTTAAGTTTATCGGCATATTACTGATGGTGAAAAGGGACAAATTCCTGTATTCAAAGCCTGGGCCTTTTTTTTCCCAAGGTTTGAAATTAAGATTCAAAGCGTGGAGAAGTCAAGGGCCGCCTCTCGGGTTACTTTATATGATTGGATTCCCCAATAACGGGTTCGTAATATTTCTCAGCTTTAAACTCAAATGCTCGTCTAGTGCCTCCCGACGAACGGGTTGACAGTGCCTCTTTTGTTGCGGTTGAGATCAATCGATTATGAGATCGATTAATTCCTGTCTGATCTGTCGTTTCTCCTATGTCAACTCTGTTTCGTCGTCGCCTAAGGGTGAAGTTTCCCGAAGCCCTGGCAACTCCGCCATATCCAGCTTCACAAACAAAGAGGAAGCTTTGCCGCCGACAAATTTTATGGTTTTTTCCTCAACAGCAGAAAAGTAAAAAAAAGGGAGATAATTGAAATGGGACCATGAAACTGCAAAGTATGGTGGAAGGGATCAAAAAAGGACCTCAACTCTTTCTTAATAATAATTGGTGTATTTAGTTTACGAAATACATACACCATCTATAATAAAAATAATTAATTAATTTAAAAATAAAATATAATTATAAAATTGTCTTATTTTTTTTAAGATATGAATCCTTTATTAGTAAGATTATATAATATATTATATAAATATAATCATATATATATATATATATATATATATATATATTTATATTATTTATTATTTTATTTATTATATATCATTTATTTAATCTATTCATTATATTTATATATTTAATATATATGTATACATACTATATATTAATAACATACACATTATTATATATATATTATATATATAATGTATATATAATATATATAATGTATACATATATACATTATGTACATTATATATATGTATACATATATGCATTATATACATTATATATATGTATACATTATATATATTATATTATTATAATATATATATATATATATAATTATATACCAAGCGTGTTGGTAGATCCTTGCGGAGAGAAAAAACCCAGCAGAAAGTTTGATTGTAAAAATATACTACCAAACATCAACCAGAGAGAAAAAATTTTTGAAAAAAAGAAAGGACCAAGATATTCGTACCAACAAAAAATAATCTATTGGTACAGTATTTGGCCAAAGAAAAAAAACAATTTATATGTTATATTATGTATTAAGATATATATATATTCATATAACCGCTAGGAGAAACTAATATGTAAAAAGTGCTCGATACCTAAGTAGAGCCAAGTAAATAAAGATAATCTAATGAGTCAGACGAACCTACTATTAGTTTCGCATAAAGCTCTTCAGGGCTAAAATCCGACTCCGGATTTTAGCCCTGAAGAGCTTTATGCGAAACTAATAGTAGGTTCGTCTGACTCATTAGATTATCTTATATATATAATTAAAAAGATATATCTACAGAGAAGCAAGGGTGAGTGAAAAGAAGCAAACCACACACACACACACACAATATATATATTTTTTCATTCACCTTTTCTTACATATAATAATATAATATATATATAATTATATATATATATATGTATGTGTGTGTGTGTGTGTGTGTGTGTGTGTGTGTGTGTGTGTGTGTTATAATCAAGGATAGCTAATATGAAAAGTGTTTGCATACCAAAATGATCAATGCTAAATTTGCAGAGCAGTTTAAAAACTCAAATACATCTTATGGGCTATATTACCAGCATATATATATATATAATATTTATATATATATCAATGTGTAAGCCTCTCTCTCTCTTCTATTTATCTATCTTACAAAATTAAATTAGCTGAGCAGGATTAAACAACTATATACAATATTATAGGACTCTCTCCTTCCTATATATATATATATATATATATATATACATATATATATATAATATATATATATATATATATATATTATATATATATATATAAATAAAACCTAGCCCCTCTCTCCCATTTAGCTATCTATCACAACACACACACACTCTCTCTCGAGCATTTTCGATCGTCAGTCGCAGCTCCCCAACCACGAGACAATATGCTTCCTTCCTCCCTCCTCCTCCTCCCATAATTTCTAATTCCTGCAAGTGGCCGTCACTGCGTTGTTACCAGGTTGAGTATTAAAAAAAAATCATGTGTTATATTTTGCCTTCGTGGTGTAGTAAGTAAAATACTTATCACCAGATTGGGGCATAAAAATAAGAAAAAAAATCATTTATCTCGTGTGTGTACAGTGTGAAAAAAAGAAAAGAGAAAAGAAAATATATCCCAATGTTCAAAAGACGGCATTATTACACACATCTTTGTTGCGAGGATCTGCTGAAACAACATGACATCTTTATATTTTTACTACACACCACAGTGGATACTAACACAACTTGACAGGACATATGCAGTTTTTACGTACACGAACACACAATAATACTTTATTTTTATAAACTGCATCATTAGAAAAAAGGGCGTTAGCAAAAACGGCTACTACAATGATTTTGCTGGTACTACTACACACAATTTAAACACCAAATACTTAACCAAGGTCTCTTCATTTTTACACACCGACAACAGACGGATCTCTGGTAGATTTATAAAAGATGAACATACAGTTTTTGTTATTGCTAGATGTGGCTTCTAGAAGACTAAAAAGAATTGGTATTATATTTCGGTCAAAACGGGCCTTAAAAAAGCGATATTACAATTATTTCCATAGTATTGTCAGATGACAACATTCAACACTTTCGCTTATTGTGTTTACTCAGAGTAAATTAAAATTACACGCTGATCTTTAGGCTTTTTTAAATTATTTGTTTGGTTTCTTTTAAAAAAAATGTTCTTTTAAGACGTAGTTTTGTTTTAAGAATAACAATTCTTTATTTAAAAAATTACTTATTTTCTTTTTAAGAAATCACGCACCTTTTCTTTCTTTCTTTGAAGCACGTACCCAATTGTCGTTTATAAAAACAAACTTAAGTTAAAAAAAAAAAAGGTGTCCCTCTTCGTATGTGATTTTAAGTGTTTATTTGAATTAATTGATTAACTTCCCATATTGTCAAATATTTAAAATTTTTTTTCTTTTTCGGGGGCAGGTTCAAATTCAGCCCTACGTGCAGAAATATTAAACATAAATTCTAATAGTGATACTAATTACAAACTATTTAATTCATTTGCACGTATAACGCACCTTGCTAAACCTTGTGGTGAATTAAATGTCCCACAAAAAAAAGCCAATATAAAATAATGTCATATTTTTTTCTGTTTATTATTAGTATGTTTTAATATTTCATTTAAAATATAAAGTAGTCCTTAAAACATCTTTCTTCTACAAAAGATTAAATCGTAAGAGATATTATTATTGGTATTTTTGTTGCTTTGCTTGTAGCTAGATATTTTAGAAGAACGTAAAGTTTACAGTACATAAAGTGTATAAAAAAACAAAAGTACATTATACAGTTCAGAAACGAATAAGTTCGTGTTTTGGCGAAACACATTTAAAATATTACTGAAATTAAAATGATAGTGGAACGTCTGATAGTTAACAACAAAAAGGAATTACATAATTTTATTTATTATATATAAAAGGATAACAAAAATTAAAAAACAAATTAAAACAAACAAAAAAACAAACCCCAACATATTTAACCTCGGCCAGGATACACAGCTTTCCAGGCCTTGGGGCAATTTTTTTTTTATTACTTCCTTGGCCAACGTTAACTCTTATGTATTTCACCACTGGACTTTAACAAATCACCCTTCTTCTCTAACTTTTACCTACCTGTTTCTGTGTCCAGAATAGTGTAGGTAATTACGAACTAGTCAGCAGGGAAAGTTTTAGGCCAGTAGCAGGTGTGATCAGAAGACATTTCCTATCATCTTAGATAAGCTGAATCAAGGAGCCTCCTGGGGTCGGGGTTACCTTAAAACTTGTGCCCTAAACTTTACTCTGAGATATTATATTCGTTTTCGAAGGACCCAGAGCCCAATTTTGTTTATTTTTTATTTATTTTTTTTTTTACTATGGGCCGGAAAAATTTACTAAATTGCATTCGATTTGATGAATGGGATCCTGAAAAGGTAGCATCTTGGTTAAGAGGTAAGTACTTTTTATTTACATCTACGTACCTACATTTAAATTCTTTATTGTTTTTAATTTTTATTATTTAATTACAAAAAAAGTATAAATTTTTGTTATTTTGTGGAATTTTATATCAACATTATGTATGTTGTGTTATCTGTGTAACAGTAAAGGTAAACTTTATTGTGGGGTTATTTAATTTTGAGATAGAAACCTTTGGATTAGTTGAAGTTAATAATTAAAAAAAAAATGAAAACTTTTAATTGTTATAACAAAATAAATTTTAAAAAGGTATCAACTAAAGGAATTTAAAGCGGAAACGGAATAACACATAACTACGGATGACCAGTAAGATCAATTCTTGAATTTTAACCTTAGTTTTCCAACAATAAAATCATTATAAACATTTCATCTGCTTTTATTTTTGCAATTTTTTTTTTTTTTTAAAGAAATTTTTTGATAAATGTTAATTCCTGACGTAAACTCTGTTAATAATAATAATAAAAAAATACTTATATATTTTGATACACAAATATGAAATAATAAAAAAAACAAAACAAAATTAGAGTATAACGAATTTTTATGACAACATCGGTGTTAGTTTTCTTCAAGCTTTTCATGACTGGACACCCGTAAAATATGATTTATCTTTAAACTTTCTAACATTTTTTACTTTCTTTTTTATTTCGTCCATTTTATTATTATTTTTTTTTATTACAAAATAAGAAAATACAAAAAGCCAAAAGTAAATTAGACTGAAGGCGTAATTGTTATATTTTAAAATATCAACATTGTTTTATGATTAAAATGTCAATGATAGTTGATTATTTGAATATCATACTAAACAATATAGAGGAAGTTTTTTCTATTTGTTAACTAGTGGAATTTAATTATATTTGTATTTTTCTTTTAAAACTGACGTCATACATATTATTATTATTATATTATTTATTTTATTATATTATTACTATTATTTTTTATTATTTCATTTTCATATTATTATTTATTTATTTATTTTATTATTATTTATTTATTTTATTATTATTATTTATTTTATTATTATTTATTTATTTTATTATTATTATTTATTTTATTTTATTATTATTTATTTATTTATTTATTATTTATTATTATTATTATTTATTTATTTATATTTATTTATTATTTTATTATTATTATTATTTATTTTATTTATTTTTATTATTATTATTATTTATTTTATTTTATTATTATTATTTATTTATTTATTATTATTTATTTATTTTATTATTATTATTATTATTTATTTTTTATTATTATTTTTATTTATTTATTATTATTTATTTTATTTTATTATTTTTTATTATTATTTATTTATTTTTATTATTATTTATTTTATTTTATTATTTATTTATTTTATTTTATTATTATTTATTTTATTATTATTTATTTATTTATTTATTATTTTATCATTTTTTACTTCCTTTTTCAATTGAGTCATGGCTTTAAATCTTAACTTTCTTTTTTTCTTTTATTTAATACATCGTTGCTTGCTTATATGAAAAAACAACAAACAATACAAAACACACAGACACTTGTTAGATTAGAGAGGAAGAAAGGAATGCCAAGGCTAAACGAGTCACTATATATCTTTTTAAAGCCCAAAAAATATTTTCTTAAATTTTTCCTCATAAGAAAATGGATGTTTTATATTGTGAAAATTACTTCAAACTCAAGACAAACACGCAATTATTATTATTATTATTATGCAAAATGTCATTTTCTATCTATCCTGACAATTAGTAATTGTTTTTACTTATTTTAAACCATTAATCTTTTTTTTTTTTTTTCGTGGCCGTTGACCGTAAATGCTACAGATGATAAAGTTTAAAAGTCACTTTGATGTTCTCGGTCGGACGAGTGTCCTTATCTTGGTTGTTACAGTCACAATGTTTCAGCTGTTTTACTCCCCGGCTTTCTTCAAAGACCGAAATATATTGTAACGGGAATGATAACCAAGATGAGGACACTAGTTTGAATAGTACAGCAGTGTAAATAATAATAATAATATCGGAAATTTTAGACTAAAATCACTTTAATATATGACTGACAGCTAGAATGATTAAAAGAAAAAAAATTTTGTAAACTTAGACATATTTTTCTTGTTTGTCATATTTGAGTAATTATAAAAATGAAAGTAAAAGAAATATTTAAAGTAAAGGTAATGGGGTTTTGAATAAATATTTAAACAGTCACATTTAATGGTACTTTTGCATTTGAAAAAAAAAAAAAAAACATTTAAAAAGAAATTTACTTCTTGCTTACTTTGCAAATAAATAAGACATTAAAAAAAATTTAGTCGAGGTTAAAAGTGAGTTAAGGGTAACCCAAAGCCAAACATTTTAGACCTTTTTTTTTCGATTCAGGTATCATTGGGGAACGAGAAAAGTTCCTGTAAATGGGCCAAAGACTGGCTCTTTTACCAAAACTTTTCTCGTTCCCCAATGATACCTGAATCGAAAGAATAAGGTCAAAAAGTTCGGCTTTGGTTTACTCTTGCCCCACTTTTAACCAACTAACATGATGGCAAGTTTTTAAAACTTTAATAGCTTAAAAATTAATGTTTAATGCTTTTTTTTAATTTATTTATTTTTCATTATTCTTTTATATCTTTAAAAAAAAAAATTTTTAATTTGTTTTTATCATTGAAAATGAAAAGATTACACACGCACACCCAGATTTTTTTTTCATGAGTGGGAAATACCATGATTAAAAGAAGGATAAATTTTTCAATGGAAACACTTGATACTTCATTATGCGTGTGATATATTGTAAATGTGACCAAACGTTATTTCCCCACATTGATTAAAAAAAGGCTTATATATATATATATATATGTGTGCTTCTTTCTTTATTAAAACAGTGCGTAATTTGTACCATTCATTATAGTAAAAAAATGTGGTGTAGGTGAAGGTCGTTTATGTTTATTTTATTATATATCATATATATTACAATCAAGAACATTAACGAGTTTATTACAGTTGTGAATTGAATATATCCTGATATAGTCAGTTGACCCCACCAGTTAGGCTATGTTCAAATTTAATTGGTTATGAATAATTATAAATAAGGAATGATTTTTCTCGATTTCTTTTTCACAAAAAAAAAAAAGAAAAAAAAAAGGAAGCAGTCACATGTGGATTTTGTTTTGTTGGTCACAAATTTCTCAAGTCAGCAAAGAAGGGCGGGGACCACCGAATTAAAAAATAGGAGTCGCATTAAATTGATAAATTAATAAAAAATGAATAAAATGGTTTGTGTGCACTACACATTAATATAAGTATATTTGTGTATGTATATACTGCTTGGTTCGGGTTCTTTGTTTAACAGCATATCAGCCTTCGTGGGTTATTTAATGCTTAACTAAAACAATCCTTGTAGAAAAACAGTAGCGATACTATTTAGCCTATTGCTGGGCACATATACTGTGTGTATATTTTTGCGCGCATTTATTTATCTCTTTAACAATAAGTAACTGATAAAAAAATTCCCCAAAACATGTTATTAATGATGTCACTGGTTAGATCAGTTGGTTAGCGCGCTAGGACAAACAGACCATTGCAAGTGAAATCGATTCTCACTAGGTGCCTCGTAATTCTGCCCACATACCAAAAAGTCGAGAGTAAATGACTTCGACATTAAAAAATGTCAATATTATGACATTTTTTTAAAACAGAATTCAGAATTCTTTTAATATTCATAAAAAATCTTCTCATAAATATTCAGACTCTTTATCTTTATAGGAAAAAAAATTAAAAATCGTTTTTTATCGGTTCAGTTTTTCAGATTTCATAGAATAAAATAGGGGGGTGGGTGGATCGTAAAAATATTTCCCCTAATATATTTTAGGAAAAACTTAAAACAAACTTTCAGGTGAATAATTACCGAAATTTTCGTGAAAATTTGACAGTTGATTTTTCATAGAATCTTTTTAAAAAAGTCATAGCTTGTTTTTGGCTATGTTAAATTTCAATTGATTTAATGGTGCGAAAATGTAAACATTGTTTTTGTTTATATATTTTCTTATTTCCGTAAGATGAAAATTTTTTTTTTTAAATCATCAGGAGTTTTTTTTTAATGTTTCTTCTTTTGAATGGTCCAAACATTTTGAAGATAATATTAACCTTTATTCAAGTTTCATTGTGTTAAATATATGGGGGAGGGGGGGTAAATTTGACACGACAGATTGGCCATCCCTATTGGACTTCATTTCATATTCCACTAACATCTGCCCAGTGGACTATGGTAACAATTTACGTCCCTGAATTCAGTTTGCCGGTGATGATGTTTTTAGAAAAGAATGAAAAGGATTCCCCGATTTTTAATTAATTGGCATTCCGTAATAACCTCTGTTATCTTGAAGTTGGATGACTATACAGACCCCACAGAAGTACCATTCAATTACGATTCAACTGGAAATTGCTTTAGTAATTTAGTAATACTAATAATAATCTGCTGTTTTTTTGTTTTTTTTATTTTTTATTTTTTTATTTTTTTATGCTTGGCTTACTACGGCTACAATGGGAATTTATTAACAGCAATGAATATTCTGTGTGCGGTGTGTCATGACTTATTTTTGCTAGGGCCGGCTTAGCTCAGTCGGTAGAGCGTCTGGCTAGGAGCCACAAGGTTCCTGGTTCGATACCGGCCCTCGCCAACTCAGCGTATGAGTAACATAGGGATCTGTGCGTTTAGGTGTGGCGCTCCACCTCAGACGCCAAAACAATCTCCTTGGTCTAGCACTAGTGGAAAGGGGATTGACTCCCTCGCTGATTGGCTGATACCGACTTTACGTTTACCCTGGGATCTGCTGAAACGACAAAGGCCACCCAACAACTTTACTTTGTTAGACAAAATGTTCTAATTCTTGCCTCCGATTTTCAAATATGTTGAAAGTGAAAAATTATTAAAAAAAAAAAAAAATCAGCTGATATTTGGTGAGGTTTCTTAATGCTACAAATTGAGTAGTAATGTTGATAAATAGATAAATATTATTTCGGTACTAACGCAGAATAGCGCGCAAGAGATACTGACAGGTACGTGTCCTGTGTCCCTTTTTCTTTTTTTTTTTTCGTCGGGGCGGCCTTAAGTCGGTATCATCCAGTCAGCGAGGGAGTCTATCCCCTTTTCAATAGCGCTAGACCAAGGAGATTGTTTTAGCATCTGAGGTGGAGCGCCACGCCTACCATCAGCTCCTTACTTTACCGCACAGATCCCTGTGCTACTCATACACTGAGTTGGCGGAGACCGGTATCGAACTAGGAACCTTGTGGTTTCTAGCCGAACGCTCTACCGACTGAGCTAACCCGGCCCTATATATGTGTGTGTGTGTGTGTGTAGTTAATTTCTGTCGGAATTTTAGCAAGATTTCTACATGGGGAAACAACGCTCTTTGGATGGATTGTCTTTCATCCAATTTTTTTAGCCTGTGTCCCTGATGCACAAAAATCTAAAAGGACGCAGTAAAATCGTACCCATGCGTCCCAGTGTCTTATTTTTTCCCCTCACCATTTCAAGCTAACTGTAAATACATTTCAATAGTTTCTTAGAAATGAATTACACAGGATAGGTTAGAAGGTATAAGTTAGATGGCTTTTGTTGTTTCCCCCAGATCAAATAATAAAAACCCTTCAATTTATTAAGAAACTTTAGTTGGGACGCATCAAATTTCCCGGGGACTCCTTCAAGGCAAATATGTGCATCCCAGGACGCATTAAATCAAAAAGCTATCAGCATCACCGAGGTAATATCATTAGAATCACAATCTGTGTATAAGTAGCATTAGATTATGGAAACTCCTGAAGTAAACTAACCCCCTTAAAGGTTTCGGATATTTCCGTGAAATGTAATGCTTTTTATACGTAAAGTAAAAGTCGTCGTCAGCCTAATGTCGGTATGAGCCATACAGTGAGGTAGTCTATTCCCTTTTCACTAGCGCTAGACCAAGGAGATTGTTTCTGCATCTGAGGTGAAGCGCCACACCTACCATCAGCTCCTTACTTTACTGCACAGATCCCTGTGCTACTCATACACTGAGTTGGTGAGGGCGGGTATCGAACTAGGAACCTTGTGGTTTCTAGCCGAATGCTCTACCGACTGAGCTAACCTGGCCCTATTTTTATAAGTAATCTAATGATATTATCTCTTGCACGCTATTGTGCATTAGTATCCTTGTTTTTTCTAACTTTATGTACAAATTAATAATCATCACGCTAAAAGAAAATTCCAGGAATGTGATGTAACGACGAAGAAAACTTAGTTTCAACCGTCGCCATCAAAGTACAGGATGGTCCGAAAGTCTTGTCATATTCTTTTAACTTTCATTATTTTAATAATTATGTAATTATTTTACCTCTTAAAGAAATCTTTAAATTATTAAATTAGAATTATTATTATTGGCAGCAGGCTCTCTGTAGAGGACTGTTCATGTCTGAAGTCACCCTGGCGCAACACCACTAAGCTAGGAGGTCCAGAACAAAGCACCGGCACATCAACATCTTCAGGGACAGCCTTCACATGCGATATCTGTGGTTGAGAATGTTTTTCTAACATTGGACTTTAGAGTCACTGGAGGCGCTGTAACTTCAGGGGCACGAAAACTATATTAGAGTCTTCAGAGATTGAAATGCCAATAATAATAATAATAATAATTTTAATAATATAAGTTATTTAATTATAATTATTTTACCTCTAAAAAAATCTTTAGTTAAAAATCATCTTATTTATTCAGCCCTGTTAGTTGGGTCTTTCGAATACACTGACTGCACCTCTTCAGAGGGGTAAGACCCAACACCCCAATGGGGGCCACCTGTTGGCTATGGGTGGTGACCCGTACTGGTTAAGGAACCCTGGTGGCTGAGCAGTCCTAGACATGCAACACTCCACTTTGGGTGGTCGTAGAAGCCCCTTCCAATCAATTGGCTAGTCACATCAAGCCCCAGCATCTGTATGATTGTCCCGACCCTGTTGCCCTTATTGCAAGCCCCAACCCTTTTTTATCATACATGTGCTAGAAGGCAATAGCTAAGGGCCTTAGTGTCCTGGGTATGACGTTAAACTCTATCTGATGGTGAAGTTCCAGTTCTGGAGCTCTGGGTAATGTAGAGTACCCCTTCATCACCATTACTCCCAGATCAACTCTGGTCCAGAGTGGTAGTACCTGTTAGGGTCCCATCTATAGGTTAAATAGAAAAAATGAGTTTAAAAACAATTGAATATACATCAAGAATGAATAAAACAAAACATGTGGGCATAAAATAACCCAACAAGGGATGACATGCCATAAAATCCAGCATACCCCTTCATCACCATTACTTCCAGGCCCACTCTAGCCCAGAGTGGTAGTACGTATTAGATTCCCATTTGTGGGTTAAATAGAAAAAAATGAGCTTAAAAAAGAAAATTGAGTACCCATCAAGAATGAATTTTAAAAAAAAAAGTCTTTGGCATAGAATAACCCAACAAGGGTTGACATGCCGTAAAATCTAACCAACCAACCTTATTTATTTAAATACCCTTGTATGTATATGTTTCCTATTTGGAATACAATGGATGTCTGTTGACCACTCTCAAGGAAGGATGAGTGGACAGACTTTATCTGTCTTAATGTTTTTATATGTATTTATCTAAGTAATATTACTATTAGTCAAACTTGTTTAGTTTTATATTGGTTATTTCCTGTAAGTCTAACATGATCAAAGGGGAACCACTCTTGACTGATAAATTATTTATTTATTTCCCCATTAAACTAACCCTAACCTTAACCCTAACTGTTGGAATTATTCTGATATAAGATGTGCTCTAAATACCCACCTAGATTTATAAACTAGCCAAGGTCACGTGATTAACTCTTGCAACCAATCACTAGCAATACTACTGGCCTGATAGAATACGTAAACCCCCCTCCACATTGGTCATAATTCAAATTGCACTCTTTGAGGACGGACAGACATAGGATTGCCGGATCTTTACCAATACTCAGGAAGGACTTATACGTTTACCAGAGTAACAAAAGGATTCATTATCGAAGGACTTTATACCAGTAACTGAGAACACTTTAGTAACCAAAATGATTCATTATTGAGGGACTCTTTATCAAGGGTCCAATTCCACGGGTTTAAGCGCTTTTGCTTTAAAGCAAAGAAATGGCCCTTAAAAACATAACCCTAAACCCTAACCCTAACCCCGTCTTCTTTTTTCCTAGTAGATCAATAAATAAATAAATAATTTATCAGTCAAGAATGGTTAGACTTATAGGAAATAACCTTTATATTTATATTATTCAGACTAATGTCCTCATCTTTATTGTTATCTGTACAATGTTTCGGCCGATGTGCCCTCTGGCCTTCTTCATGTATTTCTTGTCGGACTCTGGAACCTTCTTGTTGTAATCGGAATCCATAACAGAACTTTGAACCCAACCCGTTATTCAATCCACAGGGGTATCCTGTTCTCATTCCGCTAACCATAACTGGAGTACAGGTGTTAAGCTGTGTTAATTATTATTCTATGTCACTGCTGATCCCAGACCAGGGTTGAACCTGCAGCCAAGAGATAACTGTCACTTAGAACTGTCAACCCTACGCCTTTATCCACTATACTATGTGTCCAATTGGACAATTCAGTGTGAATTTTGGGAACTTATAAACCTAAAGATGAGTACAATAGTCTGAATAATCCAAATAATACTAATTATCAAGCCTCATCTAAAAAATTCAGAGAAATTTTATATTTGTATGTGTATGAGATGAGACTTGATATGAATAATTATGATATTTTGGACTGTTGTCCTCATCTTTATTGTCTCTACAACGTTCAGGCCACTGTAACCTCGGGATCTGTTTTAGGCGTTTCTTCATTTACTATTTTAATTACTTTAAAGTAAGTCATCTTCAGACGATTACCCATGAATTCAAATGCAGTTTCGGAGCTTAATTGTTACTGCTCACTCAAGGTAGCTCCAAGTGGCATAAATGCCACCAGACTTATTGACAAAATTTGTGATTAGATATAGAAAAGTTAAATGAAAGAAGTTACTTATTCTAAAAACTGAAATTTCAAAATGTCATAAAGAACGTTATCACTTACCTAAATATCTTAATTTGACTAAAAACAGGTAAGTGATATTCACGGGTAATCGTCTGAAGATGACTTATTTTAAGGTAATTAAAATGATGAATAAAAAAAATGGGGCCACCTGTTGGCAGTGGGTGAGGACATGTGATACTTATGGATGGAGTCCTAGTGGCTGAGCAGTCCATGACATGCTACTGTCCACTTAGGCCCTTACTTAGGCTAGACGGGCGGTCAGAGAGGCTGATCAAGTCAAGCCCTAGCACCTATATGATTGTCCCAACCCTACTGCCCTTATGGCAAGCTATTTCGGACTATTGTCCTCATCTTTATTGTGTATAAACACAATGTTCAGGCCACTGTATTAGATGTTTTAATTACTTTAAAGTAAGTTATCTTCATACGATTACCCATGAATTCAAATGCAGTCTTGGAGCTTAATCATTACTGCTCACTCAAGGGAGCTCCAAGCAGCATAAATGCCACCAGACCTATTGACAAAATTGTGATTAGTTATCAGAGATGTGTCCTGTATCCCTGACACACAAAAATCTAAAAGGACGCCGTAAAATCATATTCATGCATCCCAGTGTTTTTCTTTTTTCTTCCCTCACCATTTCAAACTAACTGTAAATGCAATTCAATAGTTTCTTAGAAATGAATTACACAGAGTAGGTTAGAAGGTAGGAGTTAGATGGCTTTAGTTGGAACCCATAAATTTTCATGGGAACTCATTCAAAGCAAATATGTGCATCCCAGGACGTCTCTGATGTACAAAAATCTAAAAGGACACAGTAAAATTATTTCTATGCCTCAGTGTTTTTATTTTTTCCTCCCCTACCATTTCAGTTTAACTGTAAATACATTTCAATAGTTTCTTAGAAATGAATTACACTGGATGGGATAGAAGGTAGGGTTCATACGGCTTTCTCCTGTTCATGAATAAAAAAAATCTTACAATTTATTAAGAAACTTTAGTTGGGACTCATCAAATTTCTCGCATATGGGTGCTAGAAGGCGGTGGCTGCGGGTCTACATGTCCTGGGAATAACGTTAAACTCTATCTGATGGTGAGGTTCCAGTTTTGGAGGTTTGGAGAATTTGGAGCACCCCTTCATCACCATACAAAAATTGTATTATCCATTAAGAATTGATTTATTTCAAAACTTTATCGGCATTAAATGACCCACTGAGGTTGATATGCTGTAAAACAAAACAAACCAATCAAATTTCCCGGGGACTCCTTCAAAGCAAATATGTGCATCCCAGGACTCCCTAAATCAAAAACCTCTCAGCATCACTGCAAAAGGAGTCATTTATTTTCATGGAATTTTAAAAATCTTTTTATTTATTTATTAAAAAAAAAAAATTTTGTGTGTGTGTATCTATCTATCTATCTATCTATCTATCTATCTACCTACTTTTAATTGTATGTAGTTTGAGAACCATTTGAGTTGGTGAACTCTACACTTCATTCAGAATATAAAGCTTGGTTAAAAAAACAAAAAAAAACAAAAACTAATTTTGTCAAAAACCTTACCCCCGCACTCCCCAAAGAGAATTACTGATAGCCATTCACTAGGGTCTGACAATTTCCTGTATCATAGTTGTTGATAAATGCTGTCTGACCTGTAATTTTGGTACGAGCACCGTCATTTAAGTATAATAATGTCATGTTCACATTTCTACCAAAGAATTCGGTCTCTTTGACTTGGTTACATGAAACAATAGTTGGTTGGTTGGTTTTACGGCATATCAACACTTTTTGGGTCATTTTATGCCGAATTAAGATAGTTTGATATCAGGTTGCTTACAGTACCTGCTGTAGCTTAAATGGTCACCCATTGAACAGGCACATTGTTGCTTAACTTTGGTGATCCAGTATGAACTGGTGCTTTCAATGTGACCTGACCTTAATTTCATGAACAGCGTAACTCGTTATGAAAGATATGGGGGATCAATTTACAACTTTGTTATAATAAGAAAATGATCCCTCACTTACATCCAGAAACACAAATGGATAAAAACCGTTATCTGGGTTGGTTTATTTACTGAATAGGTTGTGAAGAATATCAAACTAAGTTCCAATTACCGTCGAATTGGTAAGACACGGCAACAAGTAATTGTAACTTAATACAATCCCGTCCTGTCACAATTCCACTGCAGAATGACAGGGTATTTATAAAACTCCACAATATCATAGAAACCAAGCAGCCAATCAGAACTCGGAGAATGGAATCACCCAAATGCATAAATGGACTATTCTTGATTTCTATAAATACCAACTGTATTGGACACTGCTTCAGTTGGGCTTAGCTAGTTGCTGTTATTCAAACCAACAGTAGACTAACTGACTTCAATAGGTTGGTTGTTTTGTTTTATGGCATATCAACCCTTTTCGGGTCATTTAATGCTGAATGAAGTCAGTTTGATATCAGGTTGCTTACAGTACCTGCTGTTGCTTAAATGGCCACCCATCTAAGTATTGAACAGGCTCATTGCTGCTTAACTTTGGTGATCTAGTTGGAACCAGTGTTTTTGACGTCACTTGAGCACCTTTTTGATCCCCATGTTTCTAACACATCTGGGCTTGCCTACCAAGTCAGAAAACAGCATAGCTCATATGAATTTCGGAAACATTTTTTCACGCTCAGAGTTGCTGAGGCATGGAATAAACTGCCTTCATCTGTTGTAGGCTGCAGAAACACAACATCTTTCAAATTCTCCATGCTTCCTGTAATTCGCCAACACTGTATACTATACTCCACACACATATGCACACATACATGTATATTATTACTATACGCTATTTATGTTCCTGACACTAATACATTATTCTATGTACTGGACATGAGACTTTGATGCCTGAGCACTGTACACAATAAATTTCATTATTATCATTATTATATTAATTTACAGGGTGGTCTGAATGTCTTGTCACCCATACATATTGTTTTAATAATGATATATAGGTTATGTAATTATTTTAACTCTAAAAAATATGTAGGGTGACAAGACTTTCGGACCACCATATACACATATGCACACGCACGCATGCACGCACGCACACATACATGTATATTATTACTGTACACTATTCATGTTCCTGACACTAATACATTATTCTATGTACTAGACATGAGACTTTGATGAATTGTGGTGCACCTGAGCACTGTACACATGCATGTATATTATTACTGTACGCTATTCATGTTCCTGACACTAATACATTATTCTATGTAGTAGACATGAGACTTTGATGAGTTGTGGTGCATAATAAATTTCATTATTATTATTATTTTATTTATGTAGTAGACAGGAACTCCCTCCCTTTAAAAAAAAATTATCAATTAATGTAATATTGGACAAATTACCTGAGAAGAGAATATTCTGAATGGAAAAAAAAAAAAAAAAATTTTTAATGAGTGGGACCATATGACCTCACATGTACTTAATAATAAAATAATATTTTTTACCCGGGTGGATGAGCAGTTCATGACTTGCAAAACTCCACTTTGGCCCTATCTTGGGCTAGACAGGCGGTCGGAGAGGCCCCCTCCGATCAATCGGCTAGTCACGCCAAGCCCTAGCAACTATATGATTTTCCCAACCCTATTGCCATTATGGCAAGCCCCAACCCCTTTTATCATATGGGTGCTAGAAGGCAGTGACTGCAGGTCTACATGTCCTGGGAATGACGTTAAACTCTATCTGATGGTGAGGTTCCAGTTCTGGAGGTTTGGGGAATGTGGAGCATCCCTTCATCACCATTGCTCCCTGGTCCACTCTGACCCGGAGTGGTAGTACCTGTTAGGGTCCCATCTATGGGTTAAATAGAAAAATGTATTTATAAAAAAATTGTATTATCCATTAATTGATTTATTTCAAAACTTTATCGGCATTAAATGACCTACTGAGGTTGATATGCCGTAAAACAAAACAAAATATTTAAAAAAAAAATTGCACATATGCAGTGATGCTGATAGCTTTTTGATTTAGTGTGTCTTGGGATGCATATATTTACTTTGAACGAGTCCCGGGGAAATTTGATGGATCCTAACTAAAGTTTCTTAATAAATTGTAGGGTTTTTATTTATGATCTGGGGAAACAACTAAAGCCATCTAACTCCTACATTGTAACTTATCCTGTGTAATTCATTTCTAAGAAACTATTATATTTGGTTACAGCCTGTTCCCTTTGTCTGGTAACTAGACACCTCATGGCATATTGGATAAAGTGCTGGACTGTGATATTGTAGCAAGCGAGTATGAATTGCATTTGCGCTTACTTTCAGACTAATACTCTTGAAAAAGGTATGAACTCCCCTCCAGCTATGGTTTAAATAGTACCACTATTGTGTTTTTGCACAAGGATGGCTGTGACATTAAATAAGCCATGTGTAGAGATTTGTATAGACTGACCAGTATTTAGCTGAGTTCTAAGTTGAATCTGCTTCTGAGAATCCAGACTAGGTAGATGGTTTAAATAGCAGGTTGGGCTATTCCACTTGTGTATCTTGGAAAGTCAATTCCTAGGATTCTCATTGGCTGTTGGGTTTAGTGTGGATGCTTTTATCCATACATACCAAACATTTGACTGTGTTCTGGCAGTTTGTACAGAGTGTATTCGCTTACTGTCTTTTTTTTTTTTTGTCTGGTTACTGGACGCTAGTCACAGCCTTTCTGTGAAGGTGAGCATGATGTTGATTCTACACTATGAAGGTTGATATGCCATTAAAAAAAAAAACTGAAACTGTTTCAGTTTCAATGGAGATAAATAGGTATTTTTAGCTCAGTCGGTAGAGTGTCCGACTCAGAACCACAAGGTTCCTGGTTCGATACTGGCCCTCGCCAACTCAGTGTATGAGTAGCACAGGGATCTGTGCAGTAATGAGCTAATGGTAGGTGTGGCGCTCCACCTCAGATGTAAAAACAATCTTCTTGGTCTAGTGCTAGTGAAAAGGGGATAGACTCCCTCGCTGATTGGCTGATACCGACTTTAGGCCACCCCTACGACTTTACGTTTACTCTAGGAGCCACAAGGTTCCTGGTTCGATACTGACCCCTCGCCAACTCAGCGTATGAGTAACATAGGGATCTGTGCGTTAAAGTGAGCTGATGGTAGGTGTGGCGCTCCACCTCAGACCCCAAAACAATCTTCTTGGTCTAGCGCTAGTGAAAAGGGGATAGACTCCCTTGCTGTCTGGCTGATACCGACTTTAGGCCATCCCAACAATAACTACTACTTTACTTTTAAGACATCCAAAATTTTATTGGAGTTTTCAAGAATTGGTGTTTCATGTAACAAACTGTAAGTAAGTAAAGTCAGCTGAGTGGCCTATTGTCGGTATCAGCCAGACAGTGAGGGAGTCTATCTCCTTTTCACTAGCGCTAGACCAGGAAAATTATTTTTGTATCTCCATTTTATCACACATCTAAGCTATGATACTCGTGCACCGAGCTGGCGAAGGCCCGGCAATGAACCTCGAACCTTGTGGTTCCTAGGCGGATGCTATACCGACTGAGCTAAACCAGCCCATGTAAGTCGACTATATTTCTTCTTGGTGTAATGTCTTGGGTATGACATTAAACTATCTGATGGTGAAGTTCCAATTTTGGAGCTCTGGGGAATGAGGAGTACCCCTTTATCACCATTACTCTGACCTGGAGTGGTAGAACTTGTTAGGGACCATTCTATGGGTTAAATAGAATAGAATGAGTTCTAAAAAAAAATGTTTAAAAGAACATTGAATTTTAAAAAAAATTGAGTACCCATCTGAAGAATAATTAAAGTTCCAATTACCGTCGAACTGGGAAGACAAGGTAACAAACGATTGTAACTCAAATACAAACTCGAATGCTACAAAGTCCACTGCAAAATGACAGAGTATATATAAGACTCCACAATGTCATTCAAATCAAGCAGTCAAGCAGCCCTCATGGAGTGGAATCACCCAAATCACCCAGATTCATGGATGGATCATTCTTGATTCCTATTTATACCAGCTGTCTTGGACACTGCTTGAGTTGTACTTACTTAGCTGCTGTTATTAAAACCAACAGTAGACAAAACGTTGGCATAAAATAACCCAATAAGGGTTGACATGCTGTAAAATCTAACCGACAAACCAATTTCTTGGTGTACTGTCAACAAACTAGTAAGTAATTACTAAATAGTTGGCTGACCGATTATTCTTTAATGTGTGGTCACCTGCACCAGTTTTTAGTACTTGTTTGGTATTTAAATCTCTCGTCTTCATTGTTCCTTTGCTGCCTACATTCTTTAACAAGTGACTTGATCAGCTTAGTGGCTTTCACTAACGGTTAGAATACTTAAATATAAAGTTCAAATGATAGAAGAGTCCAAAAACAGACAACCAATTAAAATTTTAAACATTTTTGACTGTCTCTCAGGGGGAGGGGGACCACATTGAGATTTATCGTCTACAAATAAGGCAATTCTAGGTAAATTTATTGCGAGCGAATTCAACGTATCATATTAATTGTTTTCATGATATAGGGTTTCCCTAACCCTTTAGCTCTTTTTATTCAATTCTTAGTAAATTCATAATATCAAATAAATTGCTCTTATAATATAGGGTTTCCCTAACCCTTTAGCTCTTTTTATTCAATTCTTAGTAAATTCATAATATCAAATAAATTGCTCTCCCTAACCCTTTAGCTCTTATTCAATTCTTAGTAGCTCTATAATATAGGGTTTCCCTAACCTTTAGCTCTTTTTATTCAATTCTTAGTAAATTCTCTCTTATAATATAGGGTTTGGTAATTCAATTCCTCTTATAATATAGGGTTTCCTAACCCTTTAGCTCTTTTTATTCAATTCTTAGTAAATTCTTTAGCTCTTATAATATAGGGTTTCCCCTAACCCTTTAGCTCTTTTTATTCAATTCTTAGTAAATTCTTTAACCTCTTATAATATAGGGTTCCCCTAACCCTTTAGCTCTTTTATTCAATTCTTAGCTCTTATAATATAGGAACCTTTAGCTCTTTTTATTCTTCTTAATAATATAGGGTTCCCCTAACCCTTTAGCTCTTTTTATTCAATTCTTAGTAAATTCTTTATATTAATAAATTGCTCTTATAATATAGGGTTTCCCTAACCCTTTAGCTCTTTTTATTCAATTCTTAGGATTTAGCTCTTTTTGGCTCTTATAATATAGGGTTTCCCTAATTTAGCTCTTTGTAGCTCTTATCCCTAACCCTTTAGCCCAAAAATTAGTAAAATAACCGCTCTTTTTATTCAATTCTTAGTAAATTCTTTATATTAATAAATTGAAACCCTTTAGGTAAATTCCACCTTCCAATGTAAGGCTGTAAAACCTTTCCACCATTTTGAGTATCTGCCCTTTCCTTTTACAATTTTGATGCCATCTTGTTCCAGGCCACCTCACAACAAAGACATCTCTATTTTCTGCCTCATTAATTCTGATAAACCTGTATATATTACTCTAATTGTTTGTTTCAAGTGTCAACCCTAATAAAAAAAAGAAAAAGGAATTTGATGGATAAGCAACATCAGATAATCAGGATTTAGATTTTTGCATTTCCTCTTGGATGATTTGAATGGTCTCACTTTTAACCAGAGGATGTGCAAGATGATAATGGTCGGAAGATTAAAGAACCAGAGTATTAATCATTAAGAATTGGCTGAGAGAGACAGGAATGATTTCAATGAAATTTCTTGCTTAGAAAAAAAAAGAAAAAGCAAAATCTGAAAAAGTTGCCAAAAATTGGTAGAATAATCCGAATAAAATTCGCATTTGTTTTTGGCAAAAGATTTCTTAGCATCTGTTTAGAATTGGTAAAGTAGAAGGAATAAATCCATCGTCTGCAGTGAAATCTATTTTTAGAATCTGTCAAAACGGTTTCATCAAAAGTGCCATTCCTGTTCAATTCTCTTTGATGCACTCCTGGTGTAATGTTTATCATCGTAGAAGGGTGGCTACACACCTTGCAGAACGAAATACAAGAACTGTAAAAGGACAGAGGAAGCTCTTTGCTCAACGGCCATCTAGCACATTATTTCTAAAATCCAACCCCTCCTCATTACGGCAGGACAGTGTAAACATGGTAGCGTCAGGGTCTTGCCATCAGAAACTTGAGTTCTTGGTAGGGCCAGTAAGGATGGACAGGTCTGGCACCCAGTTG
>CM042165.1:45700136-45710136 GCA_023376005.1 Doryteuthis pealeii | reverse complement strand
GATTTAGTAATACTCATCTTAAACAGGGTCTTACCTCTGTTGTGGTTGGATTATAATGAAACCATGTGTGCACAGGATGGAGGCAGTGTGAGGATATTGAATACTTTTTCCTGTTCTGAGAATGTAGGAATCTAAAAACTGCACCCAAAGAAAATAGTATATCCTTAATTGGGGGTCTGCACTTGGGTGCGTCTAATGTAGATTCTTGGGTCTTTACTAACAGAAGACCCCTTTTCTGGGCTTGGTTACAACAAAGTAGGATGGGGTGGAATTTTTTAAATGGTACTTACGGAATATTTAGCCTATATTCTTTTCAAACAGGATTTTGGTTTGTTTTCATTTTCTTTGTTAGAGCATTCAAGTGATCGTCATCAAGTTTAAGCTTCTTAATTAGTTAAGAAGTTTCTCAATGCTATTTCTATGTACATTTTAATTTCAATGCTATTTCTATGTACATTTTTAATTTCTTAAATATCTTCGAAATATAAATTAAATCTTCATAATTTTTGCACAAAAAGCAAGAACCAGTGATATTTTGTGTGTGTATGTATGTATATATATATATAGATAGATAGATACACGTCCTGTGTCACTGACACATAAAATCATATCTATGCATCTCAGTGTTTTTCTTTTTTCTTCCCCCACCATTTCCAGCTAACTGTAAATAGGTTTCAATATTTTCTTGGAAACAAATTACACTGTATTGGGTACAAGTATGGTTAGACGGCTTTAGTTGTTCATAGATAAAAACTCTAAATTTATTAAGAACCTTAGTTGGGACCCATCAAATTTCCTGGGGACTCGTTCAAATCAAATCCGTGAGTCCCAGTGTGCCCTAATTTAAAAAGCTATCAGCATGACTGCTATTAGCAAGAATATGCGCCCTCCACCAAGGGTAAGTATTTAAGTTTTAATGTAATGAAATATATCAAATTAGAAAGACTAAAAATATTAAATAAGAACGCATATAAAAAGATTACACTTATTTTAATTATATTAGCAAAAATATGCACCCTCCAGGCACAAGTATTTAAGTTTTGATATAATTAAATATTATATTGAATTAGAAAGACTAATGAAATTAAATACGAACACAAACAAGATTACACTTTTTTTTTTTACTTTGTTCTAATTTATTTCTATTTAAAATTATACATGGAATTGCATCTAATGTTTTATAATAAAACAATAATATTACAAATCAATAACACCAATTAATTATTTATTAAACACGGTTTTGTTAAAACCGGTATGCAAAGTATTCAAAACATATACTATGTAAATATTTATGCCTTAATGATATATAACACACATTGCAGGATTTGAAACACATTAATAATATGGGCTGTTTTGAGGCGAATCTATTTCAGCTAGATTTTGATAGACATTGTTAATAAATAAGATGTTAATTAAGATAAGATAATGATTATTTAATAACCACTGAGAATATAACGTAATTAACCAAGGGAATTGTGATGTTGGTGGTGACGTAATTTCAGTTACAGACAGATGGATAATCTCCTTGATAATAAGATTTAAATTGGTTTCTATATGAAATCATTCATAGATTGATTTTAATACATTGGAGAATAAAACAATAATATTAGAGATCAATAGCACCAAGTGATTATCTATTAAACCTGGTTTTGTTAAAACCGTTATGCAAATTAACCACGCCATATATTATGTAAACCTTTATTTCTTAGTGATATACAAGAAAACTTGCAGGGTTATTTCCTATAAGCCTAACATGATCAAAAGGGGAACCACTCTTGACTAATACATTATTTATTTATTTTCCCATTAAACTAACCCTGAACCCTAACCCCGTCTTCTTTTTTCCTTGTAGATCAATAAATAAATGAATAATTTATCAGTCAAGAGTGGTTCCCCTTTGATCATGTTAGGCCTATAGGAAATGACCCATTGCAGGATTTTAAATGCACTAATATAATAACTTGGGTTGTTTTTGAGGCCAATCTAACTCAGATTTTTATAGAGACCTCGTTAATAAATAAGAATTATTCTATTCTATGTAATAATGATTTTGACTATAAATTAAATAATCATTGATAAACTTACGCAATTCCTAAGGGTATTGTGACATAAGCAGTGACATAGATAAACTTAGGCAATTCCTCAATGGTCATCTCCTCTACTTGACCTACTCAGGTGGTCAAGCATCTGTGATCTGGAAATGATGACTCATCTTAGAAATTTAGACAAATTTGATAACAGTTAGCTCAGTTGGTAGAGCATCCGGCTCAGAACCATAATGTTCTGGGTTCAATACCGGCTCTCGCCAACTCAGCACGGGCTTGGATATGCGCGGTAAAGTGGAGAGCTTATGGCAGGTGTGGCACTCTACCTCAGATGTATAAACAATCTCCCTGATCTAGCCCTAGTGAAAAGGTGATAAGCTCCCTTGCTGTCCGGCTGATACCACCAACTTTACTTACTTTTATAAATGAACAGCTGAAATATGGAACAAACTCTCCTCTGTGTTTGAACCATAAACTCTCCCCCATGACTATTTAACCCTTTGAGTCAATTACACCACTATGCCTAGGAATTGCAAAGTTTCTGGTTCAATACCAGCCCTCGCCAACTCAGCGTATGAGTAGCACAGGGATCTGTGGGGTAAAGTTGAGTAGCTGATAGTTGGTGACTGATAGTTGAAATTATTTATTAAGCTTAGCTTAGATGTGGCACAAGGCAAGAAGTATGGGGCACCCACTGAGAATCAAACTCACTAACAATGGTCTGCAAATCTAGCTTGCTAACCACGTGAGGTGCCCATATTCTCTATGTATAAGCTGTACAAACAACCACCACTTATATTTATAGACTATTCCAGATAGTGGGAGCTGTATTGACCCATGAAAAACCAGCCCTCGCCAACTCAGCGTATGAGTAGCACAGGGATCTGTGGGGTATAGTGAGGAGCTGATAGTTGGTGTGGCGCTCCACCTCAGATGCAAAAAACAATCTTCTTGGTCTAGTGCTAATGAAAAGGGGATAGACTCCCTCGCTGTCTGGCTGATACCAGCATTAGGCCATCCTGTCACTGACTTGCTTAGCAATGGTACTTTTATCCCCACTTTCACACAGTCTAAATTTGAGAAAGTGAAAAAGTCCTGAACAAAAATGCAAGATCAGTGATGCTGATAGCTTTTTGATTTAATGTGTCCTGGAATTCACATATTTGCTTTGATGTGAGTCCCTCCAGGAAATTTATGGATCCCAACTAAAATTTTTAATTTTTTTTTCAAGTGACGACTGAACGCAATCGTTATAATCAATTTCTTCAACCACAAAAGTCCCCTCTCGCAGTATTTTGCTGACAACACTCACAGTAGTCTTTGCTCAATCCGTCAAAAGTTCACTCGCCCAAACGTACGTCTCACTTCATTTTAAGAAGATCAAAACACGTTGTGTGTGAAGGTGGGACTTAAATAGTAAGTAGATGCCCTCCCCCAACGATCTTGTATCCGGGTTATTCACACACTGCCCGACCCATGCGGAATTTGCATATTCAACAGGGGTGACAGTAGTCTGCCTACAAGCCACTCCCGATCAGGAGGTTGTGACTTCAATCTCCGCTACAAGTTTCTTAATAAATTGTAGGGTTTTTATTTATGATCTGGGGAAACCACTAAAGCCGTCTAACTCCTACCCTGTAACCTATCCTGTGAATTCGTTTCTAAGAAACTATTGAAATGTATTTATAGTTAGCTTGAAATGGTGAGGGAAGTAAAAAGAAAAACACTGGGATGCATGGATACAATTTTACTGCGCCCTTTTAGATTTTTGTGCATCAAGGACGTATCTCTGCAAGATAATCTCCGGTGTGGTGATAATAATATCACCATGAATGACACTATGGTAGAAGTTAATGAATTCCTATTTTTGGGATCAGTGGTATCAGGACGCTTACATGATGTAAAAAGAAGAATAGTTATAGTTTCTGTCTTTGGAAAAAAGAAACGACAACCAAGGTTTGTAATAATTAAATTATCATACTGTGGTATATCCACAGGTCCTGCTAGTTAAATCCTATCATAATGGAGATTGTGTGTTTTTCTGTCTGTAACCGAAACTAAATCACTACTCAAGTCAAAATTCCCTTAGTTATTGATGTCACATTCACCATGAATTTATTTTTATTTAAACCTCAATTATTAATAAAATTGCTTTACATTATTAATACTGTTAACCATATCTACATATTAATAACATGCTATTATATTTATATATACAACAAAATAGCGGTTTACAGTGTGAACAGGAAGGCTAATTTGCATATTGATATTTAAAATGTGATTTTAATAAATATGTGCTTAGTATTATTGATTTCTGTTTGGTTTTATTTTAATGAATATAAACAAAAATTTCTTCAATTAATCTTAAAAGAAATCCATTAACAAGAAAAAATAACTGTCATTTTATTCTTTACTTCCTATTTTAACTAAATACTTAAATTAGAAAAAATAACAATGAAAGACGGGAGTGATGGAAGAGTAAGTTTCAGTTGTTCTATTTTTCGATTATACTCCCTCTGTTTCAAATCTTTTCATCTGCATTCTGATTTAGTTTCATTAGCCTTTCTAATTTAATACGATATTCTATTACATTAAGACTTAAATACTTGCACCCGAAGGGTGCATATATTTGCTAGTATATCTTATTATAATGGAGATTGCGTGTTTTTCTGTCTGTAACCGAAACTAAATCACTACTCAAGTCACAATTCCATTTGTAATTGACGCCACATTCACTTTATTTATCATTCACTTTATTTATCCTTATTTTAACCTCAATTATTAATAAAATTGTTTAACATTATTTATACTGTTGACCATATCTACATACTAATAACATGCAATTGTATTTATATATACAACAAAATAGAGGTTTACAGTGTGAATGGGAAGGCTAATTTGCATATTGATCTTTAAAAATTGATTTTAATAAATATATGCTTAGTATTATTGATTTCTAATAGTTTGGTTTTATCTTATTGAATATGAGCAAAAATCTCTTCAATAAATCTTAAAAGAAATCCCTTAACAAGAAAAAATAACTGTAATATTATTCTTTACTTCCTATTTTAACTAAACAGTTTAATTAGGAAATTTTACCAATGAAAGACGGGAGTAACGGAAAATGATGGAAGAGTTAGTTTCAAAGTTGTTCTATTTTTCAATCATACCCCCTCTGTTCAAAATCTTTTTATCTACATTCATATTCAGTTTCATTAGCCTTTCTAATTTAATATGATATTTTATTATAAAATTTAACTAAAATACTTGCACCCGGAGGGTGCATATATTTGCTAGTTACAATAAAAATTATATTGAAATTGTGCCAAAAAGATTAATTTGCCCATTAATTTCAGAAATATTCACACACAAACACTTTTCAATCAGTCCATGACTTACAAAATTCCACTTCGGCCCTTTCTTGAGCTAGACGGGTGGTCAGATCAATTGACTGGTCATGTCAAGTTTATAAAAAAACATTGAGTATCCATTAAGAATGACTTTATTTCAAAACTTTATCAGCATTAAATGACCCACTGAGGTTGATATGCCGTAAAACAAACCAAACCAAACCCAGTGGTTATGACCTTGAGATTTTCATGTTCAAGGTCATTAAGTATCTCTCTGTCCATCCACTCTTTGATTCCTCCACTTCATTTGACACTCATCCTTTCATCCTGACCCCCTAATTTTGAGTTATGGCCAATTTGGTTGCAGCTTAGGCGCTGAATCTGATTTTAAGAAAACAAAATAAAAATCATCTCTTGAAACTGTGGCCATTCAATTTGGCTGAAGATCAGAGATAGTTGGATTATTCTTTAAGTATAGTTATTTACTAAGCTTAGCTTAGATGTGGCACAAGGCCAGAAGTATAGAGCACCTACTGCGAATCAAAAACAATGGTCTGCAAATCTAGCATGCTAACCATTACACCACCACGTGAGGTGCCCATATTATCTAGGTATAGTTATTTACTAAGCCTAGCTTAGATGTGGCACAAGGCCAGAAGTATAGGGCACCCAGTGAGAATCAAACTCACTAACAGTGG
Source organism: Doryteuthis pealeii (assembly GCA_023376005.1). Classification (NCBI taxonomy): domain Eukaryota; kingdom Metazoa; phylum Mollusca; class Cephalopoda; order Myopsida; family Loliginidae; genus Doryteuthis; species Doryteuthis pealeii. The sequence continues at coordinate 45,704,043 of CM042165.1, read as the reverse complement.
TCTGCTAAGCTAGCTTGCTAACTATTAAGCTGCATGAGGTGTTTTTTAACATAGTTATTTACAAAGCTTAGCTTAGATGTGGCGTAAAGCAAGAAGTATGGGGCACAAACTGAGAATCAAACTCACTAACAATGGTCTGCAAATCTAGCTTGCTAACCATTACACCGCGTGATGTGCCCATATTCTCTATGTATAAGCTGTACAAACAACCACCACTTATATTTATAGACTATTCCAGATAGTGGGAGCTGTATTGACCAATGAAAAAATGCCAAACATGTATTTAACGTTGTTGATAAATTGTCCTAAAATTACTTGCCTAATGGACTGCCTCGTGGAAGGATCAACAGACAAGGATTAAAACTGATACTACATCTTTCTACTTCTTTACAACAAATGATGACTAGAATCGTAACAGATTTTTTTAATTGAGTAAGCAAATAAACCTTTCCATTGAATGATCAGGGATCACCAAATTTTTTTCACGGTAGGCTATATAATTGAAAAAATAATGGGTGGATTTCACATATTTCAATTTTGAAAAGGCTTGCTCGTATATATATATATTAAGCACACATTCACCCAAATATTTCTGCTGAAAACAGTCATATCACAAACATCGTCTGTTTGTTTACTTCTTGTAAGTTCGTGTAGAGGTCACTTAAGAGGAATATAAATACCTACTCCTAAACAAAACGAAGAAATCTAGCTAAGTCCGTTTGGTGTGGAGGTAAGATGCTTGCCCGTCAGTTTGACGGTCAGGTTTCGAATCGCACAAAGGGCGGTCTTCGTATCTATAGCTCTGCTGATGAGCCTAATAGGCCGAAATGTACATACAGAGATTGATTTTTCTCAATTTGTTTAGCCTTACATTTAAATAGGTAATCCCGCCTAATTAATTATTAATTAATTAACTTTCAAAAATTAGGTACGACTTCAATTAAGCACACATTCACCCATATATAGAAATATAAGTTGTTCTTTTTTAAGAAACAAATGCAAGTACCATCGTTAGGCCTGATAAAGTGCCTTCGCAGGCCGAGTTTGGTGACCCCTGAGTTAAGCAAATAAACCCTTTGATTGAACAATTAGCACTACATGATCAGGAATTGATATTTAGCCAACCCATTTGCCATGGGTAAGATGTGACACAAGGTCCCTAGTCTGGGGCGTCTTGGGAAATAGCAACTTAATCTAATCTTTTTTGGTGCTAGAAGGTGGTGGCTGCGGGTCTACATGTCCTGGGAATGACGTTAAACTCTATCTGATGGTGAGGTTCCAGTTTTGGAGGTTTGGGGAATGTGGAGCACCCCTTCATCACCATTGCTCCCTGGTCCACTCTGACCTGGAGTGGTAGTACCTGTTAGGGTCCCATCTATGGGTTAAATAGAAAAACAGGAGTTGATAAACAAAATTGTATTATCCATTAAGAATTGATTTATTTCAAAACTTTATCAGCATTAAATGATCCACTGAAGTTGATATGCCGTAAAACAAAACAAACCAAACAAACCATCTAATCTTTTTCATAGAACATTAAGTTCAAATTGTAAATCTCTTTTGTGTTGTGAGTTGGCGTGGCCCGGTATTGAACCCGGAACCTTGTGATTCCTAGGTGGATGCTCTAGATATGGTCCCCCCCTCCCATCAATTAGCTGGTCACATCGTCCAAGCACTTATATGATTATCCCAACCCTATTGTCCTTATGGCAAATCCCAACCCTTTTTATTATATATGTGCTAGAATGCAGTGGAGGGGGGAGGGTGACGTTAAACTATATCTGCTGATGGTGAAGTTCCACTCCTAGAGCTCTAGGGAATGTGGACTACCCGTTCATCACCATTACTCCCAGGTTCACTATGAACTGGAGTGGTAGTACCTGTTAGGGTCCCATCTATGGGTTAGATAGAAGAAAAAATGTATGTACAGTGTCCATATGACGATAACCATTACACCACGGGTGCCTCTATGATATAGGTTTCAATCAGGCGTGTTAGTCTCATTGTGACTTTGTTACAAGCATGTTAGTCACATATTCTTAATACAAGTTTTAATCAAGTCTGTTACAAGTGTGTTAGTCTTGTTATGTCTGTTACAAGTGTGTTACAAAATCATGTCCACTTTTTTACCCCAATTTCGGGGCTTTAAATTCTCTTAACTTTTGAACCACTGGGGATATTTGTATAATTCAAACAGTTTTGAACTCCATTTACAAAGCTCTAAATAACATTAACCTCAAATAAAAAAATCAACTGGGAATGCTAATATGACGATAACCATTACACTATGGGAGCCTCTATGGTACAGGTTTCAATCAGGCGTGTTAGTCTCATTGTGTCTTTGTTATTAGCGTGTTAGTCTCGTTATGTCTGTTACAAATGTATTACAATGCAAGTTTTATTTATTCTTAAGGAAACTGCTACTATGTTTAAATTGCCTTTGCCTTTTTATACGTTGTTAGAAATGATATCTTTTTAAAAGCAGAACGAATGACCCACACTACAAGTTTTTCTTTACAACTTAATTTAATATGGAATTTATTTTTAATGTTTGCTAGTTTAACAGACTGCAGAATTTTTTTCTCTATTTTCTCTCTCTCTATTTTTCTCTCTCTCTCTCTCTCTTCTCTTCTCTCTCTCTCTCTCTTTTTCTCTCTCTCTCTCTTTTTCTCTTCTCTTTCTCTCTCTTTCTCTTTCTCTCTCTTTCTCTTTCTCTCTCTTTCTCTCTCTCTTTCTCTTTCTCTCTCTCTCTCTCTCTCTCTCTCTCTCTCTCTCTCTCGTTTTTTTTGTCCCAATTTTGATAATGAAAACCATATTGTGATTTTTTTTTTCTTTTTCTTTTCTTTTTTTTTAAAATGTAGGAAGGCTTAATTTTCTAACAATTGCAATTAATGAACACACATACCATTGAAATATTTTTAAAAGTTTTTTTTTCTTTTCTCACATTGACTCATAGAAGATTTTTATATAAAGGGATTGTGGAACAAAGCTAGATTAGTGGTCCCTACAATTTTATGAATTCACTTCTCCCTACACTTTTTTTTTTCACTCCTGTCTCCTCCATCTTTTCTGAAATTTCATAATAAAAACTTAATTGAAAAAAACATTTTCATTTGGATTCTGGATTATTGATTGATTGATTGATTTTAATGGAATGTCCAGTGATGCTAATGGGTAATTCCATGTCAAATCATAAAGGCCATGTCACCCACCCCCTTCAATTTTTCTGAAATTTTGTCTGTGTGGATTATGATAAACTTAGACAATCCCCAAAATTTGAGCTTCCAATTCCAAAAATTGGTGGAGTTATGTCGATTTCTAGCTCTCTAAATTTGAGGGGAGCCTTTTCTTTGAAATCGGGTGGAGCCTTCTTGTTAAACTCTGGAGCCTTCACGGAACTTCGACAAGCAATACCTGAAGAAGGCCGGGAGGGTACATCAGCCAAAACGTGCAGATAACAATAAAGATGAGGACAATGGTCTGAATAATTCAAATTATCAAGTCTTCTCAAAAATTCAGAGAAATTCCATTGTTATGTCAAAACAAGGAATTGCTTATTAATGAATGAATGAAGAAAGAACTTTTGTTTGGCTTTGAAAAGTGTAAAAACAAAAAAACAAATTCCATCTGACGAGGGCTTGGAAAATTGTCTTCCCACCTGAACAGGTGGGTGGTGTAACTTGTCCAACTTGTAACTTCTGTTTTTGCTGTTAACTCTCACCTGCCATCTTAATTTCTTCTTTTCACTTTTCTGACTGGCACTCCTCATAACTGAACTGTTTCTTTCTGGTTTTTGCCAAACGAAAGGATTGGTGTTTATGGAGGTGGAATTTTGTAGAGAAATTTTCACTTGCTATATTCATTTCACTTATGATGCCTTGTAATGTTAGTATTGTACCCGATCACC
>CM042165.1:45587636-45695136 GCA_023376005.1 Doryteuthis pealeii | reverse complement strand
TCACCTTGGGCCGGATAATTGAAAAAATAACGAGTGCGGGCCACATTATTATTGTGTTCAATACTTGCTAGTCAAAATGAAAGCTCTGAGAAAAAGATGTAAAACAAAATTTATCTTTATATGATATATTCTTGGATGAGTGGCATAAGTTGCACAAAAACAAATTCAACCAACATATTTATTTTCAAAACATTATCAAAGAACACAAACAAACAAATAAATTCAAGTACCATTGGCGGGCCTTATAAAATGCCTATGTGGGTCAGATCCGGCCCACGGGCCGTAGTTTGGTGACCCCTGTTCTAGACAATCCATATAATCTAGTATAACCAAAGATTAACCTAATTTCTTTCTATTATTATTATTATTATTATTATTACTAGTACAAAATAAAAAACGCCCTCTGGGCAATGTAAAAATAGATTTTTGAAACATATTGCCTGAGGGGTGGGAGTGACAAATTCAATGTCAGCGAGTTTGTACCCTAAGTAAGTAAAATCATCAAATTCATTAAAGGATTAAAAAATAAAACAATTTGAAATGTAAACTTTAAATATGTATTAAAATAAAACTATACATAGTTATATAATACCAGTCATGTATTTATTAAAACTTGTTTTAAAAAACAATGAGGACTATCTAATGCTGCTTATTCAAATTTTGAGTGTATTTATCCTATGTTATGACAATTTTGGGTAATGTGACGTAAGCAGTGATGTAGTTTTTGTTACAGATAAAAACTGGAAACGAATCTCTATTATTAATAGATTTCCACTCCTTTTGAGTTTTTCACATCAGCGTTAGCTGATGGTATTTCACTGGAGTCTGAGTGACAACAAGTCTCCTCAGGTCGTACTCTTCTGAGTATTCTAGCCGATTGCAGCAGTCTGGATGGTCTCAATTCTTCCTCTGGTTTCTAGATCCTGCAGTCTTTTTTACAAGTTTATTGGGACCATTCCAAGTGCACCAACTACAACTGGTATCACTTTCACTCTCATATTCCACAGCTTTTTCAATTCTCTGGCAAAGTCCAGGTATTTATCTATCTTTTCATTTTCCTTCAGTTTCACCCTATGATCTGCTGGGACCGCAAAGTCCACCAGTTGACACATTCTCTTTTTTTTTTGTTAATCAATACTAGGTCTGGTCTTCTGGCTGGGATAGGGTGATCTGTCTTTATCTCAAAGTCCCAGAGAATTTTATGCGTTTCATTCTCAAGAACAGATTCTGGTTTATGCATGTACCATTTTGTTGTATGGTCAAAGTTTAATTTTTTGCATAATTCCCAGTGGATCATTATTATTCACTCTTTTTGAGTTTTTCACATCTCAGCGTTAGCTGATGGTATTTCACTGGAGTCTGAGTGACAGCAAGTCTCCTCAGGTCTCCAGGACTCTTCTGAATATTCTGGCAGATTGCAGCAGTGCAGTATTCTGGATTCTGATTTCCCAATTTTCCAATACTTTTTCCAATCCTTTTGGGACCGTTCCAAGTGCACCAACTACAATTGGTATCACTTTGACTTTCATATTCCATAACTTTTTCAGTTCTCTGGCAAGGTCCCGGTATTTGTCCATTTTTTTTTTTTTCATTTTCCTTCAGCTTCATCCTGTGATCTGCTGGAACTGCAAAATCCACCAGTTGACAAGTTCTTCTTTTTTTTTTCTTTTTTTTTTGTTATTATTATTATTATTATTTATTATTATTATTTTCCCCTGAATTAAGTTCCATTTTTATCTTTCTTTTTTTTTTTTTTTTTTTTTCAGGCCTTGATGATGTCATGCTTCCTTATGCTCATTATTTTCTTAATAATGGCATCGATGGAAAGAAACTCTTCATGCTTTCACATTATGATCTGGAAAAACTCAATGTTACCAAAATCGGCCACCAAGAACTCATCCTTGAATCGGTTGGACTGCTCTTTGCACTGGTAAAACTTTTCTTTTTTTTTCCTTTTTTCAAAAAATTAAAGTAAAATAATTGTTTCTCTGAATTTTTGAGATGAGGCTTGATAATTTGGATTATTGTCCACATCTTCATTGTTATCTACACTATTTCTCTGAATTTTTGAGATGAGGCTTGATTATTTGTATTAATCATACTATTGTCTTCATCTTTATATTTATCTGCACAATGTTTGGCCGATGTGCTCTCCGGCCTCCTTTAAGTGTTTCTTGTTGACAAGAAACACCTGAAGACCGGAGAACACATTGACCGAAAATGTAAATGGGTACTCAATTTTTTAATTTTTTTTCAAAAACATTTGTTTTTATTTAACCCATAGATGGGACTCTAACAGGTATTACTGCTCTGCATCAAGGTGGACCTGGGAGTAATTGCGATAAAGAGATTCTCCACATTTCCCAGAGTTCTGGAATTGGAACTTCACCACTATATTGAAGTCAGTCTACTGTTGGTTTGAATAACAGCAACTAGCTAAGCAAAACTGAAGCAGTGTCCAAGACAGTTGGTATTTATAGAAATCAAGAATGATCCATTCATGCATTTGGGTGATTCCATTCCTTGAGTTCTGATTGGCTGCTTGGTTTCTATGATATTGTGGAGTTATAAATACCCTGTCATTCTGCAGTAGAATTGCAACAAGACGGGATTGTATTAAGTTACAACAGCTTGTTGCCGTGTCTTACCAATTCGATGGTAATTGGAACTTAGTTTGATTATTCTTCACACTAGTTGCAGTTTAATGTCATATTCAGGACACTTCTAGCACATATGACACAAGAGTTGGAGTTTGCCATAAGGGCAATTGGAGCTAGGGCTTGACATGACCAGCCGATTGATTGGAGGGGGCTTCTCTGACCACTGCCTAAGTAAGGGCCAAAATGGAGTGTTGCTTGTCATGGACTGCTCAGTCACCAAGATTCCATCCTTAAGCATCACAAGTCACCACCCATGGCCAACAAGTGGCACTATTGGTGAGATTTTACCCCTCTGCAGAGGTGCAGTCAGCTATTCTACAGTCCCAGTTGACAAGGCGGATTGATGTGTGGCTAGTACATTTAGATGTATATAAAATGTGGAGGTGCATTGTGTAATGGTTATTAGTTTTATAAAGTAACATGGATTGCATTTAGATGACCTATGGTAAATTAGATGAACTAGCAAATATATGCACCCTCCGGGTGCAAGTATTTAAGTTTAAATGTAATAAAATATTAGATTAAATTAGAAAGGCTAATGAAACTAATTAAGATTTCAGATAAAAAGATTTGAAACGGAGGGGTTATAATCGGAAAATAGAACAACCGAAATCACTCTTTCATCACTTCAGTTTTTCAATGCTAAATTTTCCTAATTTAACTATTTAGTTAAAATAGGAAGTAAAGAATAAAATTACAGTTATTTCTTCTTGTTAATGAATTTCTTTTAGGATTTATTGAAGAGATTTTTACTCATATTCATTAAGATAAAACCACACAATTAGAAATCAATAATACCAAGCACATTTTTATTAAAATCAGTTTTTTTAATATCAATATGCAAATTAGCTTTATGTTTACACTGAAAACTGGTATCTTGTTGTATATATAAATACAATTGCATGTTATTAGTATTTAGGTAAGGCCAACTGTATTAATAATGTCAAACAGTTTTATTATTAATTGAGGTTTAAATAGAAATAGAATCATGGAGAATGTGTCGTTAATAACTAAGGAAATTGTGACTTGAGTAGTAATATAGTTTCGGTTACAGACAGAAAAACACACAATCTCCATTATATATTAGATGAATGTTAGAAAAACTGTTTTCTGATCAAATTATGGCAACTTAAATGTTGTGTGATAATTATTTTTTAATCAAATCATCCACGCTCTGTTTCCAACAAAGTGCGGAAGCCAAGTGTGTGAAGGTCTCATAGATTCTTCTATATTTTTTTGAGGCCATTGGTGTCAAGCGTATTTATGAAATAGAGATGAATTATTAACGCTTACAAGACAGCTTTTCAACACCAGGAACTGAATCATCCAAGGCAATCCAGCTGTCCTCACGGAAAGCTAGAAATGCCTAAAGAAATATGGAAGTTTCAAACTGAAGTGTTGAAATGAAGACGAGGAATGGGTATATCCGCGGAGTTCCGTCCCGGCCTCCTGCCTCAAAAACCGCTAGCCGGTGGCTGCTGAAAAAAAAAACACCAGCTACGATTGAAGTCCGTAGCCGAAGTGGTGTCACTTGAAAAAAAAATAGGGTTGGGGTTTATGGTTAGTTTAATGGGAAAATAAATAATTTGGGCTGTTTTTTCAGGGTCACTTTGTATACAGGGTGACCCAAAAAAACAGAACTCAAGAAATTTGGTAATAAAACTCAATTTTAACTGGGGGGGGGTAGGGTTGGGGTTGGATTTTCGGGAAAAAGACCTAAGTTGGTTGTTTTTTTTTGGGGGGGGGGCTGGGTTCAAGTGACACCGCTTCGGCTACGGACTTCAATCATAGCTGGTATTTTTTTTCAGCAGCCACCGGTTAGCGGTTTTTGAGGCAGGAGGCCAGGACAGAACTCTGCAAAGAGTACCGGAGGAATTTTTCACATCTCCCACCTAATCTAAATCTTGGCCAGAAAAGAAAAAAAAAAGCCTAGTTTTACGCAAGATGTTTATATATACAAGTGTTTATCTACCACCTGTTGGCAAAATAGTGATAAATTATATGTAATGAGTTGAGAGACATGTAATAAGATATGGAAATCTTCCAAATTTTTCTAAGCTATAGCCCTATCAGGGCTACTGTATGGCTGCACCACATGGACTCTAATGAAGTGCTTACAGAAAAGGCTAGATGTGAGCTACAGAAGGATGCTGCATTCCGTCCTTTACACCCTATCACACACACCATCCGTATAAAATGACCTGCTGGACAAGCAAGGATGTAGGCTGACCAGCAAAAACCTACATCAATCAACTGCCCTGTTGGCTGGGGCGTTAGAATGCACTGACTGCACCTCTGCAGAGAGGTAAGACTCCCCCAATGGGGCCATCTGTTGGCCGTGGGTGGCGACCCGTGATGCTTAAGGATAGAACCCTGGTGGATGAGCAGTTCATGACTTGCAATACTCCACTTAGGCCCTATTTGGGGCTAGACGGGCGGTCGGAGAGGCCCCCTCCGATCAATCGGCTAGTCACGTCAAGCCCTAGCACCTATATGATTTTCCCAACCCTATTGCCCTTATGGCAAGCCCCAACCCTTTTTTATCATATGGGTGCTAGAAGGCGGTGACTGAGGGTCTACATGTCCTGGGAATGACGTTAAACTCTATCTGATGGTGAGGTTCCAGTTTTGGAGGTTTGGGGAATGTGGAACACCCCTTCATCACCATTGCTCCCTGGTCCACTCTGACCCGGAGTGGTAGTACCTGTTAGGATCCCATCTATGGGTTAAATAGAAAAACATGAGTTGATTAACAAAATTGTATTATCCATTAAGAATTGATTTATTTCAAAACTTTATTGGCATTAAATGACCCACTGAGGTTGATATGCCGTAAAACCAAACCAAACCGAACTACATCAATCAGCTCTATGTGAATTCTGGAAGATGCACGTTAGACGTCTTAGAGTTGATGACTGATAGGGATGGTTGGTGAGTCCGGAATAGCATGACCTAATGATGAAGAATGGTTTTTTTGGTTTCTTTGTTTAATGGCATATAAACCTTTGTGGGTTTTTTTATTGCCAAAGCTATCCTTGCAGAAGAACAGTAGTGGTACGTTTTTTTTTGTTTTGGTTTGTTTTGTTTTACAGCATATCAACCTCAGTGGGTCATTTAATGCTGACAAAGTTTTGAAATAATTTTATTAATAATGGATACTCAATTTTTTTTATGAACACATTTTTCTATTCAACCCATAGATGGGACCCTAACAGGTACTACCACTCTGGGTCAGAGTGGACCAGGGAGCAATGGTGATGAAGGTGTGCACCACATTCCTCAGACCTACAGAACTGGAACCTCACCATCAGATACTTTAATGTCAATCCCTGGACATGAAGACCCTCAGCTACAGCCTTCTAGTACATATTTGACAAAAAAGGGTTGGGGCTTGCCATAAGGGCAATAAGGTTGGGACAATCATATAGATGCTAGGGCTTAACGTGATCAGCCAATTGATTAAATAATGATTCCCATCAATTATTACGGTTATGTCACGCTGATAGCAACGGTTCACACTAGATCACCGAAGTTAAGCAGTGATGAGACTGTTCAATAATTAGATGGGTGACCATTTAAACAAAAGCAGGTACTGTAAGAAACCGAATATCAAAATGACTTAATTCAGCATTAAATGAGCCGAAAAGGATTGATATGCTGTAAAACAAAAATAACCAACCAACCAATCATCCATAAAATAAATCTAGTGGTTACTTTTACCAATAAATCTAGTGGTTACTTTTACCAATAAATCTAGTGGTTACTTTTACCAATAAATCTAGTGGTTGCTTTACCAATAAATCTAGTGGTTGCTTTTACCAATAAATCTAGTGGTTGCTTTTACCAATAAATCTAGTGGTTTAATCTAGTGGTTACTTTTTACCAATAAATCTTTTACCAATAAATCTAGTGGTTACTTTTTACCAATAAATCTAGTACTTTTTACCAATAAATCTAGTGGTTACTTTTTACCAATAAATCTAGTGGTTACTTTTTACCAATAAAACTACTTTTTACCAAAACTTTTACCTCTAGATTTATTTTATGGCAAACCATTATTTCCTGGGAAATTCTTTTTTTAATTTTTAATTTTTTATTTATTTTTAATTGTCAGATTTATATATTTAAAAAAAAAAGAACAGAAAAAATAAAAGGTTGTTAATAATCAATTTCATTTCTTAAAATTCTACCCCCCCCCCACTCCAGTTGTGCAACTTGACTTCTTTTTGACACTTCAGTGAACTTCAAGAATTTCTTTGAATCTCATTATTTTTCTTCATTAAATTCTTCAGCAACTGAAAATCAAGTAGAAATGCAGCAACTTTTGTAGTCTAATCTTACAACCGGTGAATAGTAGGATTGCATTTGCCTGGACGTTTTGAAATAAATTCTAAAAATTTCTAAAAATCTCAAATGGTAGGAAGCTACAAACGAAAAAACTTGCAACATTAAGCTTTCATATTCTTTGATTATTAGTTTATGTCTCCTTAGGCATCTCCCTATTTTTTTTATCTTCTCATATTAACCTTTAGAATAAAATAAAAAAATATAGTGCATGAATAGTACAACTTGGATCTGTTTCTCTGAATTTTTGAGATGAGGCTTTTGATAATTTGTTTTATTGGATTATTCGGACTATTGTCCTCATCTTTATTGTCTACACCAGGGGTTCCCAACCTTTTTCAGCTCATGAATTTTTTTGTGGCCCATGAAATTATTATAATAGAAAAAATATTTCCATTTTACATAAGATATTTATTCAATCAAGATACAACCATATTGACGCACACACTTTTGTTGTATACTCCTCTTTTTACTTTCTTACTTCTATTCTTCTAGCGTCTCTTCTAGTACCAGAGTCACATCTATGGGTTAAATGGTAAAAAATTAGTTTAAAAAAATGTGTTAAAAGAAAAAGAAAAAAAAGAAAAATAATACTAATAAAAAATGTAAAGATAAATAAGCTTTCAACAACTATAGGTATGTATTTATTAACTGCTTGTTTACTTATTTATGAAATATAAGTTAAGTTACTTCAAATAAGTAGTTATATAACTTAACTACATATTTTTGTAGAAGGCTTTTTTTTCTAAAACTCTTTTGTATATACGAAATAAAAAAAAATGACCTGCTGAAATGGGGGGGGGGGGTGTCTTATATGCCGTCAAATACGGTACCTAGAATCCTTAATGTGCTTATATTTCTTTATTCTTATTTAATATTTTTTTTTTTAACAGCGTTTTGGGTTTGAGACTGAGAATTTACAGTCAATGGCATTGCAGTTGAGCTTTTTTTCTAAAACTATTTTGTATATACGAAAAAAAATGACCTGCTGAAATGGGGGTGCGTCTTATATGCCGTCAAATATGGTATCTAGAATCCTTAATGTGCTTATATTTATTTATTCTTATTTAATTTTTTTTTTTTTTTTTTTTTAAACAGCGTTTTGGGTTTGAGACTGAGAATTTACAGTCAATGGCGTTGCAGTTGAGCGTCAAAGCACGTTGTCTTGTTGCAGAATTGAAGAAAGAAAATATGGAGGAAGAATCAAACAAGAACATCAGTTCAATCAAAAGGGAATTTCACAGGCAGGCACCATCAGTGTCTGTCTTGACTGCAGTCTGTGATATTATCAGCTCGTTAAAGCCAATTATTACCTGGTTGGATAGGTAAGTCATACAGGAAATCTTTTATGAGAAAAAAAAAAATTTCTTCAAGTGTTTCTCTCAAGTTTATTTTGCTGACTTTTGATAAGGTGTGGAACTTGTTGCATGACCTTCTAGGCCCCCAATTATCCATTTCAAATTTTGGATCAAGTCACCAATAAGCACCCCAGCTTGCGAACGGAATTTTGCTTTTCACTGCAAATTTCTGGTTGTCGGTAAACAAAATCAACAGACGATTTTTTGATATAATTTCATGCAAATCAAAGACACGTTTTTATACTAAAATAGTTTTTGATTTTAATTAAAAAAAATTGTTATTTCATGTTTTTAGCATATGTGAAAAAATTAATTTTGCACTAAAGATAAACTAATATTGATATTTATTTTTTTTTTCATTATAAAACTTTAAATGAAAGACACCTTTTTATATTAAAATAGTTTTTATTTAATCAGAATAGGAATCCAATTGAGATCTCTGGTAAACCAGGTATTACTTTAATAAATCAGAAGTTTTGCTAATTAATCAGAAGTTGACGAATATTTTTCAACACTTATAATAATTTTTTTTTTAGTATAAAAACGTGTCTTTGGCTTGTATGAAATTATAATGTCAAAAAATCGTCTGTTGATTTTGTTTACTAACTACTGGAAGTGGTGAAAAGCAAAATTTTGTTATTTTGAAAACAGCTCACAGCTGGGTGCCTATTGATGACTTGATCCCAAATTTTTTCTTAATTCTGTTTCCACTTTTGGTAAATTCCATTTTTTTTTTTTTTTTTTCATTTTTATAGTGTTTTATGAGAAAATTGCAATAAAATATGCTATGATTATTATAAAAACAGAAAACAGAAACATAATTGAAAGTTTTAAATTAGATTTAAAGAAATAGGAATTTCTAAATCAAAACTTCTTTCTATCCTCCTATTTCCACTTTAGCAATCGTACTGGACCAACTTTCATCTACTTTGTTATATTACAGTTTCTTTAGAAAAATTTTAAAGTATTTAAAAATAGACACGTCAAACATTTTCTCTGAAACCACTTTTCTTTTTTTTTTTTCTTTTTTTCTGTAAAATCTTTAGTTCTTAATTCCTTTTTGGGTTTTAAAATGAAAAATAACCAATATTTGTAAAATAAAAGTTTATCCAAAATAAAGTTTATCCACATAAATCCTTAAAATAATTTCATAGTCCTGAAGAAGGTTTCCTTTATAAACCAAAATGTTTGAACATTGACTAATAAATTTCCATCCATCCCGTGTTTGTTCTACATTTTCTCCACACACACTGTCAGATTAATTTCCTCATCTTACTTCCATTCCCTTGATTTTGTAACCCCAGATGTTAAAATGTTTTTCTCTTTTCTCTTCAGGTCTCCATTTGAGGGAATGTATGAACTTCAACTATTTCGCAAATCCATTGTGAAAATAGGGATTGAACTTCTGGATTGTTCTTTGGCCTCTCTTTCCAACAAGGCCAAAATGCAGCCATATGAAAATGGATTGGTCAAGTCAGTAAGTAAATATTCATTTACCACAGATTGTACAGAATTGCACACCTATGAAAATTTCTCGTCAAGCCCTAGCACCTATATGATTGCCCCAACCCTATTGCCCTTATGGCAAGCCCCAACCCTTTTTATCATATGGGTGCTAGAAGGCGGTGGCTGAGGGTCTACATGTCCTGGGTATGACATTAAATTCTAACTCATGGTGAGGTTCCAGTTTTGGAGGCTTGGGGAATGTGGAGCACCCCTTCATCACTTGGATTGGTCTGTCTACCAATCAGAGTAGCTCTTCTAACTTTCTGGGCTGTCTTCTTAAGATCTGGTTGGCTGAGATGTCTTGCGTTGTTGGTTTGTTTTTAGTTAACAAGTCAGTTGGTAAAATTGAACTCAATATTTTCTCATTTAATTTTACCAATTTATTAATACATATAAAGTTAATGAAAATTATTTCTACCAATTTAATAATACACATGAAGTTAATGAAAATTATTTCTACCAATTTAATAATACACATGAAGTTAATGAAAATTATTTCTACCAATTTAATAATACACATGAAGTTAATGAAAATTATTTCTACCAATGAATAATACACATGAAGTTAATGAAAATTATTTCTACCAATTTAATAATACACATGAAGTTAATGAAAATTATTTCTACCAATTTAATAATACACATGAAGTTAATGAAAATTATTTCTACCAATTTAATAATAAACAAGGGAATAAGTCATTTTCTATATTTTTACAACATAAGCAATTAAGAAGCAACACATACTATCCAAGAACAAAATTTGTTTTACATAGTTTAATTTGCATACAGTTACATGGTTACAAGTATTCTTGTCTAATACTAATAATTCTTACACAAAAAACACTACCACCACTTCCTTTACATCATGTTCCTCTCACTACCACTTTTATAAATCATGTCCCTCCTTTCATCCTTACAATCGTGTCCTCTCTCACTTTCATCTTACAATCGTGTCTCTCCCACTTTCATCCTTACAATCGTGTCTCTCCCACTTTCATCCTTACAATCGTGTCTCTCTCACATCCTTACAATCATGTCTCTCTCACTTTCATCCTTACAATCCTTACAATCGTGTCCCTCTTTCATCCTTACAATCCTCTCTCACTTTCATCCTTACAATCGTGTCTCTCTCACTTTCATCCTTACAATCGTGTCTCTCTCACTTTCATCCTTACAATCGTGTCTCTCACTTTCATCCTTACAATCGTGTCTCTCTCACTTTCATCCTTACAATCGTGTCTCTCCCACTTTCATCCTCACAATCATGTCTCTCCCACCACCACCATCCTTAAATATTCCTCCCACTAGCACATTTTACAACATAAGCAATTAAGAAATAACACATACTATCCAAAAACAAAATGTTATATTTCAAATAAAGTCCCCAAGATCATTTTGGCTTGTAATTTAAATGAATAACTTATAACAAACAAGATTGTTTATTTCCTATAAGTCTAATATAAACAAAGGGGAACCACTCTTGACTGATAAATTATTTATTTATTTTCCCATTAAACTAAACCCTAACCCTAACCCTGTCTTCTTTTTTCCTACTAGATCAATAAATAAACAAATAAATTATCAGTCAAGAGTTGTTCCCCTTTATTTATGTTAGACTTATAGGAAATAACCAAGATTTTTATGTTAAAATCTGGTGTGTTCACTTAATTCCTAGTTTTAGTATTTAGGTGAATATTTGATATAGACACCAACAAGGACAGCAAGTAGGCGAGGTTTCTGTAGGTTTTTTTTAAAAGCTTATCTTTCATATGTACTGATTAGAAAAGCTGTTCACTGAAAAGATCCTTTCTTCTTCCTCGGTCAGGACAGAAGTGTCTTGGAACAAATGTTCCATTGTGACCAATATTATCTGAGAACTCTCTTATCAGTTGACTTGTTACTTAGCCAAAAAGGAAAAGAAAAATTACAAATGGCTATCGCACAATAATCTTGAGGAGTGATATCTCAAATTACTGCTACACAGAATTGAAATGTGGTCAGGTTTTGCTAAATTTTCTAAGAATTCCGAAAAGAAAAAGAAAAAAAGAAGATATATTCTAATTCTTTCATATCAAAGAACTTGAGATATTGGTTAAAAACAGGAACAATTATATCTTTTATATGATTGCTGTGTTCTTTTTAAAAATAAATTACAAGTGGTTGATTGTTGAATAAGGTCTTCAAATCTTATAATACTAGTTTTGGACACAACGTTCCAGCTAAATTATTCCTCGGCCATGAAAGCCCTGTTGGCTGGGCTTTAGAAAATACATCGACTGAACCTCTGCAGAGGGGTAAGATTCCCCCCAGTAGGGCCACCTGTTAGCCGTGGGTGGCGACCCGTGATGCTTAAGGATGAAATTTAGGTGGGTGAGCAATTCATGACATGCAACACTCCACTTCCACAGGAATTCAGAGAGAGCCCCCTCCAATCAATCAGCTGGTCGTCAAGCCCTAGCACCTAAATGATTGCCCCAACCCTTTATGGAGAGCACCAACCCTTTTTATTATATGGGTGCTAGAAGGCAGTGGCTGAGGGTCTTCATGTCCTGGGAATGACGTTAAACTTCATCTGATGGTGGGGTTTCAGTTCTTGGGGTTTGGGGATTGTGGAGCACTCCTTCATCACCATTGCTGCCTGGTCCACTCTGACCCGGATTGGTAATATCTGTTAGGGTCCCATCTATGGGTTAAATAGAAAAATGTGTTTAAAAAAAAAATTGACAGTCTGTTTAGAATTAATTTATTTCAAAACTTTATCGGGATTAGATGACCCACTGAGGTTGATATGCTGTAAAACAAAGCAAAATTAAATTAAATCCTTGGCCATGAATGGACTCTCTCGTCGATTTCGACACATGAGGGTTCATCCAATGAACAACCCACACAGTATTTTGTTTATAGTGGTAAAGGCTTGTGTTGGACAATCCTCAGTTTTTGGCACAGTTGATAGGAAAGAATTGGTGCGCAAGGAATGCCACAAACCCAATTAACAACTGACCTCAGGCTTTTTAAATTCAGAGTTTTTCTTCTCCTAGACTGGTTACCTATCCAAGGTTAAAGAGCCCAGTCTGCCTTACTATTTACTCATAGCTGGAGGGAGAATACATGGATTCATATCTTTCCCAGGGGTATTAGTACTATGTGAAATGCAAACATCCTTGTTGAACTCTGGTTGACGAGTCCATTTCCTATGACTCTAACCAATATGCCACACGCCTCCATTCCTCAGCGATAGTCAGGTGTATAATTGATACTGCTTTGGTATGGGATCTGTGTTTGATGAAATTGATTTGGTATTTGAGTAGAATACCCCAACTGGACCTCTGCAGATTTTACATCACCACTATGGGGCCACCTGTTGGTTGGGGGTGGCAACCCATTATGCTTAAGGACAGAATCCTGGCGGCTTAACAGTCTGTGACATATAACACTTTACTTTGGCCCTAACTTAGGCTAGACGGGCAATCGGAGAGGCCCTTTCTCATCAATCAGCTGGTCATGTCAAACCCTAGCACCGATATGATTGTTCTCGCCCTATTACAATTATGACAAACCCACAACCCTTTTATCATATATATATATTTACCAACACCTCCGCACGAGCGGGATATGACACAAATTCAATTTCTTAAGCGGAGTTCAACAGGTTTGAATTCAGAGTTTCCCTTTTCCTAGACCAATTGTCTAACCAAGGTTAAAGAGCCCAGTCTGCCCTACTATTTACCCATAGCTGGAGGGAGAGTAGTTGGATTCATACCTTTCCCAAAGCAGTAAGTGAAATAATTACCACATCCAGGATTTGAACTCGGGGCGACGAGTCCATTTCCCATGACTTTAACCATTACACCATGTGCTTCCATAATTTCCTTTTTATCATATATGTAGTAGAAGGTGGTGGCTAAGGGTCTTAATGTCCTGGGTATGATATTAAACTGCATCTAGTGTTGAAGTTTCAATTCTGGAATTTGAGGGAGTGTGGAGTATCCCTTCATTGCCATTGATCCCAGGTCCTAACCCTATTGCTCTATGGCAAGACCCCAACCCTTTTTATCATATATGTACTAGAAGGTGGTGGCTAAGGGTCTTAATGTCCTGGGTATGATATTAAACTGCATCTAGTGTTGAAGTTTCAATTCTGGAATCTGAGGGAGTGTGGAGTATCCCTTCATTGCCATTGATCCCAGGTCATAACCCTATTGCTCTTATGGCAAGACCCCAACCCTTTTTATCATATATGTACTAGAAGGTGGTGGCTAAGGGTCTTAATGTCCTGGGTATGATATTAAACTGCATCTAGTGTTGAAGTTTCAATTCTGGAATCTGAGGGAGTGTGGAGTATCCCTTCATTGCCATTGATCCCAGGTCCTAACCCTATTGCTCTTATGGCAAGACCCCAACCCTTTTATCATATATGTACTAGAAGGTGGTGGCTAAGGGTCTTAATGTCCTGGGTATGATATTAAACTGCATCTAGTGTTGAAGTTTCAATTCTGGAATCTGAGGGAGTGTGGAGTATCCCTTCATTGCCATTGATCCCAGGTCATAACCCTATTGCTCTTATGGCAAGACCCCAACCCTTTTTATCATATATGTACTAGAAGGTGGTGGCTAAGGGTCTTAATGTCCTGGGTATGATATTAAACTGCATCTAGTGTTGAAGTTTCAATTCTGGAACCTGAGGGAGTGTGGAATATCCCTTCATTGCCATTGATCCCAGGTCCTAACCCTATTGCTCTTATGGCAAGACCCCAACCCTTTTTATCATATATGTACTAGAAGGTGGTGGCTAAGGGTCTTAATGTCCTGGGTATGATATTAAACTGCATCTAGTGTTGAAGTTTCAATTCTGGAATCTGAGGGAGTGTGGAGTATCCCTTCATTGCCATTGATCCCAGGTCCTAACCCTATTGCTCTTATGGCAAGACCCCAACCCTTTTTATCATATATGTACTAGAAGGTGGTGGCTAAGGGTCTTAATGTCCTGGGTATGATATTAAACTGCATCTAGTGTTGAAGTTTCAATTCTGGAATCTGAGGGAGTGTGGGGTATCCCTTCATTGCCAGTGATCCCAGGTCCACTCTGGAGTGGTAGTACCTGTTAGGATACAATCTATGAGTTAAATAGATCAAAACATGAATTTAAAAAAAAATTGGGTTATTTCCTATAAGTCTAACATAAACAAAGGGGAACCACTCTTAACTGATAAATCATTTATTGATCTACTAGAAAGGATCTTTTCAGTGAACAGCTTTTCTAATCATTACATATGAAAGATAAGCTTTTAAAAAAACCTACAGAAACCTCGCCTACTTGCTGTCCTTGTTGGTGTCTATATCAAATATTCACCTAAATACTAAAACTAGAAATTAAGTGAACACACCAGATTTTAACATAAAAATCTTGGTTATTTCCTATAAGTCTAACATAAACAAAGGGGAACCACTCTTAAATGATAATTCATTTATCTATTTATTGATCTAGTAGGAAAAAAGAAGACAGGGTTTAGGGTTAGTTTAATGGGAAAATAAATAATTTATCAGTCAAAAGTGGTTCCCCTTTGTTTATGCTAGACTTATAGGAAATAACCAAAATTCGTTTTGAAAAAAATGGAATACCCATGAAGAATGAATAAAACAAAGTGTCTCCAGCGTAACGATTACACTCTGCTTAATCGTAACTGCTCACTCGAGGGCTTTGGAGCCTCCTTGAGTGAGCAATAATGATTAAGCTCCAAAACTGTTTGAATTTATGGGTAATTGTCTGAAGATGACTTATTTTAAGGTAATTAAAATAATAAATAAAAAAAACAGCTACAACAGAGCACAAGCTTACAATGGCCTGAGTGTTGTGTTTATACACAATAAAGATGAGGACAACTGTCTGAAATATCATGATTATTTGAAGGGAATAATAGTCATTTTCTATACTTTTACAACATAAGCAATGAAGAAATAACACATGCTATCCAGTGACAAAATATGTATTACATAATGTTATCCAGACCAGAAAAGGAAAGTTTGAAAGGAATAATGGCCATTTAAAAAAAAATACTTTTATCAAATAAGCAGTTAAGAAATAGTACATACAATCCAGGAACTAAATTTGTGTTATAGTTGAGATCCGATCGCTTCATGAAGTTCTATCCGATTATGGAATTAAACTCAATAACCTTTTATAATTAAATTTCTTGTATTTAATCTGCCTTTTTTTCCTTTTTACGATTATTTTTATTTTTATTTATTTATCTTTTATTTATTTTTTTATTTTATTTTTTATTTTATTTTTATGCTTATTTATTTATCTTGTATTTATTTTTCATTTTTATTTATTTTTCATTTTTCTTTATTTTTTATTTGTTTTTTTTTTATTTATTTTTATTTCATTTATTTTTCTCTTATTTATTTTTTCTTTTCTTTTCTCTTTTCTTTTTTCTTTTCTCTTTTCTTTTTTCTTTTCTTTTCTCTTTCTTTTTTTTCTTTTTTTCTTTTTTTCTTTTTTTTCTTTTTCTTTTTTTTTTTCTTTTTTCTTTTCTTTTGTTCTTTATTTTCTTTTTTCTTTATTTATTTTTATTTCTTTATATTATTTTATTTCTTTTATATTATTAATTTATCCAATATCAATTTTATTTATTTTAATTTTATTTTTATTTATTTTATTATTATTTTTAATATTATTTTAATAATTATTTTATTTTTGAACTGATAAAATCCAAGACATGTTGTGTCGGTTTGTTTTTTCTTTTGAGTTAACTCTTTCAATACGTAAATGTCTTTTGTTTGCTTTCTTGTTGCCCATTATGTGTTTTTTGTATCGACTGAAAACCAGAATTGTTTCTTTTGGGCTGAAAGAAGAGGCTCATGGGAATGGAATGGGTGGATGGGTCAGTGGGTGGGGTGGTGCTAGAACAATCTTGGGGGAGGATCTGTTCTGTTTGCTAATTTTCATTCTATTGTTTTATTTTTTGTTTATCTTTTAATTAAAGCTGATGAGATTTAGAAAGAAAATAGTGAGGGATTTAGAGGGAAGGGGATGTGTCTGTAAGTGTATGTATACATGTGTAGTATATGTCGTGTGTGAGTGTGTATGTATACGTGTGTAGTATATGTCGTGTGTATGTATACGTGTGTAGTATATGTCGTGTGTGAGTGTGTCTGTATAGATATATTTTTCAATGTTAACCTAATGTTAGGGAAGCTTACCTGCCTATGAATCGTAAGATTCCTGGTTCGATAACAGTCACTGCCAACTCAGATTATGCCACGCTCGTGTGCTATGTGGCAGCATAGATTATTGACAACACCTTGTAGGAGAATTCTAAGGGGCCAGTGTTTTCAGATCACGGAATGGAAAACTACTGGACAGTTAGAATCTTGCAAGTCACGTGAGACTAAGTCAGTTCCAGCTAAAATGTGATGCAGAGCAGACGTTCGACTGCGAGCTGGGCTCAATCTGTGCGGTGTTAGAAAAAGGGCTAAAATAAAACCTTTGATCAAAAGCAACAAGCCTTGTTAATTACGCATGCCCTTAGTTAGAAGACCCAATGAAGATACAAACAAGCAAAGAACCTAGGCGATCACATCATGGCCGAAGTAGAAAGAGAAGAGAACAAGTATGTAAATGACTGTCTATCTCTCTCTAATGTCTCTGTGTTAGTCCACACTCTCTCTATCACCCGAAGACTCTATCACTCTTGTGTATATACCCAACGAGGGTATATGAGTACATAACATGAGTAGCAAATTGGGTAATCTAATCTGTGTGGTTAGGTGTAGTGCTCCACGTCAACATAAACAATCCCCCAGGTCTAGCGCTAACAAAAAGGGGAGAGACACCCTTGCTTTTCGGCTGATACTGACGATAGACCACTCCACTGACTTATTCTGTTTGTTGATTTTTATTCTATTGTTTTATTTTTTACTAGCAGGACCTGTGGGTATACCACAGTATGATAATTTAATTATTCCGTTGTTTGATATTTTTACTTAAGAGCTATTGCAAATAGTTCAATATGTAAAAAGTATAATAATCTTGATTTAACTCTCTCTCACTCTTTTTTTTTTTTTTTCTTTCTTTCCTTCTTTTCATTATGTTCAATTGTAACTGATTAGCGTTATTGCTTCCATGCCCTCACTCGGGTTCTTCCCTGAGTACTTTCAGTACTAAGTAGTGCCCAAAGTACTCGTGTGTATGAACCTTCGATGGATTCATTCACCAATTCCACCCAGACATAAAAAAAAAGCTGGCCAGAAATTGGAAAAGATTGAAAAGAAACTCGTCAGACAGGAAATGTCTGTCGTGTTCAACCAAACCTGTATAATATGGCCGGTTAGCTCAGTCAGGAGCACATTCGCCTAGGAATAAGGTTCTGTGTTCAATAACTGGTCCTTACCAATTCAGCGATTGAATAGCACAGCTCGGGTAATCTGATCTGTGTAGTAAAGTACCTGAGATCTGACAGTAGGTGTAGCTCTCCACCTCAGCAAAATAATCTCTCTGGTCTAGCACTAATGAAAAGGTTATAGACTCCCTCGCTGTTCAGTTGATACCAGCAATAAACCACTACACAAACTTTACTTTTACTTACATTTTATACTTATTGCTGTTATTTGTCACTAGTGTGTCCTGGGTAGGATGTTAAACTGCATCCAATGGTGAAGTTTCATTTATGGAGCTCTAGGGAGTGTGGAGTACCCCTTCATTGCCATTACTCCCAAGTCCACTCTGACCCGGATTGGTATTACCTATTAGGGTCCCATCTGTCGGTTAAATAGAAAAAAAATGAGCTTTAAAAATTGTTTAAAAAAAATTGAGTTAAAAAAAAAGAAAAGCATTTGAATATCCATCGAGAATGAATAAAACGAACATCTTCGCATGAAATAACCCAGCATGAGTTGATATGCAGAGCTTTTTTTTTTTTTTTTTTTTAGCTTATTTCATATCACATTGGAATGATGATGTTCTGGATAGAATTTTCATGGCTTAGACTGGTGCACACCATCCATTTACTGTTGAAATATTCTTTTCTAAGACTGGTGAATCTGTAATTGCTACACCACAGAGCTTTTTTTTTTTTTCTTATTTCATATTACATTGGAATGATGATTTTCTGGATAGAATTTTTCATGGCTTAGACTGGTGCACACCATCCATTTACTGTTGAAATATTCTTTTCTAAGACTGGTGAATCTGTAATTGCTACACACAGAGCTTTTTTTTATTTTTTCATTTATTTATTTTTTTTAGCTTATTTCATATTACGTTGGAATGATGCTGTTTTGGATAGAATTTTCATGGTTTAGACTGGTGCACACACATCCATTTACTGTTGAAGCCTTTTTTTAGAATCTTTTGTGAATCTGTAATTGTTATACAGAGAGCTTTTTTTTAGCTCATTTCATATTGCATTGGAATGATGCTGTTCTGGATAGAATTTTCATGGTTTAGACTGGTGCATACCATCCATTTACTGTTGAAATATTCTTTTCTAAGACTGGTAAATCTGTAATTGCTACACAGTGAGCTTTTTTAGCACATTTCATATCACATTGAAATGATGATGTTCTGGATAGAATTTTCATGGTTTAGACCACTGCACACAATCCATTTTACTTTTTGAAATGTTTTTTTTTTTTTTTAAGACTGGTTAATCTGTAATTTCTACACTGTGAGCTTTTAGCTCATTTTATATGACTTTGGAATGATGCTGTTCTAGATAGAATTTTCATGGTTTAGACCGATACAAACCGTGCATTTAGTGTTGAGATATTTTTTTTTAAGACTAGTGAATTGCTACACACAGAACTTTTTTTTTTTTTATCTCATTGGAATGATGCTGTTTTGGATAGAATTTTCATGGTTTAGACCGCTGCACACCGTGCATTTACTTACAAAAAATTTTTTTTTTTTTTTTAAGACTGGTGAATCTATAACTTCTACACAGTGATCTTTTTTAGCTCATTTCACGTTACATCAGAAGTATGCTGTTTTGGATAGAAAATTGATACCACTATAAGTTGAAAATCCAACCAACCAACTCTCGCTAGTATTACTTTTAACTGTAAATAATTTGATGACGTTTGTCGTGTTATTTACCGATTATTCGGTACTTCTGATATCACTGTTATTTTTATCATCACAATAAGTACTTCGTTTGTATACTTTCCTCTATTATCACCTTGAATAGAGGGAGAGAGAGAGAGACTTGCTAGTAATACTGCAGGATTGTGTATGGTTTGCTGTTGTTAGCAATTTCTATGACTCCTGCTGCTATTGTAAATTTGATGTTGCCATGGTGACTTCTGTCTACCTCGCATCCCCCCTCCCCGGCCCCTTCGTGATGTGAGGGCATGCATTCATACAAGTCTTTATTTTCATTTGGTGCTCTTACCTCCTTCAGTTAAAAACAAGATCCTCGATAGGGAGGCACTTTGGTCTATCGGCTCAATAGGAGGGAGGAGGAGGAGGAAGAGGAGGCTGTTCACTTTCTACAGAGCAAAATTCTTCCTCCTCCTCCTGTTCTTCACCCTCATTTCCCCCCCTCTTCCTCCTCTTGCCTTTAACCTCTTCCTCTTCCTCCTCTTGTTAATCATCTGTGAAAAGAAAAAAAGAAAGAAATTGGTTGACTGACCCACCAATTTCATCCGCTCTCTCTCTCTTTTCCTCTCCTTTCTCTCTCTTTTCTCTCTCTTTCTCTCTCTCTTTTCTCTCTCTCTCTCTCTTTCCTCTCTCTCTCTCTCTCTCTCTCTTCTCTCTCTCTCTTCTTCTCTCTCTCTCTTTTCCTCTCTTTCTCTCTCTCTTTTCTCTTTCTCTCTTCTTTTCCTCTCTTTCTCTCTTCTCTCTCTCTCTCTCTCTCTCTCTCTCTCTCCTCTCTTTCTCTCTCTCTTTTCCTCTCTTCTCTCTCTCTCTTTTCCTCTCTTTCTCTCTCTCTTTTCCTCTCTTTCTCTCTCTCTTTTCCTCTCTTTCTCTCTCTCTTTTCCTCTCTTTCTCTCTCTCTTTTCCTCTCTCTTTTCCTCTCTTTCCTCTCTCTCTCCTCTCTTTCCTCTCTCTTTCCTCTCTTTCCTCTCTCTCTCTTCCTCTCTTTTCCTCTCTCTCTCTCCTCTCTCTCTCTCTCTCTTTCCTCTCTCTCTCTCTCTCTCTCTCTTCTCCTCTCTCTCTCTCTCTTCTCTCTCCTCTCTCTCTCCTTTTCCTCTCTCTTCTCTCTCTTTCCTCTCTCTTCTCTCTCTTTTCCTCTCCCTCTCTCTCTCTCTTCCTCTCCTCTTTTCCTCTCTCTCTTTCTCTCTCTTCCTTCTCCCCTCTCTCTCTTCCTCTCTCCCCTCTCTCTCTCTCTCTCCTCTCTCCTTTCTCTCTTTTTCCTCTCTCCCCTCTCCTCTTTTCCTCTCTTTTCCTCTCTCTCCCTCTTCTGTCTCTCTCCCTCTCTCCCCTTCTCTTTCTCTCCCTCTCTATTTCCCATTCCCTCTCTCTTTCTCATTCCCTCATTCTCATTCTTCTCTCGCTCTTCCACTCCCCCCCCCCTCCACACATTGGAATTCTTTATCTCTTCATCTTTCTCACAAGTGACATTCATCTATATTAAGAAAATTCACATTAGCTTTAACAAATCTATCTAATTATATGTAATGTACAGTATGTATGTAGGTATGTATGTATTATGTATGTAGTAGTTGTTGTAGTTGTGTATGTTTGAGTAGTAGATATAATATATATGTATAGTATATATATACATATATTTTACTGTATAATATCTACACACACATATATATAATATATAATATATATAATATATATATATAATATATATACACACATATATACACACACATTTACTACACACACATATATATATAATATATATATACACACAACACACACACACATTTACTACACATATATATATATATATAATTATATATATACACACACCATTATACACACAACACACACACACACATTTAACAACTTATATATATATTATACACACACACACACATTACTACATACACCATTTACACAACACACACACACATTTAACTACACACACACACATATATACACATATATATATTATATATATATATAGTTGTATGTATGTATGTAATGTATTTAGTGTATGTGTGTAATGTACCTATATTCCTGATCTCCCACCAGTTTGGATTAACACGTAGTAAAGTGTCTATTAATGGAATGCATTTAGAATGCTGAGAAATTTCCTCTCCATTTTGCAACTGAAGAATAATTTTGAAGGTCTGTGTCCGCACTGACTATTTTTTTTTTAAATGATCCAAATTGATGATGATGATGAATCTTTCACTCCTTCCTAAAAAGAAGCATCACTATCATCATGGAAATGCACTTACAATGGGAACCCAACCATTCACAAGTCATCATAGACTGCATTATATATATATATATATATATATATATATATATATATATATATTTTTACCAACTCCTCTGCACCTGTAGGATGCAACACAAGGTCAATTTCTTAAGCAGAGTTTAACAGGTTTTAATTCAGTTTTCCTTCTCCTAAACTGGTTACCTAGCCAAGTTTAAAGAGCCCAGTCTGCCCTACTATTTACCCATAGCTGGAGGGAGAGTAGTTGGATGCATACCTTTCCTAAGGATATTAGCGCTACGTGAAATGCAAACAGCCTTCCATCTCCTAGACTGGTTACCTAGCCAAGTTTAAAGATCCCAGTCTGCCCTATTATTTACCCATAGCTGGAGGGAGAGTAGTTGGATGCATACCTTTCCCAAGGGTATTAGCGCTATGTGAAATGCAAACAGACTCGTCCAGGATTTGAACTCGGGTAGATGAGTCCAATTCCTATGACTCTAACCATTACACCACGCGCATTATATATAAGGCACCGAATGTGTCTGTATATTTGTTTATTTTGTCTGTAACTTTTTCTACTTTAAAACCTATCATAAGAATACACCGACTGCACCTCTGCAGAGGGGTAAAATCCTCTCCAATGTGGCCACCTGTTGGCTGTGGGTGGCAACCTGGACCTACACTCGACTTAAGAAATTGACCTTGTATCCCATCCTGCTCGTGGTGGAGGGGTTGGTAAATATATATATGTTTTTTTTTTTGCTTGTCAAATTGAATGCTGGAGAATCCCCTGGGTATAATTTGAAATCATGAGGGTGCTTGATGTACCCCAAATTGCTGGTATGGCCTGATTTCATTCAAAATATTTTTGTGTACATTCACCTCTTCTTTAACTTTGGCTTGGTAACCAGTCTAGGAGAAGGGAAACTCTGAATTCAAACCTGTTAAACAGCGCTTAAAGAAATTGAACTTGTGTCACATCCTACTCATGTAGAGGGGTTGGTAAATATAAATACTAGAAGTGGTTACCCAGGGAAAGGTATGAATCCAATTATTCTCCCTCCAGTTATGGGTAAATAGTAGGGCAGACTGTAGCTCTTTGACCTTGGTGTGGCAACCGGTCTAGGAGAAGTAAAACTCTGAATTCAAACCTGTTAAACAGTGCTTAAGAAATTGACCTTATGTCACATCCTACTCATGTAGAGAGCTTGGTATATATATATATATATATATATATATATACACACACACACACACACACACACACACACACTAGAAGCCAGCCACCCAGGGAAAGGTATGAATCCAATTCTCCTTCCATTTATGGGTAAATAGTAGGGCAGACTGGAGCTCTTTAACCTTGGTATGGCAACCAGTCTAGAAGGAAAACTCTGAATTCAAACCTGTTAAAAAGTGCTTAAGAACTTGACCTTGTGTCACACCCTGCTCGTGCGGAGGGGTTGGTTAATATGTATTAGTATGTGGGGTGGGGAGACTCTGAAAACAAAATGTTTTTTTTTTTTTTCCTCAGTAGCAAGTTAAACTGTTGGTGAATGTGTTGAAGATTATGGGTAGATGGTACTTTGGTGTGGGAAGATGCAGGGTTTGTCTTGAAGAATTCCAGACACTGTGAAGAACAGAAAGTGCTCTCTCTGAAATGATGCAGTATTCCCTCCCTCAATTTTTTTTTTCTTTCTTTTAATGATCTATTGGCGGCGCTAAGGTGCCAAAACTTTCTTTTCTTTTCTTTTTATGTTCAATTTTTTCCACAGCAATAGTAACCCTGTTGGTATTCTTGAAAATGTTAGTGTAACCCCTTGCCCTTCCCTTCCCCCCTCCCCCAAAAAATGCACGGACTCTGTTACAGAATAGCTGACAAATCAAATTCTTGGATCTTTTATGGTAAACATCAATGGAATTACCATCTTGTCGGCTGGGGGCGTTAGACTATACCGATGATCTAGCACTTCTTACAAATACACCTGCTCAAGCCAAACCCTGTAGAATACACTGACTGCACCTTGCAGAGGAGTAAGACCCCCCTCCCCAATGTGACCACCTGTTGGCCATGGGTGGCGACCCGTGATGCTTAAGGATAGAACCCAGGTAGATGAGCATTTCATGACTTGCAATACTCCACTTTGGCCCTATCTTGGGCTAGACGGGCGGTTGGAGAGGCCCCCTCCGATCAATCGGCTGGTCATGCCCAGCCCTAGCACCTATATGATTTTCCCAACCCTATTGCCCTTATGGCAAGACCCAAGCCCTTTTTATCATATGGGTGCTAGAAGGCGGTGACTGAGGGTCTACATGTCCTGGGAATGATGTTAAACTCTATCTGATGGTGAGGTTCCAGGTTTGTGGAGCACCCCTTGATCACCATTGCTCCCTGATCCACTCTGACCCGGAGTGGTAGTACCTGTTAGGGTCCCATCTATGGGTTAAATAGAAAAAATGTATTTATAAAAAAATTGTATTATCCATTAAGAATTGATTTATTTCAAAACTTTATCGGCATTAAATGACCCACTGAGGTTGATATGCCGTAAAACAAAACCAAACCAAAAACATCAATGGAATTAGAAGCAGGTGCCTCCCGCGTTATTTTTATTCTGTGCCTGGATACATGGCATTTAAAAAAGCTTTTCATACGCTTCACCTTTTTGGCAAAGAACAAAAGGAGGAAATTTAGGAATAACAAGTCTTTGAGAACTAGGTTTTGTTTAAATAAGAAAATAGGTGTCCCGTGAAACACTGTTACTGATCCAGACTACACCGATGATCTAGCACTTCTTACAAATACACCTGCTCAAGCCAAACCCTGTAGAATACACTGACTGCACCTTGCAGAGGGGAAAGACCCCCCTCCCCAATAGGGCCACCTAATCCATATATATATATATATATATATATATATATATAATAATTAGCGTTTTTTGTGGGTAGAGTTATAGGGCAGGGACATTGTTTTCATTTAATTTTTTGCAAAAAAAAAAAAAAAAAAAAAAAAATCCATATTAAGATATAAAGGGATTTGTCTAAGAAATACATGCAAAAGAAAGTTCTTTTTTTCCTCTATTTAAAAAAAATTTTTTTTGTATGTATATTATATATATATATATAATCTTAGCAATTATCACAACTCAATAGATTTAGTGATTAGCTCATCTTGTTAATATTTAAATCTATTGTATAGGAGATAGAATAAATAGGTTGGTTTATGACCTGTTGATCTTCTGTCTTTATTTTATATACCAGCAAATATATGCACCCTCCGGGTGCAAGTATTAATGTCATAAAATATTATATTAAATTAGAAAGTCTAAAGAAACTAAATAAGAATGTATATAAAAGGATTTAAAACGGAGAGGGGTACAATCGAAAAATATAACAGCTGTAGCTTCCTCTTCCATCACCTCCGTCTTTCCTTGCTAAGTTTTTCTAAATTAATTTTCTAAGTAAAGAATAAAATTTTTAGCAGTTTTTCGTGGGTTGAGTTATAGGGCAGGGACATTTTTAATTTAATCATTTGGATCGAACCCTAGTGGTTGAGCAGTCCATGACATACAACACTCCAAAGGCACCCTCTGATCAATTGGCTGGTTACGTTAATTTTCTAAGTAAAGAATAAAATTTTTAGCAGTTTTTCGTGGGTTGAATTATAGGGCAGGGACATTTTTAATTTAATCATTTGGATCGAACCCTAGTGGTTGAGCAGTCCATGACATACAACACTCCAAAGGCACTCTCTGATCAATTGGCTGGTTACGTTAAGCCCTAGCCACCTATGTGATTGTCCCAACCCTATTGCCCTTATGGCAAACCCCAACCCTTTTTATCATATATGTGCTAGAAGGCGGTGGCTGAGGATCTTATTATCCTGGGTATGATGTTAAACTCTATCTGATGGTAAAGTTCCAGTTCTGGAGCCCTTCAGAATGTGGAGTACCCCTTAATCACCATTACTCCCAGGTCCACTCTGACCCGGAGTGGTAGTACATCAATGGGTTAAATAGAAAAAAATCTGTTTAAAAAAAAATTGAGTACTCATCAAGAATGAATAAGCATAAAATGACCCAATGGGTTGACATGCTGTAAAATCCAACCAACCAACCTGCTCAAGCCAAGTTTATGCCGCATAGCCTGGAGCAAGAGGCATTAGTTTCTAGAAGAACTCGGAAAAAACAAAGTTCATGTGTTTTAATCAGGATGGTGCCATCTCCCCATCAAATGGCAAGCCTCTGAAATTAATAGACCAATTCATATACCTTGGTAGCAATATCTCATCTCCAGAAAGGTTTGATTTGATTTCTTTGTTAATGGCATATTAACCTTCATGGGTTAATTAATGTCATCTGTCCTGAGTTGTATCAGAGTTTATCTTGTCTTAAAGTAGAGAGTTGTATAATACGCGTCTGTTCGTCTGTGCTTCCAACAAGCAATTGTAGGACAATTTATCAATGCCTTTAAATAGTAAATAAGATGGCTCCCGAGTCTGAGAAGGTTCCTAAGTCTGACAAGAAATACTCGAAGAAGGCCGGAGAGTACATCGGCCGAAATGTTGTACAGATAACAATGAAGATGAGGACAATAGTCCGAATAATACAAATAATACTAATCAGCTGTTTTAGTTTATATATTTAGTTTATAAATACAAGTTAGAATACATCAACTGCACCTCTGCAGAGGGGTAAGACTCCATCAATGGGGCCACCTATTGGCCGTGGGTGGTGACCCGTGATGCTTAAGGATAGAACCCAGGTGGTTGAGCAGTCTATGACATGCAACACTCCACTTAGGCCCTTACTTAGGCTAGACGGGCGATCGGAGAGGCCCCTTCCCATTAATTGGCTGGTCACGTCAAGCCCTAGCACCTATATGATTGTCCCAACCCTATTGCCCTTATGGCAAGCCCCAGCCCCTTTTTATCATATCGGTGCAAGAAGGCGGTGGCTGAGGGTCTACATGTCCTGAGAATGACGTTAAACTCTATCTGATGGTGAGGTTCCAGTTTTGGAGGCTTGGGGAATGTGGAACACCTCTTCATCGCCATTGCTCCCTGGTCCACTCTGACCCGGAGTGGTAGTACCTGTTAGGGTCCCATCTATGGGTTAAATAGAAAAATGTATTTATAAAAAAAAATTGAGTATCCATTACGAATTGATTTATTTCAAAACTTTATTGGCATTAAATGACCCACTGAGGTTGATATGCCATAAACCAAACCAAACCAAACCTTGTACCCAAAATAATCCAGCCAAAGGGTTAAAGAATATTTGTCTTTCCTCATTGAAAGTGCATATGTCAACTCGATTTAAAATCTTTTTTTTTTCTCAAGTGAGATTTTATAAACCACTCCTGTTTAAGTGGTTACTTAAGAAATATTCTCACAAGTGCAGCTTTCTGTCAAAATCGGTTCTGCCAAAAGGAGTGTTGATAAAATAAGGAGATTTTCAAGATATAACATTTGGTAAAAGGAATTCCTTTCTTAGATGACTATTGTATTATGGAATTAAAATCTGCTTGATTTAAAAAATGGTTCAATTATTTGAAGATTTTCTTTCTGTAATTATTAGTCTTAGAAATCTATATTAAGAAGCAAACATTACTCCCACACTGTCCGCTGGTTTTTGACTATTGAGAAACTCAGTGGTGTAATACTACTGAATGCTGAAGGAAATATTGTTAAATAATAAATGGGGTAGCCTATTCATTTTGTAATATGGTGTAGTATATTTAAATTCAAAAAGTCAACGTTTTAATTAGAAGAACTGATACTATAGAAATTAACCAGTGTTAACTAAGATGTGATATTTTGATTGGTTTAGAATGTCATATGACTGAAATCAGTGGGAAAGTTGGTCTACTATTTATCCACAGCTAGAGGGAGGATAGATGGATGCCTACCTTTCCCAAGGGTATTAGCATTATGTAAAATGCAAACAGCCTTATCCAGCATTTGAACTTTGGTTGTCAGGTCCATTTCCTAAGACAATAACCATTATATTATGAAGTTGTGCTGATAGGATGGATTCCCATGACTCTATCTCACTCCCCATCCCTATCGGTCATTGCCCTTGGCAAGTCCTCAGCATGTCGTATCGATAGCCTCCAAAGACTAATAGATAATAATAATAATAATAGTGTGTGGATTGCAAGGGGTTTATGTTGAAAAATAAACCTCATTTTGGTCATATTCCATGAGTATCTTGGTTAGTCTATGAACTTTTCAGTAGACTCATATAATTGGAGACTATAATTGTTAAACTAACTTTAGCATTAAATAACTGAACAAGTGTTGACATGTCATAAAACTACCAATTGTTGGTACTTTTTAAACTTGTCTCACACTATGTGTCACTGTGTGTGTATTTGGAATTATATATATGAGTTAAGAGTAAAGAAATGAATTCGACGGTATATATCTTATTATAATGGAGATTGTGTGTTTTTCTGTCTGTAACCGAAACTATATTCCTACTCAAGTCACAATTCTCTTAGTTATAGACATCACATTCTCCATGATTTTATTTTTATTTAACCTCAATTATTAATAAAATTGTCTTACATTATTAATACTGTTGACTATGTCTACATATTGACAATTATATTTATATATACAACAAAATAGCAGTTTACAGTGTGAACGGGAAGGCTAATTTGCATATTAATATTAAAAAATCGAATTTAATAAATATGTGCTTAGTATTATTGATTTCTAACTGTTTGGTTTTATTTT
This sequence comes from Doryteuthis pealeii, assembly GCA_023376005.1. Lineage (NCBI taxonomy): Eukaryota > Metazoa > Mollusca > Cephalopoda > Myopsida > Loliginidae > Doryteuthis > Doryteuthis pealeii. The sequence goes on along the minus strand of CM042165.1, from coordinate 45,666,188 downwards.
AATGAATATAAGCAAAAATATCTTCAATGAATCTTAAATGAAATCCATTAACAAGATAAAATAACTGTCATTTTATTCTTTACTTCCTCTTATAACTAAATACTTAAATTAGAAAAAATAACAATGAAAGACGAGAGTGATGGAAGAGTAAGTTTCAGTTGTTCCATTTTTTATTATACTCCCTCTGTTGCAAATCTTTTATTATACTCCCTCTGTTGCAAATCTTTTTATCTGTATTCTTATTTAGTTTCATTAGCCTTTCTAATTTAATACAATATTTTATTACATTAAAACTTAAATACTTGCACCCGGAGGGTGCATATATTTGCTAGTATATATAAAAGGGTATGAAAAACACACAATGTTGTTAAAATGAATATATTTTTATATCATTTTCATTGCTAATAATGACAATATTTTGATTTAAAAACATACCTAATTATCATTATGCTCTGATGATAATTTTTATAAATCGAAATATTGTCAATATTAGCAATGAAAATTATATAAAAAATATATTAATTTTAACAACATTGTGTGTTTTCATACCCTTTTATCTCTCTCTCTCTCTCTCTCTCTCTCTCTCTCTCTATCTCTCTCTATCTATCTATATATATATATATATATATATATATATATATATATAAAAATGATGCTGATAGGTTTTTGATTTAGTGTGTCCTGGGACACACGGATTTGATTTGAATGAATCCCTGGGAAATTTGATGAGTCCAAACTAATGTTTCTTAGTAAAGAGTTTTTATCTATGAACAACTAAAGCCATCTAATCCCTACCTTTTACCCCACACAGTGTAATTTGTTTCCAAGAAAATATTGAAATGTAATAGTCAAAACATTTGGCAATAGCTCTTAAGTAATCATATCAAATGTAATAATTAAATTATCATACTGTAGTATATCCACAGGTCCGGCTAGTCTTATTTATTTATCTCTCCTTTCTTCTAGTGAAGACATTTGATAGTGTTAGTTTCAGCCAAAGTATTAAATGATTTTGTTGACGTTTCTTTATTAGTTTACATGTTTGATTAAAAACCTAACTTTCTTCAACACACACACACACACACACAGGTGTGTATATATACACACAAACAAAACAATTCTTGGTTAAATCAAACTTAATGGACCTAAATTCCACCATCGTATGTCACCCCACCGAAAGAAAAAAAATCAGGGAATTAACCGAATTTAATGAAATTTTCAGTGTTGATATATTAACGATTAAAAGATATAATGCACCAGTTATTTTATTTAAGAACTTTTACATTTTTTCAGGTCAGTTAACTTTGAACCACGTATCTTTGAGAATCTGTGTTACGCCTCAAAATCTTTATCTATCTATCTTGTCTTTTATTCAAAAATATTTCATAGTGTTGGTTTCAATCAGATTGTGAAATGATTTTGTTGATGTTTCTTTTAATGGGTTTACATATTTGACCGAAAACCTAACTTTTTTTTTCTTTCTTTATTTTAAGATTTGTTTATTTCACCGGAGACTTTCAAAATGGCTACTGGCTTGTTTCAAAGTGAAAGTCAGTTGGCTAAATTCCTAGCATAAAATTTTATATTTTTGTGTTAAAGTATTGTTTTTGAAAAAGTTTCTAAGATTTATTCCTTTTGCATGGGGACTTTCAAAATGGTTACCGGCTTGTTTCAAAGTGAAAGTCAAGGGAGGTTACTCTAATTGCCTTATTTGCTAGGAATTTAGCCAACTAAAGGTGAAAATTACCCTATCTTATGGGTTAAATAAAAAAAAAAAATGAGTTTAAAAATCTTGTTTGAAACCTTTTCCGAGAATGGCACATATTTGACCGAAAACCTAACTTTTTTTTTTCTTTCTTTTTCCTTTTCTTTTCAGTGTACACGACTTGCCACACTTTGTGATGACATTGTCATCAATTCTCGTGATCCTTTAGAATTTCAACCTGCCTCACTTGAGCTGGCGACCATTACCAAAAAACTTGGCGAAACTATCGTAAGTACCAGCTGTTAAAATGAATGAGTCAGTATCCTATTGAAGGGAACCACCAGCTAAGTGTGAATGAATTTAACATGTGAAGCAGCTGGCACTCAGGAATATTCCATATTTGCATATGGGTGATACCATTCCCTGAGTCCTGATTGGCTGATGACTTACGTGGGGCTCTGGTGCTTAGATAAATGACCCACCGCTCTGTACTGTGCTTGTGGCAATGTTGGATCCGTATTTGAGTTACAGCTTGCTTGCTACCTTTTGTCTTCCAATTTGACGGTAATTGGGCTTCTACACTAGCAAGGATATGTGCCCTCTACTCATAAGTATTTAAGTTTTAATTTAATGAAATATATTTAATTAGAAAGACTAAAGAAATTAAATAAGAATGCATATAAAAAGATTGCACTTATTTTGATTATATTTTAATTGGTTTTTGCATAAAATCATATATAGGATTGATTTTAATACGTTGGAGAATAAAACAATAATATTAGCAATCAGTAACTATAAGTAATTATATATTAGACCCAGTTTTGTTAAAACCAGTATGCAAATTAACCACACCATATATTATGTAATTTTTTATTTCTTAGTGATATATAAGACACATTGCAAGATTTTAAACACACTAATAACATGAGCTAATTTGAGGCAAATGTAACTCATATTTTCATAGAGACATCATTAATAAATAAAATTTCTTTTATTCTATGTATAAATGATTTTGACTATGAATTTAATTCTCATTAATAAACTTATGCAAATCCTAAGGATATTGTGATGTAGTTTCAGTTACAGACAAACACCGAATCTCTATTATAAGATTTCAATGAAATGCCATAAAATGAACCTTTATTAGTTGACCAAGAATATGACTGAGGAAATCGAACAGATACTACACTCTGATCTTAGATATAGACTCTGTTTTCTTAGTGTTACTTTCATGCCCATTTGCGTATGTGTGTGAATTAAACAGCTTTTTATTTAGATTGGTTAGTTTTTTGTTTTTTTAATATTGAAGGAGTTACTTCCCCTTACATTCATTTTTTTTAGTTTATTAGACATGATTTTATAGTTTGAATCTTTTTTTTAAAAATTTCCAAATTATTCTGTTTGCTTAAAAGTAAGACACTGTTTATGTCAGACTAGAAGTGGCCACCCAGCATCACCAAAGTAGAGGAGGGATTTTTTTTAAAGTTAGTCTTGCAGATCCATTATTACTTGATCGTGAGTTGGATCCTCATCGGATGCCCCATTAAAATCCCCACGTAAAAAAAAAGACCTTGCATTGATCCAGCCACTCTGAAAATAAACGGTAATGTCTACTATTCAAAATATTAAATGCAAAAAAATATTCCATTCTGTTATCATTTAAATTTTATTTTTTAATACTTTTCACAAATATAAATCAAATCTTAATTATTTTTGCTCACAAACCAAGCCCGGGTGATATTTAATGTGTATATATATTTACTTTGTCGTTAATTGTTTTACTTCTGAAGTTTCCTCCGGACATACACATACACACAACTGCCCTTTATATATGTACTAGCAGCGGCTACCTGGCGTCGCCTGGGTAGAGGGAGATTTTTTAAAAAGTTAGTCCTGCAGATCCATTATTACTGAATCGTGAATTGAATCCTCATGGGATGCCCCATTTAAATCCCTATGTAAAAAAAATAGACCTTGCATTGATCCAGCTACTCTGAAAAGAAATGTTAATGTCTACTATCTAAAATATTAAATGAAAAACTGCCCTTTATATATGTATAGGATATAGATAGATAAGTTTCCAAGGATTTCAGATCTTATTGAAAACTATTTATGATCCGTACTACAAGCGTGAGTCAAAAGTTTTGCAATATTTTTATAGCATGTGGCATTATTATTTGGATGTATTTGCCAAGGTTGTTAACTCTTTGCCTACCAAATTTCACTCACGGCTCTACCAAATAGAATGCTATTAATTTTGGGAAAGGTATGAATCTATTCTCCCTCCAGCTATGGGTAAATTATAGTGCAGACTGGGCTCTTTAATCTTTGTTAGGCAATCGGTCTATGAGTAAGAAAACTCTGAATTCAAACCTGTTAACCTCTGCTTAAAAATTGGCCATGTGTCACATCATGCTCATGGGGGAGTGGTTTGGTAAATACATACAGATGGATGATCAATCATTTGGATTATGATAAGATTGCTATTTACAGCAAATGTTTTTTTTGTTTTTTTTTGCTTTTTTTAAAAACTTTTTGTCACATGCTCATGGGGAGAGGTTTGATGATTTTTTTTTCTTTCATTGTAGGGTCTTCACATTGTATCCTACCATGGCATCCATGTGATTGGAGACATCAAAGACCTGGTGAGTATCTTTACCATTTGTTGTTGAACCGAGCGTTTACTGAAAAAGTTTCAAAGCAGGGAATTGAATCTGACTTTAAATCATCATCATCATTTTTTTACCCCCCCTCCCCGCCTTGTCGGCTGGAGCTTTAGAATACACCAACTGCACTCTGCAGAGGGTTAAACCCCACCTCCCCAATGTGACCACCTGTTGGCCTTGATTGCCAACTCATGATGCTTAAGGATGGAACCCTGATAGCTGAGCAGTTCATGACATGCAACACTCCACTTTGGTCCCTATTTAAGCTAGACGGGCAGTTAGAGAGGGCCCCTCCAATAAATCGGCTGGTCACGTCAAGCCCTAGCATCTATATGATTGTTCCAACCCTGTTGCCCTTATGGCAAGCTCCAAACAGTGGCTAAGAATCTTAGTGTCGTGGGTATGACATTAAAATCTATCTGATGGTGAAGTTCCAATTCTGGAGTTCTGAAGAATTTGGAGTACCCTTTCATCACCATTACTCCCAGGTCCACTTCTGACCCGGAGTGATAGTATCTGTTAGGATCACATCTATGGATTAGATAGAACAAAATGCGTCCTAAAAAATGTGTTTGAACAAAAAGAATTGAATACCCATCAAGAATAAATAAAATAAAACGTCTTCAGCATAAAATGACTAAATAGGTTGACATGATGTAAAACCCAACCCACCAACTGACCTGGAGTGGTAGTACCTGTTAGGGTCCCATCTATAGGTTAAATAGAACAAAATGAGTCCTCAAAAGTATGTTTAAAAAATTGAGTACCTATCAAGAATGGATAAAATAAAACATCTTTACCATAGAATGACCCAACATGGGTTGACATGCCATAAAGCCCAACAGAACAACTACAATGGCGACAAGGATTCTAACAATTTATGGTTTGTTGGTTGGTTTTGAAGGCTATCACAATGCAAGTGTAAAGAAAAATAAGGTAACTATGGTGTTGTTTGTCAACCTGTAATTTTTTAAAATAATTCTTAATATTTCGAGATAAAATCTCTTCTACAGAAGATCACTTAAACTGAAGCTGTTGTTAGTGACTGTCCATTTGGTTCTGTCTCATGTCTTCCAAATTCTCTGTTTATGTGTGTGTTTGTGTGCTTATATATATGTGTGCCTGTTCAACAGTGTCTGAACTCAGAAGAAGAGATTTTATCTCGAAATATTAAGAATTATCAAACAAATTACAGGTTGACAAACAACACCATAGTTACCTTATTTTTCTTTACACTTGTATTGTGATACCCTTCAAAACCAACAACCAAACCATATATATATATATATATATATATATAAATAAAACAGGCTCACAAGCATAAGCACACACACATACACACAAGAAGCACACACATAAAAAAACACCCCCTACACACAGACAGAGAGTTTGGGAGGCATGAGACAGAACCAAATAGACAGTCACTAGCGACAACTTCAGTTCTGGAGATTTTCTGTAGAAGAGATTTGTATCTTGAAATATTAAGAATAAATCACAGGTTAACAAACAACACAATAGTTACCTTCTTTTTCTTTACGCTTGCATTGTGATAGCCTTCAAAACAAACCAATATAAACACAATGTTTCAAGCAAATTATAAACCCTTTTAATTTATGTTTAATATTTTTTTTAAATTTCAGTGTTTCATCTAAAAACGAAAATAAAAGATTATTAACGTGTATTTTTTTTCTATTTTTGTGACAGTCGCCTGCCCAGCTCAGTGGAAAAATCATGAAAGGAGACGAAGTAATTCAAGTCAATAATCAAACAGTGGTAAGATGTGATTCTTTGAAAAGTCACTAATGTTTTTTTTTGTTTTTTTTTTACTAAGGAAAATAAAGTCAACAACTTAGTCAACTAGAATGATTCACTCATAGAATTATTTGGCTGCAAAAGGGTTAAGAATAGTTACTTGAAGATATAATTGTTTACAAATAATAATTATTAGATACTTGAAAGCTTATAATTGCTTGCCAAAAAAAAAAATGGCTGAATTCAGCATTAAATAACCCAGCAAGGTTTGACATTTGTGCAAGCAAGCAAGCAAACTAAATAGGTGATATTTTCCAGGCCTCCCACCTGACCGAAACTAAACTAAAAGAAAAAAAAAAAAATGAAGAAAAAATTAAAACAAATAAAATAACTTTGAATTTTGTTTTTCTTTCAATTCATTCATTTATCTTGGAAAAATGTAGTTGATTTTTGGGACCAGGTATCCAATAGGTACCCCAGCTGGGGGCTGTTTTGAAAAGGACAACTTTTGCTTTTCACTGGAAACTTCTGGTTGTTTGTATACAGGATGACCCAGAAAAAACAGAACCCACAAATTTTGTAATAAAACTGTTAATTTTAACTAGGAGGGTTTAGGGTTGGGTTTTTGGGAAAAACGCCCTAAGTTGGTTGGTTTTTTTTTTTTTTTTTCAAGTGACACCGCTTTGGCTATGGACTTCAATCGTAGCTGGTGTTTTTCTTCAGCAGCCACCGACTAGTGTTTTTTTGAGGCAGGAGGCTGGGACGGAACTCAGCAAATATTACAAAAAAAAAATGTAGAGGCTGTGTGAAGATGAAAATTTACTTGTACCTGACTAAGCTATTTATATTAATGAACAAAAGATATAATGCACCAGTTATTTTATTTAAAAACTTTTACATTTTTTTCAGGTCAGTTAACTTTGAACCACGTATCTTTGAGGCGTAGCACAGATTTTCAAATATATGTGGTACAAAATTAACTGACTTGAAAAAAGGTAAAATTTTTTAAATAACTGGTGCATTATATCTGTTATTCATTAATATATCAACACTGAAAATTTCATTAAATTTGGTTAATTTCCTGATTTTTGGTATTTTTTTTTTCTTTCGGCGGGGTGACGTACAATGGTGGAATTAAGGTCTGTTAAGTTCGATTTAACTAAAAGTTTTTTGTCATTTGAAATAGAAATTCATTTGTATGTGTATTTATGAGGTGAGGCTTGATATAACTAAATATTTAAAAAAAAAAATTATTGGATTTACATTAGATGCTTAGAATAACTGGAAATCAGAGGAAGAATTGAGACCATTCAGACCACAGTATTGTTGAAACCAGCTAGAATACTCAGAATAGTTCTGGAGACCTGGGGAGAATTGTTGTCACTAAGACTCCAGTGAAAGACCATCAGCTGGTGTGAAAAACCCACAAGCTATAAAAGCAAATGTTAAAAATTATTTTAAGTTTTCGGAGGAACTTGTTGCAGTTTTAGTATTTCCTGCAGCATTCTTTGCATTTTATTATTAGAACATCAATTAAATATAATTAAATAAGTGTAATCCTTTCACATGCATTCTTATTTCATTAGTCTTTCTAATTTCTATTATAATAATGACATTTATTGCGTACAGTGCTCAGGTGCACCACAACTCATCAAAATCTCATGTCTAATACATAGAATAATGTATTAGTGTCAGGAACATGAATAGCATACAGTAATAATATACATGTATGTGTACAGTGCTCAGGTGCACCACAACTCCTCAAAGTCTCATGTCTAGTACATAGAATAATGTATTAGTGTCAGGAACATGAATAGCGTACAGTAATAATATACATGTATGTGTACAGTGCTCAGGTGCACCACAACTCCTCAAAGTTTCATGTCTAATAGAATAATGTATTAGTGTCAGGAACATGAATAGTGTACAGTAATAATATACATGCATGTGTGCACATGTGTGTGGAGGGGGTTATCAGGTTGGTGGATTCCAGGAAACATGGAGGCTTTGAAAGATGCAGTGTTTCAGCAGCCTACAACAGATGCAGGCAGTTTATTCCATGCCTCAGCAACTCTGAGTGTGAAAAAATGTTTCCGAAAGTCATGTGAGCTATACTGTTTTCTGACTTTGTAGGCATGCCCACGTGTGTTAGAAACCAAGATTGCTGTTGTTATGATGATTAATGACCTTATGAGCATTTACCAGGTTAGTTGCCAGATGCCTGAGTTTCAACGAATCTATTCCCAGGGCAGCAAGATGTTCAGAATTCGTCTTGCTGCCCTGGGAATGGATTCATTGAAGCTCCAGCATTTGGCAACTAACCTGGTAAATGCTCATCAATTTAATATATTTCATTACATTGAAACTAAAATACTTATGCCCAGCGGAGGGTGCATATTCTTGCTAGTATATATATATATATATATATATATATATATATATAGTGTGTGTGTGTTGTTTTGTATTTCAAATCTAATGGTAATGAACAAGTAAATTTCTTTTAGATCGATTTTTGATCCTTTCTATTTCTCCTTTGCAGGTTGGCTGGCAACTGAAAAAACTTGTGTCTAATGTGAAAGAGAAGCCAAAAGAAGTCGTCCTTTTGCTTAAAAAGCGTCCCCACCATACCAACCCGTATGGACACATCCCCAACCGGCGTAAGATCTCAAACAAACAACAGACTTCAACTTTGCCAAAATCCCTCAAGAAGCGCCGGTGCAGAGAGGAAGAGAAAACGTCACGTTCATCGTTTCAGGAGTATGTTTCGTCTAGTGTGACCACAGAACTCTTCTCTCCGAAGTAAGTGAAAAATGGAATCCTTATTGTATTTTATTTTATTTTTTTGTAAAAAAAAAAAAGCAAAAGAAAAACCCCAATATGAGTCAAGGTAAAAAATCACACATAAGCATAACGATTAATATTCTAGGTAAATAGAACATTAGGTTTATAAGTTCAAAAAAATTCATGGTGCAACAGATATAAGGGTTGAGTTAATTGTTGCAAGATGGGTATATTCCTGACTTTTGTGAGCTAGGACTACTAATGGAAGGAGGAGGAATAAATAACAAAGGCTTAAAAAATAGTGATGACCCAAAAGAGGAGAGCGATGGTTTGACCGTAGCGTAACCCCGAACGGAGAATTGACCGCAAGCGGAAGTCGGGTGTTGACCGGAAGTCACGTGGTGATGTGGGGGAAAAAAGAAAGGGTTCGTCCTCTTTTTGCCGGCGGCGGTCGTAGGGTACGGACCTCATGAGAGCCCAGTAATCTAGTAGTGTTCTCTCTTTCTCTCTGCCTTTCCTCCTCTCTGGTAGGAGCCCACTATACGAGCACGATAATAAAGGCTGGCAGTTGTGACGACATGTTTCTTGTGTTATGATTTTTTATCGGCACCATTTCAGCACGGTGACTTTTGGAGTTTTAGTACCAAGAAAGAAAAAAGGACTACGGTACATGTATCGTTTTAGTGCCGTGAATATTACAACGTAACATAATGCTGTTCTAATCGACAATTATCTCTAGGTTGCAGGTTCAAACCTGGGCGATAATAGCATAGAATACTTGTTAAGTTTCTGACCGCCATCCTTGGCCAGTTGAAAAAGAACTTAAAGTAAGTCCCGAGCTATAGAATCCTTTGGTAAGTGAATAAGTCCTGTGTTATGGAATCCTACATAGTGTCAAAGGTCCAGTGATATAATCCTATGTTCCGTCGTCCACGAAGGTTCAAAGCAATATGCATAGGTATGACCAGAACAGCCAGTATAAATAACAATATCAGCAGCAGAGTACTGCCAGTGGTTGGCCAATAGGTTAGTCACATGGTTATTGGCGAGTCTATAAGTAGAAGTGGACATCTGGCACACACCTTATATCAAAAAACGCCAACAATACTTAATATAGCTTAACACTTGTACCTGGTCATGGTTAATGGAATGAGAACCGTCTACCGGTGTGGATTGAATAAAGGTTTCGGTTTGAAGTTCCATCTAGGCTCTGATTATGACATGAAGGCCCCAAGTTTGACAAGGAGGTTCCTAAGTTTGAGAAAGTTCCTAAGTTCCGAGGGCACATCGGCTGAAACATTGTGTACTCTGAACGTCTCGCAGCCCTGGGAATGGATTCGCTGAAACTTCGGCGTCTGGCAACTGACCTGGTAAATGCTCATAAGGTCATTAATCATCTTAACAACAGCAACCTTGAGCACCTTTTTGATCTCCATCTTTCCAACACACGTGGGCATGCCTACAAAGTCAGAAAACAGCACTGCTCACGTGACTTTCGGATACATTTTTTCACGCTCAGAATTGCGGAGACATGGAATAAACTGCCCGCGTCTGTTGTAGGCTGCCGAAGCACTGAATCTTTCAAAGCCTCCATGCTCCCTGTAGTCCACCGACACTATACCTGATGCCACTCTCCACATACATATGCACACACGCATGCATATTACTACTGTAAACTGTTCATGTTCCTGACACTACATTATTCTGTGTACTTGACATGAGACTTTGATGAGTTGTGGTGCACCTGAGCACTGTACACAATAAATTTCATTATTATTATTATAACAATAAAGTTATCAAGCCTCATCTCATAAATTCAGAGAAATCAATTTTTCTTTAACTCTCACTTTTATTAGCCAAGTGACATAGCCCATTACTATATACGGCCACACATGACACAGAACACAGGCAGATTTGTTTTATAATTTATGTCAGTTTTGTCCGAAAAATGTTACAACTCTACAAAAATACACAAACTAGTAATTTTTTTCTTTTTCTTCAGAAATGAAATAATAAAAGATTGTAAACAAATAAAAAAAATTATTATTAAAAAATTATGCATTAAAATCAATCCTATGAATGATTTTATATAGAAACCAATTAAAATAACATTAAAATAAGTGTAATCTTTTTATATGCATTCTTATTTAATTTCGTTAGTCTTTCTAATTTAATATATTTCATCATATTAAAACTTAAATACTCTTACTGTTAGAGGGTGCATATTCTTGCTAGTTACTTTAAAATTGTTTGCCTTTTTAGTGAGACCATTCAGTGTTACTTATGTGTTAAAACCGAGTTATCTCCCCTGTTCAAATAGAAAAGCTGTAACTGTAGATAGGGCACATCAGCAACTNGATTTCAGCACTTTCTTTTAAACTTTTATAAAAAAAAAAAAAATTTTTAATTGTTACTTATTTAATTTTTTTTCTATTAAGAACGAGGCCACCTATTGGCCATGGTGGTGACTTGTAATACTTAAGGACAGAATCTTGTTGGCTGAAAAATCCATGACATGCAACACTCCACTTTGGCCCTTACTAGATGGGTGGTCAGAGAGGTCCTTTCTCATCAATCGGCTGGTCACATCAAGCTTTAGCCCCTATATGATTATCCCGGCCCGATTGCTCTTATGGCAAACCCAACTGTTTTTATATGTGCTAGAAGCAGTGTCTGAGGGTCTTAGTGTCCTGGGTATGACGTTAAACTGTATCTAATGGAGACGTTTTAATTCTGGAGCTCTGGAGAGTGTTGGAATACCCCTTCATCGCTATTACTCCCTGTTCTACTCGGGCCCAGAGTGTAGTACCTGTTAGGGTCTCAGCTATGGGTTAAATTAGAAAAAATAAGTTTAAAAAATGTTATTTTAAAAATTGAGTTTGGAAAAAAAAAAAATTGAATACCATCAAGAATGAATAAAACAAAACATCTTTGGCCTAAAATAACCCAACAAGGTTGACATGCCATAAAATCCAACTAACCAACATTATGCACATTCTACTCGTGGCGAACAGGTGGGAATGGATGAAACGTGTTGTAATGGTTAGCAAGCTAGTCTCACTCTGGGGAGTATGGAGTAACCCGTTCCATTGCCATTACTCCCAGTACCACCCAGACCCATAGTGGTAGTACTTGTTAGGTCCCATCTATAGGTTGAATAGATTAAAAAAATGAGTTTTAAAAATTTGAGTTTAAAAAAAAATTGAATACTCAACAAGAATGAATAAAACAAAATGTCTGGCATAAAATAACCCAATAAGGGTTGACATAAATCCAACCAACCAATGCGCTCAGAAAAACTCAAGACTCATTCTCATAGTAGCATTTCATGGGAGTTGTTTTAAATCTTATTGAAAAAGCTGACCACCACTATTAATATAAGGATTATTAATTATTTTGAAGCTATAATAGCTTACTAAGGATTATTATTAGTTACTCAAATCTATAATTTTTTTTTATTAAGAATTATATTAGTTTACTCAAATCTATAATTTTTTTTATTAAGGATTATTATTATTTACTCAAATCTATAATTTTTTTTATTACGGTTTATTATTATTTACTCAAATCTCTAATTTATTATTTATTTTAAATCTATAAAATTTTTTATTAAGGATTATTATTATTACTTAAATCTATAATTTTTTTTATTAAGATATTTATATTTACTTAAATCTATAATTTTTTATTAAGGATTATTTATTTACTCAATCTATAATTTTTTAAATTTTTTTATTATTTACTTAAATCTATAAAAATTTTTATTAAGGATTATTATTATTTACTTAAATCTATAATTTTTTATTACGGATTATTATTATTTACTTAAATCTATATTTTTTTTTATTAAAGGATTATATTATTACTTAAATCTATAATTTTTTTTATTAAGGATTATTATTATTTACTTAAATCTATAATTTTTTTATTACGATTATTATTATTTACTTTAAATCTATAAATTTTTTTATTTAAGGATTATTATTTATTTACTTAAAATCTATAATTTTTTTATTACGGATTATTAATTATTTATAAATCTATAATTTTTTTATTAAGGATTATTATTTACTCAAATCTATAATTCTTTTTATTAAGGATTATTATTATTACTTAAATCTATAATTTTTTTATTAAGGATTATTATTATTTACTTAAATCTATAATTTTTTTATTAAGGACATTTATTATTTACTCAAATCTATAATTTTTTTTATTAAGGATTATTATTATTTACTCAAATCTATAATTCTTTTTATTAAGGATTATTATTATTTACTTAAATCTATATTTTTTTTATTAAGGATTATTATTATTTACTCAAATCTATAATTCTTTATTAAGGATTATTATTATTTACTTAAATCTATAATTTTTTTTATTAAGGATTATTATTATTTACTTAAATCTATAATTTTTTTTATTAAGGATTATTATTATTTACTCAAATCTATAATTCTTTTTATTAAGGATTATTATTACTTACTTAAATCATAATTTTTTTTATTAAGGATTATTATTATTTACTTAATCTATAATTTTTTTATTTAAGGATTATTATTATTTACTCAAATCTATAATTTTTTTATTAAGGATTATTATTATTTACTTAAATCTATAATTTTTTTATTAAGGATTATTATATTTTACTTAAATCTATAATTTTTTTTTATTAAGGTTATTATTATTTTACTTAAATCTATAATTTTTTTTTATTAAGGATTATTATATTTATTAAACCTATAATTTTTTATTACGGATTATTATTATTTACTTAATCTATAATTTTTTTTATTAAGGATTATTATTATTTACTCAAATCTATAATATTTTTATTAAGGATTATTATTTTATTATACGTATTATTTATTTACTTAAATTTATAATTCTTTTTATTAAGGATTATTATTATTTACTCAATCTATAAAATTTTTTTATCAAGGTTATTATTATGTTACTTAAATCTATAATCCTTTTTATTAAGAAATTATTAGTACTTGAACCAATAATTGTGATCTCTCTCTTTTTCGGTACTACCACTCATAGATACAGAGTGACGGACCTGGAGTACTCCAACATTCCCCAGAGCCATCCAGAACTGTAACTTCACCTCACATAGATTTTAATCATACCCAGGACATCAAGACCCTCAGTCACTGCCTTCTAGCACATCTATGATAAAAAGGATTAGGGCTTGTAATAAGGGCTATAGGGTTGAGGCAATCATATAGGTTCTAGGGTATTATGACTAGGAAACATTAGATTGATTGATTGAAATGGCATGCCAACCTGTCTATGGTTATTTCATGCCTAGAAGTTAGAGAATCACATTCATTTTATGTTCTTATTAATAATACTGATTGACAAAACTTCATCCTAAAATAATGATAAATAATTGGTTGTGATTTTTTGAGATGAGGCCTGAAGAAACTCAGGGGAGAGCATAACAGCAGGTGGTCCTTGAAGGTTAGATCCCCTTTAGGTAAGTGTTTTGGCCCTTAACTCCTGATACTCTTGGGGTCAGGTGACATCTGAATCATGACTCCCAGATGTCCACCTGTTGTCCAGATTGGTTTCTCTGGTTTCTAGCACTACTGTGACATGTGCTGCAGCCCTGAAAATATGCAGGTGTGAGGGTTCTTTTTTCACAGTCCAGTGGGATTTGAACTTAGATTACTGGCTCCAGAGGCGCAAGCCTACACGACTTTGCCAGTCTGGCGTTCGCTTGAATTGGGGGTAAATGAAGTTGGCCTTTTTTCCTCCTAGACCATATGTATTATTTTGATTTTGCAGACTGTTGTCCTCATCTTTATCATGAAAGATTTAAAAAAAAAAAACACATTTCAGCCATTGTATCTAATGGCTAAGACGTTTTTTTTAAATTTTTTTTTTTATATACAATTTCACAATAAAGATGAGGACAACAGTCTGAAAAATTGAAATAATGCATGTCAGGCCCCATTTGAAAAATTCAAACAAATATTAAATTACTACAGACTCGATACATTGCAATAATAGAGACAAACCACTTTACATTCTTAGACAAGATACACCTGAAGAAGGCCGGAGGATAGAACGGCTGAAACATTGTTTTTTTTTTATATATCACAATAAAGATGAGGACAACCGTCTGAAAAATCATAATAATAATAATAAATGAATTTAAATTTATTATTAACATTACTACTACTATAGGGTGATTGTAAAGTAACTCCCTATTTTAAGAATCTTCTAATTTATTTCTGAATAATTATTTTTACAAAAAATGAATATGAGAACACTTATGTAGAATAATCAAGCTAAGTTCCAATTACCGTCGAATTGGTAAGACACGGCAACAAGTAATCGTAATTGAATACGAACCTATCTTGCTGCAACCCTACTGCAGAACGACAGGGTATTTATGAAACTCCACAACATCATAGAAACCAAACAGCCAATCAAAACTCAAGGAATGGAATCACCCAAATACATGAATGGATCATTCTTGATTTCCATAAGTACCAACTGTTTTGGACACTGCTTCAGTTGTGCTTAGTTAGTTGCTGTTGTTCAAACCAACAGTAGACTGACTGACTTCAATATGTCACTGTGAACAGGATATATAACATTGAGTTTTATTTAAAATTCTATATGGGCACCAGCATTTACCTCCAGCCTTCGGAATCGCCTCAACATCTTCCTAGGAATTCTTGTGGAATTGCAGAAATAAATTTTTGTATTTGTCCTTCATGTTCTTCCAAAGTCATTGGTTTTGTAGAGTAGATTTGCTCCTTCAACTAATCTCAACAAAGTTGCAGGGTGTTAAATCAGGGCTTCTGACTGGCTACTTATGCGGACTTAATTCATTTCCCAGGAAAATGGCGATTCAGCCATTCACAAACTAGCAAAAAGTGGAGGAGCACAATCTTGCATAAAATTTAAGGAACATACATTAAAGAATTGAGAAAAAAGTAACTGCATATAAAAAATAAAAATAAATAAATAGTCTAAAATAGGGAGTTACTTTTCAATCACCCTGAACTACTACAGATGGTTCTGGGTTCTGGGATTCTCTTGGAAACACAGTAACTTGACCTGAAGGAGAATTGGATCAAATTAGTATTCTATTCAAGAGCCTTGGAAGGTTTCCAAAATTGACAGACTTCTGAAGAAGGCTGGAAATTACAGTAGTTGAAATGCTGCACTGCAAAGGTTACTTTGGGATATCCAACTTTTTTGGGTAGTTGGATATCTTTTTTTATTTTATTTTTTTTTTTTTTAAATCATTTTTTTTTTGTTTTTGCTTTTGCTTTTTGTTTTTCATTTACTGTCGGTTTCAGTAATTAATTTACTATTTTTGGATAGGCAGAAAAAATTTATACAAAGCATAACAAGAAAAAAAAATTGCATTCACAAACGAAGGTATGTATGTAGGTAATGTATGCCTTATATGCGTGTATGCATGTTCATCAGTTTCTTATATGTTGTGTTGTTTGTAAATGTCTCTATATGTATGTATGTATGTATGTATGAGAGAGCTAGCTGTTTTATGGTGAATTTCTTTTTTGGCAAAAGACCTCAACCCGAGCCACAAAAAAACGGTTTTGTGATAGTGTTAAAGAGCATCTGATATATTTTGGTATTCTCGTCGATAATTGGGAGGGACTCTGCCCTGTTGGCTGGGGCGTTAGAATGCACTGACTGCATTTCTTCAGAGGGGTAAGACTCCCCCAATGGGGCCACCTGTTGGCCGTGGGTGATGACCCGTGATGCTTAACGATGGAGCCCAGTTGGATAAGCAGTCCATGACCTGCAATACTCCACTTTGGCCCTATCTTGGGCTAGACAGGCGGTTGGAGAGGCCCTCTCCGATCAAACGGCTGGTCACGTCAAGCCCTAGCACCTATATGATTTTCCTAACCTATTGCCCTTATGGCAAGCCCCAACCCCTTTTTATCATATGGGTGCTAGAAGGCGGTGACTGAAGGTCTACATGTCCTGAGAATGACGTTAAACTCTATCTGATGGTGAGGTTCTAGTTTTGGAGGTTTGGGGAATGTGGAGCACCCCTTCATCACCATTGCTCCCTGGTCCACTCTGACCTGGAGTGGTAGTACCTGTTAGGGTCCCATCTATGGGTTAAATAGAAAAATGTATTTATAAAAAAATTGTATTATCCATTAAGAATTGATTTATTTCAAAACTTTGTCGGCATTAAATAACCCACTGAGGTTGATATGCCGTAAAACCAAAAACCAAACCGTTGATCATGGGACAGTGGAAGGCTCGATATACGGGGGTGCTGAACTGTTTGAAGCAGCCAGGGTGGAGCGGGCAAAACTCAAGAGAGCATACAGAAAACATGAAACTCTGCTGGCCAATTTTGGAGATGGCCGGGCCCTGTTTTCTAAGGCAGGTCTGATTAATCACATGAGATCAATCTGACTGCAATTGTTGTCTCTCCCATTCCACGCTCTGACCCCCAACACGAAAACTTTTCATGCTCCTGTGGCACTAAGGTGTACCGAATGGCTAGTGGTTGCATGAGAGTTCACAGTGATGCATACGCCGTGCATGTTGTCTCAGTCAACACCGATTGTCATGAGTGCCAAATTTGTTCTAAGATATGCAAGTCGCTGGCAAGACTAAAAAGTCATCAACAAGTTCATGAACGGACAATGAATGAAGGAGTGGCATTTGTCTGACAAGACATTGCGATCAACATATGCGTGTATGCATGTTCATCTGTGTCCTATATGTTGTGTTGTTTGTAAATATGTCTTCATATGTATGTATGAGGAGCTGCAGGTGAATGTTGACTCTGTTAATGTTGTTTCAGTTTGCAATAATGTCCTTGGGGTAGGGGTGGGGGGAAGCATCTATCTGTCTCTCTTTATCTCCCCCCACCCCCAGCAGCTATAGGCAAAATAGTAGGGTAGGCTGGACTCTTTAACCCTTTTGCTGCAGAAAGCAGATATAGCCACTCAAAATTTTATCACCGATAACTGTGGAAAGCGGACTTACCCCAGGGCTATGAAAAAAAAAAAAAAACACTCCCTATGCTGCGAGAAGAGGATACACCCCCAGTATCTTTCAACATCACTCCCAACCCTTGCCAACCCAAAATAATTTCTAATTTTGGGCTGATAATTTACATCATTATGGTAATACCAATTCACATACCTAGGTAGTAATATCTCATCTACAGAAAGCGGTCGATATATGCATAGGAAAGGCATGAACTTTTATAGACAGGTTATCGATCATATGGAAATCTAATCTCTGATAAGATAGTTAGGATTCTTCCAATCTGTTGCTGTGTTAGTACTACTATATGTCAGCACCATTTGGACTCTAACAAAAAGGTAATGTATGCTTTATATGAGTGTAATAGCTAGATGGGAACCACACAAGGATGTTGCTTGCTGTCTTGAACAAATCCTGGAAGCAGCACCCCACAAAAAAGCAGCTGAAGGCCACTTACTTCCTATCACACAAACCATCCCAAGTAAGACATGACATGTTGGACAAGCAAGGGTGAACTCATGCGACATTCTCCTGTGGTCACCTACACATGAACACATTGTATGATAAAAAGAGTTGGCAAGCACAAACGCTTTTTATCATATATGTTCTAGAAGGCGGTGACTGAGGGTCTTAATGTCCTGGGTATGACATTAAATAAAAAAAATTGAGTACCCATCAAGAATGAATTAAATAAAATGATCCAATGGGTTAACATGCTGTAAAATCCAACCTTCTAACCAACTTTTTACCCTGGCACCTATATAATTGCCCCTAACCCTTTTTATTATATGTGTGCTAGAAGGTGGTGCTGAGGGTCTTCATGTCCTGGGTATGACGTTAAACTCTATCTGATGGGGAAGTTCCACTCCTGGAGCTCTGGGGAATGTGGAGTACCCCTTAATCACCATTACTCCCAGGTCCACTCTGACCAGAGTGGTAGTACCTGTTATGGTTCCATCTATGGGTTAAATAGGAAAAAATGAGTTTTAAAAAATTGAGTACCCATCAAGAATAAGTAAATCAAAAATGTCTTCGGCATAAAATGACCCAATGGGATTACTTGCTGTAAAATCCAACCATCCAACCTCGGGAAATGTACGCATCCAACTATTCTCATTCTAGCAATGGGTACATAGTAGAGGAGACTGGGCTTTTTAATCTAGAGCGGGGAAAATAAATATTTGTTTGTTCTGCTTATGATCAGTCTTTTGATCTCCAGTCTGTTTTAGATTGGTTTGATTTCAAGTAAATGTTCTTTGTTGAGGGGGGTGTGGCAAAAAGAAGCGAGTCAAACGCCTTATTCGCAGGCTACAACACTGTCATCTACCAGCAGCTGAAGTCGCAACACTTTACTGCTGTCACCCCACTTCTACTTTATACTGCCGTTTCCCCTTATCATCTGGGCACATCAGTTGAACCTCGCGCCCTGTGCACAATTCTCGTGCATTCCGATGGACGCGTATAGGCCCCAACATCCGGGCACCTGAATTGCACCTCACGTCCATCCAGGGCCTAAATCTCATTTCTTTGCATTCCAGAGGGCGCGGGTTCAACTCCGGCAGGCAAGACACTCTCACTCTTTTTTCAAATGAGTACGGTGGTTCTCATTCTCCGTTACATAATCTTGGTTAGGCAACTGGACTAGAGAGGAAAACTCCAAAATTAAACCTGCTAAACCTTGCTTAAATATTGGTCTTGTCTCAGATCCTGTTAGTGTGGATTATATCAACTTTTATTATTTGAACTACAACTATAACCCACCCATAAGCATACACTGTACTCTGGCCCTTACTTAGGCTAGATGAGTGGTCAGAGAGGCCCGCTCCGGTCATGTCAAGCCCTAGCACCTATATAATTGTGCCTACCCTATTTCTCTTGTGGAAAACCCCAACTCTTTTTATCATATATGTGTTTGAAGGTGGTGGCTGAGGGTCTTAATGTCTGGCTTATGATGTTAAAATCTATCAATTTTGGAGCACCCCTTCATCACCATTACTCTCAGGTCGACTCAGACCACAGTGGTAGTACCTGTTAAGTATCTGTGGGTTAAATAGAAAAAGAAAGTGTGTAAAAAAAAAATTAGTACCCATCAAGAATGAATAAAACAAAACGTCTTCGGCATAAAATAACCCAACAAGGGTTGCCATGTCGTAAAATCCAACCAACCATTACCCAGTGTCAACTGATACTTCAAAATGTTTTACCAGGCCTTAACCCCTACCCCACTCAACATATGTAAATTTTGTTTAGGTAACATGAAAAGGATGTTTAAAATTCCTTAACATCCTGTTGAGAATTTTCTAAGCCCAGAGCATTCATTTAAGGATTTATCAAAAAACGGCTAAAAATGACCTTTTCATTTAAAGTTACCTGTTATTTCCCGTAAATCAAAGACTTCTAAGTATGTTCAATATTACATTTAAACGAAGGCTATCATTTGGGGTAGATTAGAAAAACAAATGTGACTTCTGGCCGGGTGGAATGGGGTGGTATTGGATGTTAAGAGTTGTGTCACAAATATTTATGATCTAAAGTTACCTAAACAAAATCACATATGTTGAGTGAGGTAGGGGGTGAAGGCCTGGAATAACATTTTGAAATAAAATGTGTGCCGCCTGACTAACTCTGAGGTCACGTGATAAAACATTCTTAAGATACATAAATATGAAGAGTAATTATTTCCTTAGTAAACCTGTTTCCAACCTGAGGATCGAGATTACCGAAACTAGATGAACGTTTTTTTGTGAGTTTTAATTAATATTGATTATGATTCAATTCGATTGATAATGTTACGGAAAATAGGCCAGAATGTCTGTATTGCAAATTTATTTTATTCATTTGTCACTTTCTTATTGGGGATGTATGTATGTATGTATAGGTAGACTGTGAATTCAGAGGCGTAAATTTTTCCGTTAGTCTACTGGATTAATGGAATATGAAATGAAGTCCAATGTATATATTTTTAATTTCATAATTGGGATTAATCACATTCTCAATGATTTTATTTTTTATTTAAACCTCAATTATTAGTAAAATTGTTTTTCATCATTAAGACTGTTAACAATATCTACATACTAATAACATGCAATTATATTTATATATTCAACGAAATAGCGGTTTACAGTGTGAATGGGAAGGCTAATTTGCATATTGATCTTAAAAAATTTGATTTTAATAAATATATGCTTAGTATTATTGATTTTTAATTGTTTGGTTTTATCTTAATAAATATGAGCAAAAATCTCGGGGACAAATCTTAACAGAAATCTATTAACATAAAGAAATAACTGTAATTTTATTCTTTTCTTCCTATTTTAACTAAATAGTTAAATTAGGGAAATTTACCACTGAAAGACGGGAGTAAGGGAAAATGGTGGAACAGTTAGTTTCAAAGTTGTTCTATTTTCCGATTATACCCCCTCTGTTCCAAATCTTTTTATTTGCATTCTTATTTAGTTTCATTAGACTTTCTAATTTAATATAATATTTTATTACATTAAAACTTAAATACTTGCACCCGGAGGGTGCATATATTTGCTAGTACTTTTAATAAAGAATGAAACTCTATGGAAAACATAACTTAAGACGTTGGTTCATTTATAAGTTTAAAAAAAAAGGACAGCATTAATTGATGTTGTATAAATTTAGAGTTGTTGCATACTGATTCAATTATACACTTATTTTTTTTTTTTACTTCAGAACTGCAAAACTGAACTAGAAATATCTTTAAATACTCATCAACATTACCAGCGAATAGTAATTTTCAGTTTATTTCAGTATAGGACTTGATAAGTTTATAATCTCAATTCCCTTAAAATAACAACATCAAGGTAAAAAAGAAAAGAAAAAAGTGTATAACTGAATCATTATGCAACAACTTCTAAAAACTTCTAAATGAATTAATGTATTATGTTTTCCTTAGAGTTTTATTTTTTTATTAAAAGTATTAATCCCAGTTGAGAAATTAAAGATACTAGCAAATATATGCACCCTCCGGGTGCAAGTATTTAAGTTTTAATGTAATGAAATATTGTATTAAATTAGAAAGGCTAATGAAACTAAATAGGAATGCAGATAAAAAGTTTTGAAACAGAGGGAGTATAATCGAAAAATAGAACAACTGAAACTTACTCTTCCATCAATCTCGTCTTTCATTGTTATTTTTTCTAATTTAAGTATTTAGTTAAAAGAGGAAGTAAAAAATAAAATGACAATTATTTTTTCTTGTTAATGGATTTCATTTAAGATTCATTGAAGAGATTTTTGCTTATATTCATTAAAATAAAACCAAACAGTTAGAAATCAATAATACTAATCACATATTTATTAAAATCACATTTTTAATATCAATATGCAAATTAGCCTTCCCATTTACATTGTAAACCACTATTTTGTTGTATAAATATAATTGCATGTTGTTAGTATGTAGATATGGTTAACAGTATTAATAATGTAAAAAAATGTTATTAACAATTGAGGTTTAAATAAAAATAAAATCATTGAGAATGTGATGTCAATAACTGTGAATTGTGACTTGAGTAGTGATATAGTTTTGGTTACAGACAGAAAAACACACAATCTCCATTACAATAAGATATACATTGAACTTCATTTCATATTCCACTAACATCTTTCCAGTAGACTATAGTGAAAATTTACGCTCCTGAATTTACAGTCTACCGTATGTATGTTGTGTTTAAGAATCACTTTTAAATGTTTATTTTTTGTTTTGTTTTCATTCCATCTTAAAAGAAGAGAAAATGCTTCATCTTGTAACATGTATCACAAGATCAAAAAATATTCACTCATTAATGTTAGGAAGATGTGGAAATGAATCCGACAGTATGTGGAAAAATAATAAATAAACAAGCAGGACCTGTGGATATACCACAGTATGATAATTTAATTATTACAACGTTTGATATGTTTATTTAAGAGCTATTGCTAAATAGTTCAATATGTAAAAAATATGATAATCTCCATTTAACTCTCTCTCTCTCTCTCTCTCTCTCATTTTCTTCTTTTCAATCATTATGTTTCTTATCTTCTTCTCTCTCTCTCTTCTCTCTCTCTCTCTCTCTCTCTCTTCTCTTCTCTCTTCTATCTCTCTCTCTTCTCTTCTCTCTCTCTCTCTCCTCTCTTCTTCTCTCTCTCTCTCTTCTCTCTCTCTCTCTCTCTCTCTCTCTCTCTCTCTCTCTCTTCTCTCTCTTCTCTCTCTCTCTCTCTCTCTCTCTTCTCTCTCTCTCTCTCTCTCTCTCTCTCTTCTCTCTCTCTCTCTCTCTCTCTCTCTCTCTCTCTCTCTCTCTCTCTCTCTCTCTCTCTCTCTCTCTCTCTCTCTCTCTCTCTCTCTCTCTCTCTCTCTCTCTCTCTCTCTCTTCTCTCTCTCTCTCTCTCTCTCTCTCTCTCTCTCTCTCTCTCTCTCTCTCTCTCTCTCTCTCTCTCTCTCTCTCTCTCTCTCTCTCTCTCTTCTCTCTCTCTCTCTCTCTCTCTCTCTCTCTCTCTCTCTCTCTCTCTCTCTCTCTCTCTCTCTCTCTCTCTCTCTCTCTCTCTCTCTCTCTCTCTCTCTCTCTCTCTCTCTCTATCTCTCTCTCTATCTTTCAACTGAACTGATAAAAACTAACAGGATCTGTGGATATACCGCAGTAAATATTTTAATTATTACAATGTTTGATATGTTTATTAAGAGCTATTGCTAAAATAGTTCAATATGTAAAAAGTACAATAATCTTGATTTAACTCTCTCAGTATTTTTTTAATTTTTTCTTTCTTTTCACTCTCTGGTTAAAAATGAGATTGTCCTTACCATCCAAGATGAAAGGCAAAAATGTAAATCCTGATTATCTGGTGTTGCTTATCCGCTGAATTCTTAATGCTTACAAGTGTCGTCACCTCAGCTAAATAATGGCCCATTCCGTTTTTATTATAAAGAAAGGGAAGAAAAAGGACATGCTACACATAAAAATATAAGAAAGAAAGAGTAGAGGGGTTGAGCACGTGGAAGTGATAACACTAATCTGTTTCAATCAAACATGATGAAAAGACAAGAAAGAAAAAAAAAAAGTGAGGGATGGTTAAATCAAGATTATTATACTTTTTATTACATATTGAACTATTTAGCAATAGCTATTAAGTAAACATATCAGATGTTATAATAATCAAATTATCATGCTGTGGTATATCCACAGGTTCTGCTTGTATTAAAAAAATCATCTTCACAACTTTATTTTTCGCATCTATTTATTATTTTTCCACATACTATCGGATTTATTAATATAATTTCTTTTTTCATTCCGGTTTTACATATTTGTATACACAAATATTATGGTTATTTCCTAGTTGAGTAATATGATATTACAGAGTGACCCAGAAAAAAAACAACCCAAATTATTTATTTATTTTCCCATTAAACTAAACCCTAACCCTTTGTTGGACTTAAGCTTTAAAAAAAAAAAAAAATTAACAGTTTTATTACAAAATTTGTGGGTTCCGTTTTTTCTGGGTCACCCTGTAATATTATGTTACTCAACTAGGGAGGGGTTTGGTTTGGGTTAGGGTTTAGGGTTAGTTTAATGGGAAAATAAATGATTTGTGTTCTGTTTTTTCTGGGTCACTCTGTAATATCATGTTACTCAACTAGGGAGGGGTTAGGGTTAGTTTAATGGGAAAATGAATAGTTTGGGTTCTGTTTTTTCTGGGTCACCCTGTAATATCATGTTACTCAACTAGGAAATAACCAATATTATTATATATTTGACATTTATACAAGGGGGTGGGCTGAAAAGTTCATAGGCTGATATTAGATCTAGTGTTGATTTTTTTTTTTTATTTCACCAATGGGACCCAAGCACTGCAACACCGATAGAAGAAGTGTGTGAACCGCAAGAGGGACTATGTTGAAAAATAAACCTCACTTATATCATATTACATTAACTTTTTGGCCTACCCTTGTACGTGCATTTATATAAGTATTTACATTTGATATCTATGTATGTATGTATGAGTGTGGTTATGTATCTCTGTGTAATGCACATGAATGTGCGTATATGTGTAACAATTTCATGCATGTATGAGTGTGTTTATATATGCTTTGTTGTACGTCTACACACATGCACATATATATATATATATATATATATATATATATATATATATATATATAAAAATGTTGTTCTGGTTCCAACGGGAGAAAATTCAATATTTTATAAAAAAAGAAGGTCCGCAAAATGTATTTTGTTCTCAGAAAAATTTTTTTAATTCTTTTTGTTTTACATATGCAACACGTGTTTCATGAAGAAGATACCAGAAGATCTGAAACACGTGTTGCATATGTAAAACAAAAAGAATTTAAAAATTTTTTCTGAGAACAAAATACATTTTGCGGACCTTCTTTTTTTTATATATATAATATATATATATATATATACACATAATGCAACACAATGACTGTATATAAGCTTATCTCTAAAAACACTTAAAAAATTTTTTTTTATGATGCGTAATCTTTTAATTTTTAAATAATTTGACTTTTTGTATTATTTGGATTATTCGGACTATTGTCCTCATCTTTATTGTTATCTACACAATGTTTCGGCAGATGTGTCCTCCGGTCTTCTTCAGGTGTTTCTTGTCGAACTTGGCAACCTGAAAATTGTCCACCAGCTTCTCTTTCTCTTCTTCTTCTTTCTCTTCTTCTTCTTTTTCCTCTTCTTCTTTTTCCTCTTCTTCTTTTTCCTCTTCTTCCACTTCCTCTTCTTCTTTTTCCTCTTCTTCCACTTCCTCTTCTTCCACTTCCTCTTCCTTTCCTTCTCCTCTTCACTTCCTCCTCTTCCTCTTCTTCCACTTCCTCTTTTTTCCTCTTCTTCCACTTCCTCCTCTTTTTCCTCTTCTCTCCTCTTTTTCCTCTTCTTCCACTTCCTCCTTTTCCTCTTCTTCCACTTCCTCCTCTTCCTCTTCTTCCACTTCCTCCTCTTCCTCCTCTTTTTCCTCTTCTTCCACTTCCTCCTCTTTTTCCTCTTCTTCCACTTCCTCCTCTTTTCCTCTTCTTCCACTTCCTCCTCTTTTCCTCTTCTCCACTTCCTCCTCTTTTTCCTCTTCTTCCACTTCCTCTCTTTTTCCTCTCTTTCTCTTTTCCTCTTCTTCCACTTCCTCCTCTTTTTCCTCTTCTTCCACTTCCTCCTCTTTTTCCTCTTCTTCCACTTCCTCCTCTTTTTCCTCTTCTCCACTTCCTCCTCTTTTTCCTCTTCTTCCACTTTCCTCCTCTTTTCCTTTCTTCCACTTCCTCCTCTTTTTCCTCTTCTTCCACTTCCTCCTCTTTTTCCTCTTCTTCCACTTCCTCCTCTTCCACTTCCTCCTCTTCTTCCACTTCCTCCTCTTTTTCCTCTTCTTCCACTTCCTCCTCTTTTTTTCCTCTTCTTCCACTTCCTCCTCTTTTTTTCCTCTTCTTCCACTTCCTCCTTTGTTCTCTCGACACTCTGTTACTGAAGAACAAAAATGGAGTGCACTGTTCAGGCCAAAATAGGTCGCTTTTATAGTCAAATAAAAAGTTGCAATGCACCATGGGAGTCACCCATAATTCCTCGCAACCTCTATAAAAAGTCTATTCTGCCCCCTCCAATTTCTTGACACTTCTTACTCAGAGTGGGCATAATGGCGTACCACATTCCTTCTTCTCCCCCCGACCACATTCCTTTCCTCGCCAGGGACAATTTCACAGGCCAGGCATCTAGGACGCTTTGAGTCTGGTAAGTTCGACTCGTTACTACACAACCTTCTCTTCAAACTCAGGAACCTTCTTGTTGAACTTGGAGCACATTGGCAGAAATGTTGTGTAGATAGAAATGCTGTAAAGATGAGGACAATAGTCCGGAAAATACAAATTATCAAGCCTCATCTCAAAATGATTTGACTTTGTCTCTTGTTTTTTTTTTATTTCAAGGGGGGAAAAATACAATTAAATTAGATAAGATAATTCAGGATTAATACTCGTGTTCCTTAAAAGTACAACTGTTATCATCTTGCAACACCCTCTGGTTAAAAATGAGACCGTTCAAATCATCCAAAATAAAAATGCAAAAATGTAAATCCTGATTATCTGGTGTTGCTTATCTGCCGAATTCTTATTTATTATGAGTGTTGTCACCTCAGCTAGATAATGGACCTTTCAAGTTTTTATCATAAAAGAGGATAGGGAAGAAAAAGGACATGCTACACAGAAAAATATAATAAGAAAGAAAGAGACTAGTGGAAAGATAG
Organism: Doryteuthis pealeii; assembly: GCA_023376005.1. Taxonomy (NCBI): domain Eukaryota; kingdom Metazoa; phylum Mollusca; class Cephalopoda; order Myopsida; family Loliginidae; genus Doryteuthis; species Doryteuthis pealeii. The sequence goes on along the minus strand of CM042165.1, from coordinate 45,639,023 downwards.
AGAGGGGGGTGAGCACGCAGAAATGATAATGCTAATTTGTTTTAATTAAACATAATGAAAAGAAAGAAAATGACAGAGTTAAATCAAGATTATTATACTTTTTACATATTGAACTATTTAGCAATAGCTCTTAAGTAAAGATGAAAAGATGAAAAGAAAGAAAAATAGAGTGAGAGAGTTAAATCAAGATTATTATACTTTTTACATATTGAACTATTTAGCAATGGCTCTTAAGTAAAGATGAAAAGATGAAAAGAAAGAAAAATAGAGTGAGAGAGTTAAATCAAGATTATTATACTTTTTACATATTGAACTATTTAGCAATAGTTCTAAAGTAAACATATCAAACATTGTAATGATTAAATTATTTATATAAATTATTTTTTATATATGATTAGCAAATCAGATCACTGATGAGTGAGTAAGGTAGGTTGATTTTTCACTTAAAAAAAAAAAAAAATCAAATTCTCTCGAACAGCTAAAGTTGTGTGCTAGTATACTGAATACTGATACCAAAAACTAGACCTCTAACTTGCACCATTGTTTAAGGAAATAGCATCAAAGATCGTTGGTTAAAATGCACCAAAAATCCTTGTTTTCAGCAACTTTTGACCCAGAAATTGATTAGAAAATTTAGCAATTTTGATATCTAAAACAGAAAAGTTTGTCATTTTATTTTACTAAGATGGAACGAATAAGATATATCTAAAATTCAAAATGAAAATATCCCCCCATCATCACCGACACCTTTGATATTATGCTTTTTACCTTAAATAATCAGTGAATTATTCGATTTTAATGAAATTTTCAGTGTTGGTTTATCAATGAATGAATTTTATAATGCATTAGTTATTTTATTCAAGAACTTTCTGATTTTTTTCAGGTCACTTAACTTTGCCTACCCTCCCCTTATTTTTTGGGTGCAAAATATTGGTGGGGTTAATTACTTTCAAAATTGATTACAGTATAGATAAAAAGACAAAAACCAAAGGTGAATAGAAGAACATTTTTTTCTTTTAAAGGAATGCTTTTGGTACCGAAAAATTAGATGTAAAAATAAGTATCAGAAAATTAAATGTAAAAAAAAAAATTGGGAGATTTTTTTTTTATTCTGTTGTTTGTGTATATATTTGACTTTTAGATTATCAGGGAAAAAATTATACACCGATATTTGTTCTGTTTAAAAGGGTGGGGGCTTAACTTTTCAATTGAGTTTTCTACAAAAAAAATTTAGATAACAATAATAAAGTAAAGTAGTATAGAAAAATGTGCTGTTAATTATGTAGACAGATAAAAGTAAAGATAACAGGTAACGAACACAACAAGGCTTATAAAACGAAATGCATTTATCAGACAACAAGAATATATAACATACAATATACAATACAATGTGTAACTTGTAAAGATTGAAATCTATTTCCTCAAATGAAGGCAAAGTTTTGAAGAAAAATATTTTGTGTGGTAATTCTTTAATTTGGAACTTTCACTACATGGGAGATATTACAGTTCCAAAATCGACCTACTGAGTGCTACTGGTTCCCTGTAATTTACTCAACTGGGGGTGGGGGTTAGGGTTAGGTTAATGGGAAAATAAATAAATAGTCTGGATTCTGTTTTTTCTGGGTCACCCTGTAATATTATGTTACTCAACTAGGGAGAGGTTGATGCATGGTTGAGTAACAGAGGACAAAAACAGCTTTCTCCCAACCAGTCTTAATTGTTGAAGAACGAAGGTGGCTTAACACCCAGCAGGATGAAAGACAAGCAGAAGGGTGGATGAATCTTTTTTTTTTTTATAGGTGTAGCGAGAGAAATTACTTACATGCGAGCACAAATGTGTCTGGTATGCAAAATGAGGAGAGTGTAATGGGTGACTACAGAGACTACAGAGACTTTGCAACCTCCTGATCGTGAGTCGTGGCTCGAAGTCAGGCTAGTCAACCTCGTTGGTGTGTATGCAAATTTCTACATTGCGATCAACAGTGCTGGGCGTCATTTGGCCCAGATGTGGGATCTTGGTTAGGTCAGTTGATTATTATTTAAGGCCTGCCACACCGAGGGGCAGTTGTTTGATCTTGCTAACGAGAACACAGACATGCATTGGACAAGAAATGAGTAAACTTTTTGTGATATTGTTGCAGGTGGAAAGTATTTGTCAGTAGACTTTTGCATTTGGGAAAGTGATTACCATGGTTGATTTCAAATAATCTCTTTACAAAATGATTTTTAATAGGTCATAGGTCATTTAGCAATTGTTCATTAGAATTAGTGATTAGTGAAGAGTGTTCTTAATGTCTCAAAAGGTCAAACATAATGGCAACATTATTTCAAGGACAGACCAACCCTATGGTTGGTGTGTGGGTAGGTTAGAGTAACCTCCCTTTGATAGTTAACTTTCCTTCCCCTCAGGGGGGGGGGTCCAGTGTGCTTCGGCCACTGGACCGGTAAAGTACAAATAATAGCGTCGATCCCGGGGGCTATCCCCCCAGTCAATACCTGCCCCCCAAGGGGATCGACGCAATTTTTGTTCTTACCCACCCATGAGCTTTGGCTTGTGGGTGGGCCCACATTAAAATGAGGCCTTGTGCCCAGCCCATACAAGTGGGGTATGAGGCAAATACACCCTTTGATAGTTAACTTAGAGTGACCGATCGTGGTGTTATGCAAATATTAGTGGCAGGCTGTCGGTAAGTCTCTACTTAATGACTGGTGGGCGCCGCCATTTGCATTCTGGACTTTGTACATCGTATGAGATGGTCGATTTGTGTTACTCTTCTTACAGTTGGTTGGTTGTTGGTTTTTATGGCATGTCATCCCCTATTGGTTTATTTTATGCAAAAGTTTTATTCATTCTTGATGGATATTCAATTTTCTGACCTGAAGTGGTAGTACCTATTGTGGTCCCATCTATGGGTTAAATCAGGGTATCTCAAAGTGGTTTACATAAACCCACTGGTGTCTATACAATAACTCGGGGGGGGGTCTGTAAGTATTCAGGGGTCTACAAGGTGTCTATGGAAACTACCTAAGCCTTCTTAGTAATTCGGAGAAATTAATTCTACAAGAATCGTGGAGAAAATGCTCATGTTGATATATATTCGAAACTTTAAGCCTAATATTAATGAACTTATCAAAAGTCATCAGCTTCCCCCATCACATAAGGAAATGTGCTTCCTTTGTAAGTTAATAAGTTAGTATCAATGTAATGATGAGGCAAACTTACCTGACTCGAAACGGTTCCGGTGCATGGCTTGCAAAGAGAGATGTAGCGAAGAAGAAAGGAATGTGGTCGGGGCGGTGTGTCGTGGTGTCCGGTCGGAGTGAGAAATGTTGGAAGGGGGGCAGAGAAGACACTTTTATTGGTATTGAAAGGCACTATGGGTAATGGCCCATGGTGCATTGCAACTCCTGTTTTCACTATAAAAGTGGCCCATTTTGGGCAGAGAGTGTAGCGATTTTTGCGTGCTTTTGTGACACAGCGTTCTGTTTGAAGAAGGAAAGAAAGAAAGAGGAAGGAAAGAAGGCATAGCAGCAGCAGTGGTAGTTGACAAGTGTTAAACAGACTCTGCGAGGAAGTGGCTATAGCGGCTGTTGTGTGTGAACTCAGACACTTTGACCACCTTTCAACTGCTATTCACACAGAATAGACATAATCAAATATTTGCAACTCTTTATCTTGTGCTTACTTTACTGTTTATTTTATGGTTATTTTACGATTAAGAGTTTTACATAAACGTTTGTGCAGAATTCATTAAATACATAATTAGTTGCAACAAAACAACTGCAAGGTGGACTGGGGTATATAAGGAGGGGGGTTCATGATAGGTCAATCAAATTTTTGTAGAGGTCTAGGGACTTAAAAGTTTGAGAACCCCTGGGTTAAATAGAAAAACATGAGTTTTAAAAAAAATGTGTTTAGAAAAAAGAAAAAATGAAGAATACCCATCAAGAATAAATAAAACCAAAATGTCTTCAGCATAAAATGACCCAATGGGTTGACATGCCGTAAAATGGATTCGCTGAAACTTCGGCGTCTGGCAACTGACCTGGTAAACGCTCATAAGGTCATTAATCACCTTAACAACAGCAACCTTGAGCACTTTTTGATCTCCATCTTTCCAACACACGTGGGCATGCCTACAAAGTCAGAAAACAGCACTGCTCACGTGACTTTCGGAAACATTTTTTCATGCTCAGAATTGCGGAGACATGGAATAAACTGCCCGTGTCTGTTGTAGGCTGCCGAAGCACTGAGTCTTTCAAAGCCTCCATGCTTCCTGTAGTCCGCCGACACTATACCTGATGCCACTCTCCACATACATATGCACACACGCACACATACATGAATATTACTACTGTAAACTGTTCATGTTCCTGACACTACATTATTCTGTGTACTTGACATGAGACTTTGATGAGTTGTGTGCACCTGAGCACTGTAAACAATAAATTTCATTATTAAACCAAAACAACCAACCAACTATTTGCTACAGGTAGGATGTGACACAAGGTCGAAAGTATGGGGCATCCAGCTAGGGTTGAACTTGCTATTCAGTATTAATGGATCTGCGAGACTAGCTTGTAACCATTACACCATGTTGGGATACTCTAAAGTATATTAGATAAATAATATATGCAAATATCTATAAGTGATAAAAAAAATGAATAAATATACTATCTGTATTATTTGGACTATTGTCCTCATCTTTATTTTATATATACAATGTTTCAGCCCATTTGTGCATAACAATAAAGATGAGGACAATAGTCTGAATAATTAAAATAACACAAATTATCAAGCCTAGTCTCAAAAATTCTGAGAAAAAAATATACAATCATTTTTTGTTTATCTTTTTCAAATACTTTCTATACATATTAAGGCTGACCTACATGTTTTAATATGTGCATAGAGGCAGAAATTTATATGTAATATACTTGAGAGATAAAAGCACAAATAAATTAAGCATGAAATGAACACTGGTAAGAATTTTTCAACGTTTATGAAAAACAATATTTTTCATAAAAGTAATTCCGCTTTTAAAGGAATGAAAAAGAAAAGAGGAATGAGATCAAAGAATGAAATGAGATGGAATGAGATCAAAGAATGGAGGATGAGATCAAAGAATGGAGAATGAGATCAAAAGAATGGAGGAACGAAGAATGAAGAAGATGAATGAGAGATCAAAGAATGGAGGAACGAAGAATGAGATCAAGAATGGAGGAACGAAGAATGAGATCAAAGAATGGAGGACGAAGAATGAGATCAAAGAATGGAGGAACGAGAATGGGATCAAAGAATGGATGGATCAAAGAATGGAAGGAACGGAAGAATGGGATCAAGAATGGAATGGAATGGAGGAACGGAATGAATGGAGGATCAAAGAATGGAGGAACCAAAGAATCAAAGAATGGAGGAACCAAGATGGGATCAAAGAATGGAGGAACAAGGAAGAATGGATCAAAGAATGGAGGAACGGAAGAATGGGATCAAGAATGGAGGAACGGAAGATGGGAAGAATGGAGGAACGGAAGAAATCAAAGAATGGAGGATCAAAGAAATGGAGGAACCGAAGAATGAATCAAGAATGGAGGAACCGAAGAATGAGATCAAGAATGGAGGAACGAAGAATGGGATCAAAGAATGGAGGATAAGATAAAAGATTAAAACAAAACAAAAAAATGAACTAGACAAAATAAATGAATAAAAGTGATAAAAATATTTTGTCTTTTGTACATTAGGGTAGGTCAATTTTAGAACTGTAATAACTCCCATGTTGTGAAAGTTGCAAATTAACATAAACAATTATCACACAAACTATTTTTTTTTTCAAAACTTGCCTTGGATTTAGGAAATATATTTAAATCTTCTAAAGTGTTATCACTGTTAAAACTTAATCATTAGGTAAAAAGCAACATTTCAGAGGTGTCAGGGTGATGGTGGAATATTTTCAATTTGAATTCTAGTTAAAATATTTTATTCGTTTTGTTTAGAATGACAACCTTTGCTGTTTTGAATATTAAAATTGCTATATTTTCTAACGATTTGATTTTTAGTGCATTTTAGTAGATGATCTTTGATGCTATTTCCTCAAATAATGATGCAAGTAAGAGATGTAGTTTTTGGTATCAGTATTCGGTAATCTTCAACTTGTTCCTCGTAAATTCCTACTATAAAATAAACTGAACCCTCATTTTATGTCCGTGTTTTTGCAATAAATGTTTTAAAATAAACAAATATATATGTTTGCAATAAATGTTTTAAATAAAGAAAATATATATGTTTGCAATAAATGTTTTTAAATAAAGAAAATGTATTCAGTATTGTAAAATAACGGGTGCAAGAAAAATAAAACATTTATTGCAAAAACACGGACATAAAATGAAGGTTCAGTTTATTTTATGGTAGGAATTTACGAGGAACAAGTTAAGGATTACCCAGTATTCATTATACTAATACAACTTTCGCGTCCCTGGACAATTTGATTTTTTTTTTAAAGTGAAAAATCAACATAACCTATTGGTACATACATATGTATTTTAGTAGTATTTTTCTAGTATTGGAGAATTGAAAATCAAATGCTCGAGTACAGATGTAAGAGCTGTATGTATCTGTTATAGAGTACCCTACATTTAAGTTATGATTGTTACCATTGGTTTCAAAGCAGTGTGTTAGCCACGTATCAAGACAACGGGCATGTTACCAATGGTAACAATCACACCATAAATGTATACTAGAACAAATATATATATATATATATTTTAAGAATGGAAAGGAGTAACCTACTCGAGTTTCATTGACTGATTCTTCAGGGTTACTTTAAATTAATCGAGTTTACAATTAATCTTAGGTGTTATAAACATATATATATGTGTGTATATTCTATTTTTGGTTGATCATTTTTTTTTTTTTTTTTTTTTATCATTTAAAAAATTTTTTTTCCCTTATCTAATCATTTTTTTTTTTTTTTTTTCACTCTTTTTTTTCCCTAAGTTTTTTTTTTTAATTTTTTATTCAGCTGAACATCTTTTCTACATTTCCTTTCATTTTACTTTCCGGTCTTCCTCTTCAGCATTTCCCTCTTTCTCCTCATCAGGTTTCCTCATTCTCTCTTCATTTTTCCTTCCTTTTTTTTATTTTTAAAAAAATTTTTTTTATCCATTTTCAAAGCAAACATAACTGTTACCATCGCACTGTCATTGTTGCTATTGTTGTTGCTTTTTTCATGTCCTCTCAAAATCCTTAGCATCATCGTCTGCTTTCACAAACTCTCGGTCGGTAAGTGCTTCTCACATAGCATGTATTATCTTTATCGTTTATTAATGAATTTTGAATCATTTGATCAATCTACCATAATAATGGCTGACATGCAAATGACTTCAGGGGAGATAACTGCTCTGATTGGACATTGTCGGTGTAGATATTTGATTAACATCAAATTAAAACATCAAACAATTTTTTTTTTCTTTTCTTTTTATTAATTCTTCATTTGCTGAACGGCCATCTTTGGCAACTCTAATTCAATATCAAATCTATAGAAATTATGGAAAATATTGCTAAGAAATGAAAAAGGGGAAGTACTCTATAATTTTGAAAGCAAACACAACCATTACCATCACACTGTTACTGTTGCTATTGTTGTTGCTTTTTTTGGTATCCCCCGGCATCATCATCATCTTTTATCATCATTATTATCATTTTTTTATTAAAAGTATTAATCCAAGTTAAGAAATAAGAAATGTATACATTTGACTTCATTTCATATTCCACTAACATCTGTCCGGTAGACTTTGGTAAAAATTTACGTTCCTGAATTCATAGTCTTTTCATTATTATTATCGTCTGCTTTCACAAACTCTCGGTCGGTAAGTGCTTCTCACATAGGATGAATTATCTTCTACTTTATCGTTTATTAATGAATTTTGAATCATTTGATCAATCTACCATAATAATGGCTGACATGCAAATGACTTCAGGGGAGATAACTGCTCTTGAACATAAATTTTTTTTTTTTTTTTGCATATTCTATTTTGTCGATAATATTTTTTGCTGGTACCAAGGAATCTTCAAAGCTCTTTTTTATTTTCATTTTCAGCACGTTTGTTCGAGCTTATCAGAACTTCAAAGCTTATTGGTTAACTGTAAATTAGATACAGATAGATATGCATCTTGTATCCATGCATCCCAGTATTTTTCTTTTTTCTTCCCTCACCATTTCAAGCTAACTGTAAATTAGATACTGATAGATACGCATCTGGTGTCCCTGACACACAAAGATCTAAAAGGACGCAGTAAAATTGTATCCATGCATCCCAGTATTTTTCTTTTTTCTTCCCTCACCATTTCAAGCCAACTGTAAATACATTTCAATAGTTTCTTAGAAATGAATTACACGGATAGGTTACAAGGTAGGAGTTAGTCGGTTTTAGTTGGGACCCATAAATTTTCCCATGGACTCATTCAAAGCAAAAATGTGTGTCCCAGGATGCACTAAATCAAAAAGCTTATCAGCATCACTGCTTATTCATTGACTGACTCTCATATTGTTTCGTTCCTAAGGTTTTGGCCTGCAAAAGATGCAGAATCTAGTTTTCAGCCTGGTAGCAGAAGAGGACATCAGATTTGCTAAGACTTTATTTCTTTTACTTTTTATTTCTTTTAGAGATGGGAATGAAACAGACAATGAAGTATTCAGAAGTGGATCTGAATCGCCCCAATTTAAAACCGAAGTAGAATCAAAACCAAGACGTGCCACGGTCAGTGGCGGCTCCCCAACTCTTGCGCGTCCATCTCTTGTCATTGAAGATCTTGATACCCCAACCAAGGAATCCTCACCCACCATCTCACCTGATGAAATGAGTGAAGAACTCAAAGACTCGGATTGCAAAGATGAAAAACAGGATTCACAAGAATTGGTAAAAGGTAAGAATTTCTCTCTCTCTCTCTCTCTCTCTCTCTCTATCTCTCTCTCTTGTGTCTTTTTTTTCTCTCTCTCTCTCTCTCTCTCTCTCTCTCGTGTCTTTTTGTTTTCTTCTTTCTCTCTTCTCTCTCTCTCTCTCTCTCTCTCTCTAGTGTCTTTTTGTTTCTCTTTGTTTTCTCTCTCTCCTCTCTCTCTCTCTCTAGTGTCTTTTGTTTTTTCTCCTTCTCTCTTCTCTCTCTCTCTCTTCTTCTATTTGTTTTTTTGTTTTCTCTCTCTCTCTCTCTCTCTAGTGTCTTTTTGTCTTTCTCTCTCTCTCTCTGTCTTTTTTGTTTTTTCTTCTCTCTATCTCTTCTCTCTAGTGGTCTTTTTTTTCTCTTTTCTCTCTCTCTCTCTCTCTCTCTATGTCTTTTTTGTTTTCTCTCTTCTCTCTCTCTCTCTCTAGTGTCTTTTTGTTTTTCTCTCTCTAGTGTCTTTTTGTTTGTTTTCTCTCTCTCTCTGTGTCTTTTTGTTTTTTCTCTTCTCTCTCCCGTGTCTTTTTGTTTGTCTCTCTCTCTCGTGTCTTTTTGTTTTTTCTCTCTCTCTCTGCGTGTCTTTTTTTGTTTTTTTCTCTCTCTCTCTTCGAGTCTTTTTGTTTTCTCTCTCTCTCGAGTCTTTTTTGTTTTCTCTCTCTCTCTCTCTAGTGTCTTTTTGTTTTCTCTCTCTCTCTCTCTCTGTAGTGTCTTTTTTTGTTTTCTCTCTTCCTCTGCTTCCTCTCTCTCTCTCTAGTGTTTTGTTTTCTCTCTCTCTGTGTATCTTTCTCTCCTCTCTCTCTCTCTCTCTCTCTAGTGTAATCTTTGTTTTCTCTCTCTAGTGTATCTTTTTGTTTCTCTCTCTAGTGTGTCTTTTTGGTTTTCTCTCTCTAGTGTGTCTTTTTTTTTCTCTCTTCTCTAGTGTGTCTTTTTTTTCTTCTCTCTAGTGTGTCTTTTTTTTTCTCTCTCTCCTCTCCTCTCTCTCTCTTTTTTCTCCCTTCTCTCTAGTGTGTCTTTTTCTCCTCTCTCATCTCTCTTTTAGTGTTCTCTCTCTCAGTGCGTCTTTTTTTACTCTTCTGTGCGTCTTTTTTTCTCTCTCTAGGTGTCTTTTTTTTCCTCTCTCTCTCCTCTAGTGTGTTTTTTTCTCTCTCTCTTCTAAGTGTGTTTTTTTTTTTCTCTCTTCTTCCTCTAGTGTGTCTTTTTTCTCTCTCTCTCTAGTGTGTCTTTTTTCTCTCTCTCTCTCTAGGTGTCTTTTCTCTCTCTTCTCTCTCTTCTAGAGTGTCTTTTCTCTCTCTCTCTCTAGAGTGTCTTTTCTCTCTCTCTAGTGTCTTTTTCTCTCTCTTCTCTCTCTCTCATAGAGTGTCTTTTCTCCTTCTCTCCTCTCTCTCTCTAGAGTGTCTTTCTCTGCTCTCTCTCTCTCTAGAGTGTCTTTTCTCTCCTCTCTCTCTCTCTCTCCTCTCTCTCTCTTCAGAAGTGTCTTCCTTTCTCTCTCTCTCTCTAGAGTGTCTTTTCTTTCTCTCTCTCTCTCTAGTGTGTCTTTTTTTTCTCTCTCTCTAGTGTGTCTTTTTTTCTCTCTCTCTCTCTCTAGTGTGTCTTTTTTTTCTCTCTCTCTCTCTCTAGTGTGTCTTTTTTTCTCTCTTCTCTCTCTCTCTCTCTCTCTTCTCTCTCTAGTGTGTCTTTTTTTCTCTCTCTCTCTCTCTCTCTAGTGTGTCTTTTTTTCTCTCTCTCTCCTCTAGTGTGTCTTTTTCTCTCTCTCTCTCTCTAGTGTGTCTTTTTTTTCTCGTCTCTCTCTCTCTCTGTGTGTCTTTTTTTCTCTCTCTTCTCTCTCTAGTGTGTTTTTTTTTTCTCTCTCTCTCTCTCTCTCGTGTGTCTTTTTTTTCTCTTCTCTCTCTCCTCTAGTGTGCTCTTTTTTTTCTCTCTCTCTCTCTCTCTAGTGTGTTCTTTTTTTTCTCTCTCTCTCTCTCTCTAGTGTGTCTTTTTTTTTTCTCTCTCTTCTCTCTCTAGTGTGTCTTTTTTCTTCTCTCTCTCTCTCTCTAGTGTGTCTTTTTTTGTCTCTCTCTCTCTCTCTCTCTAGTGTGTCTTTTTTTTCTCTCTCTCTCTCTCTCTAGTGTGTCTCTCTCTCTCTCTAGTGTGTCTTTTTCTCTCTCTCTCTCTCTCTCTCTCTCTAGTGTGTCTTTTTCGCTCTCTTAGTTTGTTTTTCTCTCTCTTCTCTCTCTCTCTCTCTCTCTCTATGTGTCTTTTTTTTCTCTCTCTCTCTCTCTCTCTCTCCTCCTTAGTGTGTCTTTTTCTCTCTCTTTCTAGAGTGTCTTTTTTTTGTCTTGCTTTATTGAAAAGATTTTTCTGTTTTTGTTAAATTTTTTCTTGGAGTATGTTGGGGCTCAAATTTATAGCATATAAACAGTCACAAATTCATCATGAAAATCTGAGATGAGGTCCAAATAATTGATATGGAGCACCATTTGGAAAGGAAGGCATTTGGAAGAGATGGTGGTAGTGGTGGCGGCGGCTAATCAACCCTAATTCAATTAAATTCAGATTTCAACACTATATGGTTTTCTCTTCAGGAAATGTTCATGGTGTAATGGTTATCATCATAGGATATGGACACTACTAACTGAGTTCAAATCCTGGACAAGGCTGTTTACATTTCACATAGCGCTAATAACCTTGGGAAAGTTATGAATCCAACTATTCTCCCTTCAGCTATGGATAAATAGTAGGGGAGACTGGGGTCTTTAATCTTGGTATGGCAACTGGTCTAGGAGACGGAAAACTCTGGATTTAAACCTGTTGAACTCCACATAAGAAATTGACCTGGTGTCACATCCTAGTTATGTGGAGGGGTTGGGTAAATACATGTTTGTTTTTTTTTTGCTTGGCAAATTGGATGTTGGAGACCCCCCCCTGTGTATAATTTGAAATCAGGGGGACAGTTGTTGTACCCCAACTGCTGGAATGGCCTATTTTCATTCAAAATATTTTTGTGTACATTTACCTCCTCTTCCTTCTCCTCCTTCTTCTTTCGTAACGATATCCTAATCCGTTACTATTCTTGTATTGTTTGTATTTATTTATCCCCCCACTTGATTGTGTCTATCACCCTGTTATCAAACAGTCTTGTCGGTGGGGCTTTACAATACACAGACCACACCTCTGCAGAGGGGTTAGACCCCCTCCCCAAATAGGGCTACCTGTTGTCCGTGGGCAGCGGCCCATGATGCTTAAGGACAGAATCCTGGTGGATGAGCAGTCCATGAGATGACCTTACTTAGGCTAGATGGGCAGTCGGAGAGATCACCTCCAATCGGCTGGCCAAGTCAAACCCTAGCACCTATATGATTGCTCTGACCCTATTTCCCTTGTGGCAAATCCTAACCCTTTTTATCACATGGGTGCTAGAAGGTGGTAGCTGAGGGTCTTCATGTCCTGTGTAAGACATTAAACTCTAACTAATAGTGAGGTTCCAGGTCTGGGGAATGTGAAGCACTCCTTCATCACCATTTCTCCCTGCTCCACTCTGACCTGGAGTGGTACTAGCTGTTAGGGTCTCATCTATGGGTTAAATAGAAAATTTGTTTACAAAAAACCCCGAAAAACTGAGTTTTAAAAATTTTGTTCTAAACTATCGCTTCAAAACTTTGCCGGCATTAAATTACCCACTGCGGTTGATATGCCGTAAAACAAAACAGAGGTTACAGACACAGGTCCACTATGACCTGGAATGGTAGTACTGTTGGGGTCCCATCTATAGGTTGTATAGAAAAATGTTTGAAACTAATTGAGTACCCATTAAGAATGAATAAAAAAAACATCTTTAGCATAAAATGACCCAACAAGGGTTGACATGCCGTAAAATCCAACCAACCAACACTGTTGGCAGAGCTTAGAATAGATCTACTGTATTTCCTTTTTGAGGGTAAGAACGCCCCTCCCTACAGGAGTGGGTCTCCTTGATATTACACTAAACTGCAACTGATGGTGAGGTTCCACTTCTAGAGATCTGGGGAGTGTAGAGTATCCCTTCGTTGCCATTACACCCAGGTTTCCTCTGACCCGGTAGTGGTAGTATCTGTTAGGGTCCCATCTCTGGGCCAAATAAATCTGTTTCAAAATCATTTATATTCATTAAGTTAAATTACCACCAGCAGAAAATTCGGCAAGCACCGCGTACAACATGCAGAACACTGGACAGCTATTTCAACCTTATTTCCAGTGTTCCGCATGTCGTACAGAATTTTTTGGTCGTGGTAATTTAATCTAATTAAGTATACTTAATTCCTGTATGTACACATTCTATATTTATATTCAATAGGATTGTCAGCAAAAGAGAAAAAAAAAAAGGAAATTCCCCAAAAACATTTTTAAAAAAAATGTGAAATGAATACAATTCCCTAACTTCTAGGCATGAAATAAACCTAGGCTGGTTGACATGCCGTTAAAAACAATAAACCAGTCATTGGATGAATCTAAATGGAAAGTGTATATTAACAAATTTTACTAATGATTCATAAAGTCTCAAAACTTGTGTAGCGATTTGAGAGGCATCAGTGTTGAAGAAATAGTGAGCTTGGCTGATCTTGGTCAAAGAGGACCTAGTCATGATTAATGAACCTTTGGTGATTCTGACGAGACAAAGAGGCTGAATCCACATAAAAGCAATACACATTTTCATCCAATAGACAATCAGCCAAAACATACAAACTAGCCAGGGTCCCAGCTTAGACAATTTGCTACGCTTATCTGTACTGCAAGTTTCTGTTAACTCCAAGCTGTTGCTGACAATAAAACTATATTTACTATAATATATATATATCATATAATATATGTAAGGGCCGGGTTAGCTCAGTCGGTAGAGCGTTTGGCTAGAAACCACAAGGTTCCTAGTTCGATACCCGCCCCCGCCAACTCAGCTTATGAATAGCACAGGGATCTGTGCGGTAAAGTAAGGAGCTGATGGTAGGTGTGGCGCTCCACCTCAGACGCTAAAAATAATCTCCTTGGTCTAGTGCTAGTGAAAAGGGATAGACTCCCTCGCTGCATGGCTGATACTGACATTAGGCCGCCCGACGACTTTTACTTTTATATTAATTATATATATATATATATATATATATATATTATATTATATCAATAAAAGAAGGAAGACTCAACACCGTAATTCCATAATAAATTTATTTTCGAACCAAATTGGGGCCCATATAAATCCAAGTTGATTTAAACCGGCTCCCCAAATTTTCGTCTCATCAGATGTTTCAATTCACTTATGGACAAGCACATCACAAAAACCCCCAAAATGCTGAATATTAAAAAAATATATAAATTCAAACAAAAACAAAAAAATAAAAAATATAAAAAATCCTTTTAACAGTATAGGATTGTAACTATAGAAACAGGAAGTGAATGACAAAAAAGAGATACATTTCAAGGTTGGCTTCTTAGGGTGTCCAGACAGACAAAAAAGTGACAAGACAGAAAAAAAACAGAGTAGTATATTAAAATATAAATAGACAAGTAAATAAAAAACTTTTTAAAAATTTAAACATTAGAGTATAATGATGTATAAAAGAAAATACTAGTTATGATATAAATAATAAAAATAAATTAATAGTAAAATTTTTTATTTACTTGTCTATTTATATTTTAATATACTACTCTGTTTTTTCTGTCTTGTCACTTTTTTGTCTGTCTGGACACCCTAAGAAGCCTACCTTGAAATGTATCTCTTTTTTCTCATTCACTTCCTGGAATGATATCAAGCTCTGTTGGTTTAGAAATATAGCACTCATATTATCTACAAAATATATATATATCATTAAATGACCACGACCAGCAAATTCAGCGAACAACTAATATGACCTGTGGAAATACTGGACAGCTGTTTCAACCTATTAAGCCTCATCAGCAGTGTATACTGTGATTTCCCTCGGCGGAGATCGATATATATATATATATTATATATATATATATATATATGAGAAGAAAATATTTTCAAAAATATAACAAACACAGGATGTTACGATCAGGGGAAACACTTTCATGTGTCAATACTTAAGTATTTTGGTATTAGACCATCATCAGGACACTGTTAAGGAATGTTTTTGTGAGGGACAAAATGAAAAATGTTAAGTGTATAGCGAATGTGTGAATATGATGTCATTAACCGTTAATTTTTATATGTGCGTTTGTTTACGAAAGCTGATGACGTGATCATTGCATGTTCAAAAATGGAAAGTGAAGATCACATTCCTTAACACTGTCCTGATGATGGTCTAATATGGAAATACTTAAGTATTGACACATGAAATTGTTTCCCCTGATCGTAACATCCTGTGTTTGTTATATTTTTGAAAATATTTTCTTCTCATATTGTCGGATTAATTTCCTCACCGTATTCCCATATATATATATATATATATATATATATATATATATATGAGTATGAGTATGAAAAGGTGGAATGAAAACATCACACAATGCTGTTAAAGAGAAAACAATTTATAATATAATCATAGCTGATACTGATCAATATTTCGATTTAAAAAAAAATCATCATCAGAGCTCATTCACTCCGTGGTGTTTGGGTCGGAGAAAAATGTCAAATCAGTTCACAAAAACAAAAAACCTTAATTCTGCAAAAACGAACGAAAGTTGTTACATTATTCACCAATGTGGTCATTCGCGCCATATTTTTATCGGTCATGTATATCTTTTTTGTCGGTGAACCCTCCATTGTAGCGGATTTTGAGATGTTGGCAACAAGACAAATTAACTTACTCGAAAGGGGATGGGTATTAAAAAATGTGACGGTTGGAATTCAAAAGATTTTTAGAAAAGGAATTTTTATGATTAATTATTTTTTATGTTCTGTATTTCATAAATTAATTATTATTATATTTTTTTTTTTATATAAAGTAAAAAAGTTATGGACGGAATTTGTTATTATTTTAGATATGTGAAGCATTTGGATCTAATGTAAGGTTTTTATTTTCAAAACCGAATTCAAAATCAAACCACGGAGTGAATGAGCTCTGATGATGATTTTTGTAAAATCGAAATATTGATCAATATCAGCTATGATTATGTTATAAATTGGTTTCTCTTTAACAGCATTGTGTGGTGTTTTCATTCCACTTTTCCTACTCATACTGTCGGATTCATTTCCTCTCTTTTAACTTATATATATATATATATATATATATATTTATTTTTTTTTACTTGAAGGCACTTACAACGCATGTATCGCATAAAATTCAATACTTTTTCTTATAGAAAATGAAATTGACAAGTGTAATCCCGGCAAAGGATCGCCCGTGTGTAGAATGTCGTACAGACTGTTTCGACTGTTGAGACTTAATAAAGTCGAAACAGTCTGTACGACATTCTACACACCGGGCGATCCTTTGCCGGGATTACACTTGTCAATTTCATTTTCTATAAGAAAAAGTATCGAATTTTATGCGATACATGCGTTGTAAGTGCCTTCAAGTAAAAATTTAATATATACTTTATTCAGCAACGTTTCTAAAATAAACAAACATCCAAAAATCTTATATATATATATATATATATATATATATATATATATATATATATATATATATATATATATATATATATATATATCAATAATTTGTTATAAGGGACTTTTTCTTCATAACGTATGTTTCCTAGACAATTTTGGCCGTTTCATCTGATTCTGTGTCCAGCCACAAGAAGCTGCATGTGCAAACCAACTAGATACTGGTCTTAGTTACAATGCTCCACCTGCTTCTGAGTT
Source organism: Doryteuthis pealeii (assembly GCA_023376005.1). Taxonomy (NCBI): domain Eukaryota; kingdom Metazoa; phylum Mollusca; class Cephalopoda; order Myopsida; family Loliginidae; genus Doryteuthis; species Doryteuthis pealeii. Next base: position 45,622,320 of record CM042165.1, on the reverse strand, counting down.
TGGCCTCACCTGCTCTATTGTCTATAAAAGCAAGAATACCCGATGCATGAGGTACCCTTTTAAAGGGGGTAATGCTGACAGGAACCAGCAAGTTTTTGGCATTGCCCCCAAAATTTGCATTTGTGCTCGGGAGAGAGTCTCTCTCAGAATTTAACCTTGTGTAATACATTTTTATCCCTCCATGTCTTGAAAATATCTTTTTTGTATATCCTCATATCTAGAAAATGTTTTTATTTATTTATTTATTTTTGTATATCCTCATGTCTAGAATGTGTCTTTTTTTGTATATCCTCATATTGAGAAGATGTTTTTTTTGTATATCCTTGTATATCCTCATATTGAGAAGATGTTTTTTTTGTTTTTTTGTATATCCTTGTATAACCTCATGTCTGGAAAATTTTTTTTGCATATCCTCATATCTAGAAAATAGTCTCTTTCTTTTTTTTGTATATCTTCATGTCTAGAAGGTGTCATTTTTTTTTTTTTTTATATCCTCATATTGAGAAGATGTTTTTTTTGTATATCCTTGTATAACCTCATGTCTAGAAAATGTTTTTTTGCATATCCTCATATCTAGAAAATAGTCTTTTCTTTTTTTTGTATATCTTCATGTCTAGAAGGTGGTTTTTTTTTTTTGCATATCCTCATATTGAGAAGATGTTTTTGTATATCATTGTATAACCTCATGTCTAGAAAAACATTTTGTTGTATATCCTCATATCTAAAAAAAAAAATTTTTTGTTTATAATCTCATATCTAGAATTGTTTTTTTTTTTTGTATATCCTCATATCTAGAAGTTGCTTTTTTTTTGTATATCATCATGTCTACAGGGTGTTTTTTAAATTTTTTTTTTTAAATATCCTCATATCTAGAAAAAATTTTTTTTTTGTATATCCTCGTGTCTAGAAGGTGTTTTTTTTTTTGTATATCCTCGTGTCTAGAAGGTGTTTTTTTTTTTGTATATCCTTGTGTCTAGAAGGTAATTTTTTTTTTTTTTTTGTATATCCTCGTGTCTAGAAGGTGTTGTTTTTTTTTTTGTATATCGTGTCTAGAAGGTGTTGTTTTTTTTTTTTTGTATATCCTTGTGTCTAGAAGGTAATTTTTTTTTTTTTTGTATATCCGTGTCTAGAAGGTGTTGTTTTTTTTTTTTGTATATCCTCATATTGAGAAGATGTTTTTGTATACCTTGTATAACCATGTATTTTGAAAATGTTTTTCTTTTTTTTTCTTTTTTTTTTAATATCCTCGTATCTAGAAGTTTTTGTTTTTCTATATCCTCAAAATGTATATCCTCATATCTAGAAAATGGTCTTTTTTTTTTTTTTTTTAACATCCTTATGTCTAGAAGATATATTTTGTATATCCTGATATCAGGTGTCTGTTGCGTTTGGTTACCTTCCTGGGAATATTGAATGTATACAACAAACCAAGAAATATGGTAATTACCAGCACCCAACTCCCTGCCAGCACCCAACCTCTGCCAGCATGCAGTTCTCATCACTTTTGACCTTCCATAATCGCCATTTATCTCCTTTAAAAATGCATGAGAAAGTAAACTTATATACCAGGTGTCGTTTGCAGTTCAGTGCATTCTGGGAATTATTTTTTTGTTTTTGTTTTTTTGACCGAGTTTCATCTAAATAATTAGCAAGTAGAATTAAGAAGATGAAGGATAATACTAGTGAAAATTTTAAATAACTAGAAGTGGCTCCCCGGCGTCACCTGGGGAGAGGTAAAAAAGGTAGTCTCATAGATCCATCTATCCATGTATAAAGGGCAATTGTGTGTACGTGTATGTCCGAAAGTAAATATATATACACATTAAATATCACCAGGGCTTAGTGTTATAACGCGCTTAGTGAGTAATAAGACGGGTAGTCCAGTTGACGTTAACTCTGAGAAGGGGTCACTTCCGCCTTTTATTTGCAACAAAACAAGATGGCTGAAACAGTACTTCTGTTTCATACAAATAATGATAGAACCGGTGCTTCCGGTTCTTAGTATACCCACTCTTAGTATTTGAGCAAAAATAAGAGATTTGATTTATATTCGTGAAGATAATTAAAAAATAAAATTTAAATGATAACAGCATGGATTTTTTTTTTTCCTTTAATATTTTAGATACTAGACATTAACATTTCTTTTCAGAGTAGCTGGATCAATGCAAGGTCTATTTTTTTTACATAGGGATTTAAATGGAGCATCCCACGAGGATTCAACTCACGATTCAGTAATAATGGATCCGCGGGACTAACTTAAAAAAATCCCCCTCTACCCAGGTGATGCTGGGTGGCCGCTGCTAGTTATTGTTAAATTGCGAGTTCTTCCAGGATGCCCATTTAACATCTCTACGTTCTTCAGGATGCCCCATTAACATCTCTACGTTCTTCCACGTTCTTCCAGGATGCCCCATTAACATATCTACGTTCTTCCAGGATCATATCTACGTTCTTCCAGGATGCCCCATTAACATATCTACGTTCTTCCAGATGCCCCATTAACATATCTACGTTCTTCCAGGATGCCCCATTAACATATCTACGTTCTTCCAGGATGCCCATTAACATATCTACGTTCTTCCAGGATGCCCCATTAACATATCTACGTTCTTCAGGATGCCCCATTAACATATCTACGTTCTTCCAGGATGCCCCATTAACATTCTACGTTCTTTCCAGGATGCCCCATTAACATATCTAGTCCTTCCAGGATGCCCCATTAACATTCTACGTAAAAAAAAAAAATCTTGCATTGATCCAGACAATTTGAAAATAAAAATTAAGGTCTCCTATTTAAAATACTAAATGCAAAAAATTCCATGCTGTTATCATTTAAATTTTATTTTTTGATTATCTTCACAAATATAAATCAAAACTTCATTATTTCTGTTCAGAAGGCAAGATCTAGTGATAGTGAATGTGTATATATATTTACTTTGTCATTAATTGTTATATTTTCATAGTTACTTCTGGACATACATACACACAAACTGCCCTTTTATATATGTATAGATAATCATTGACAAAATAAGTAGAATAACTATATACACTATATAAGTATATTTGGATATTATAGATAACTATATAAGTGTCATTAATTGTTATATTTTCATAGTTACTTCTGGACATACATACACACAAACTGCCTTTTATATATGTATAGATAATCATTGACAAAATAAGTAGAATAACTATATACACTATATAAGTATATTTGGATATTATAGATAACTATATAAGTGTCATTAATTGTTATATTTTCATAGTTACTTCTGGACATACATACACACAAACTGCCCTTTTATATATGTATAGATAATCATTGACAAAATAAGTAGAATAACTATATACACTATATAAGTATAATTGGATATTATAGATAACTATATAAGTGTCATTAATTGTTATATTTTCATAGTTACTTCTGGACATACATACACACAAACTGCCCTTTTATATATGTATAGATAATCATTGACAAAATAAGTAGAATAACTACATAAGTGTGTGACTAAATATCAATCTCAGAAATCACTAGTTTATTGATGAAACTTCAGGTGTGTGTATTTTTGAAAGTCCGAATCTTGTTAAATAAACTTTTTTATGATTTGTTAAAGTAAATAGCAAATATATACACCCTCTGTTTTTATTATAAAGAAAGAAAAGGGAAGAAAAAATACATGCTACACAGAAAAATTATAAGAAAGAGTAGGAGAAAGATAAAAAGAAGGGGTGGGTGCATGGAAGCAATAATGCTAATTTGTTTCAATCGAACATAATGAAAAGATGAAGAAGAAGGAAAAGAAATAGTGAGAGAGTTAAATCAAGATTATTATACTTTTTACATATTGAACTATTTTGTAATAGCTCTTAAGTAAACATACCAAACTTTGTAATAATTAGATTATCATACTGTGTTATATCCACAGGTCCTGCTAGTTAATTAGATCTGGTGTGGTGATAATAATATCACCATGAATGACACTATGGTAGAAGTTAATGAATTCCTATTTTTGGGATCAGTGGTATCAGAACGCTTACATGATGTAAAAAGAAGAATAGTTATAGTTTCTGTCTTTGGAAAAAAGAAATGACAACCAAGGTTTGTAATAATTAAATTATCATACTGTGTTATATCCCCAGGTCCTGCTAGTTAAATATATTACAATAGAAATTATATTGAAATTGTGCCAAAAATATTAATCTGCTCATTAATTTCAGAAATATTCACACACAGTTTTCAATCATTTATAATAACTAGCAAATATATGCACGCTCTGGGTGTAAGTATTTAAGTTTTAATGTAATGAAATATTATATTAAATTAGAAAGGCTAATGAAACTATATAAGAATGCAGATAAAAAGATTTGAAACAGAGAGGGGGTATAATCGAAAAATAGAACAACTGAAACTTACTCTTCCATTACTCCGCCTTTCATTGCTAAGTTTTCCTAATTTAACTATTTAGGTAAAATAGGAAGTAAAGAATAAAATTACAGTTATTTCTTCTTGTTAATGGATTTCTTTTAAGATTTATCCCAAAGATTTTTGCTCATATTCATTAAGATAAAACCAAACAGTTAGAAATCAATAATACTAAGCACATATTTATTAAAATCAAATTTTTAATATCAATATGAAAATTAGCCTTCCCATTCACACTGTAAACCGCTATTTTGTTGTATATATAAATACAATTGTATGTTATTAGTATGTAGATATGGCCAAAATATCTAACTCCGGTTTCGACTGGACCTTACAAACTAACATTGTTGATCCCAGGGGGCTATCCCACTAGGCAGGGGTGGGTTTATTGCCCAGTGCCTGAGGCACCTCCCCTTGAGGGGGAATGCTGATGGGATCAACACATTTTTTGCACCCACCACCCATGAGTCACGGCTTGTGGGTGGTCCCACATTAATAGGGCCTTGTGCATTCTTCATCATCTGGTCATGCTGTATCAAGTATTTATATCCAATACTAATGATTTTCAAACATATTTATTTGACTCTTAGATAACACATTAGTAGATACTGCCACACCAGGTTAGAGTGGACCTGGGAGTAATGGCAATGAAGCATTTTAGAATTTGCAAGAACAGAATGAAAATAAGTAAGTAAAGTTGTTGGGGTGGCCTGAAGTTGGTATCAGCTAGACAGCGAGGGAGTCTATCCCCCTTTCACTAGTGCTAGACCAGGGAGATTGCTTTTGCTGAAGTGGAGCACCACACCTACCATCAGCCCTCCACTTTGCCACACAGATCAGATTACCAAAACTGTGCTACTCATGCGCTGAGTTGGGGACCGGCATCGAACGAGGAACATTGCGATTCCTCGGCAGGTGCTCTACTGACTGAGACCCTAAACCTACATAGCTGTCCACAACTTTAACCAACCATGTTTATGGTAACCCTAACCTGTTAAATAGGCCTAAAGAAAAAAAATTGAGTCTTTGAGTGGAGGGGTGGGGGATAAGTTAATGGGGGTGGTGGTGGTGGATTGGTGGGGAGGGATTGACACAGACAGGCTGTAAATAATGTGTAACTGTCTATAAATAAATTTCAGTAGAAAACAGTATCTTATTACCTTCACAGTCTCCCCACACACTACAACGTGCCCCCCCCCTAATTGGCTCCCCTACCCGACCTCACTCCAGTACAGTCAAACAAATGTTACCACAGAGACAAACTTTAAGTGCAGAAGAATCAGAAAAAAAGGAATTAAGATTCTTTCCCCCCCCCCTTTACTTTTCTTCTTAATCCAAAAAAAAAAAAGGAGATACCAGAAAAATGGAATCGGTTTTGATAGAATTCAAATTCTGGTAGAGACTTTCATTCAGATGGGGGGGGGGTCCTCGTAGCGTAATATTTAATGTACTGGTCTGTGACATCGCAGTAAGTTAGTTATATATATGTATGCCAGAAGGTGGAGGCTGAGGGTCAGTGTCCTCTATATGACGTTAAACTTCATCTAATTGTGAAGTTGTCGAGCTCTGGGTAGTGTGGAGTACCCCTTCATCACCATTGCTCCCAGGTCCACTCTGACCCCGGAGTAGTAGTACCTGTTAGGGTCCCATCTATAGGCTAAATAGAAAAATGTGTTTATAAAAAAAAATTGATTATCCATCAAGAATGAATGTATTTCAAAACTTTGTCGGCAGTAAATGACCCACTGAGGTTGATATGCCATAAAACAAACCAATCCAAACGTGTTTCAATATGAAAATATTAGGCCTGCTGATAAAAAGGTATCAAAAATGACTCCAACTTGTCTAGGTATCTTAAAAGACGCCCTATTTGGCGGCAATTAAGATAGCTCCTGCAAAGGGCTTTTGATTCGGCCTTTAACCCAACAATAACACTTTATGCATTAAGTACATATCAAATTTTGATTAAACTTGAACAATATTCAGAGATCCTGATAGGTACACGTCCTGCGTCCCTGATGCATAAAAATCTAAAAGGACATAGTAAAAGCATATCAATGCATCCCAGTGTTTTTCTTTTTTCTTCTCTCACCATTTCAAGCTAACTGTAAATACATTTCAATAGTTTCTTAGAAACAAATTACACAGGATAGGATACAAGGTAGGACTTAGCCAGCTTTAGTTGTTTCCCCGTGATCATAAATAAAAACCCTACAATCTATTAAGAAATTTTAGTTGGAACCCATTAAATATCCTGGGGACTCATTCAAAGCAAATATGTGCATCCCAGGATGCACTAAATCAAAAAGCTATCAGCATCACCAAATATTTTCCAAACAATAAAGTTTTTGTCACTTAATTTAAAAACAATTTGATGTATATAGGTCCTTACTTTCTATACAAGCAATCATTTCTATTCCATAGGTGACTTTCACTGGATTTCACAATTAATTTTGATTATTCCCAAATTTATTTCCAAGTTATGATAATTATTATTATACAAAGAAATTTGTTGCAAAAAAATCATTTAGTCTGCTCACAGTCGGTCTGATTCCAAAATGGTATGATATGATGGGCTACGGCTTCTAGGAGTAAATTTGAAAAAATGTGACATTTATTGCAAAAAAATCATGTGAAAGATTGTCAAAAATAATCGCAGTAATTAAAACTTGGGAATCAAACAATTTCACAATTGCAGAGTCTGGATTTGGCCCGAATTGCTTTTTAATTTGCTCACAAGTCAGCCGGATTCCAAAATGGTATAAAATGTTGAGCTACGGCCTCTAGGAGTAAAGTTGAAAAAATGTGACACACTGATATATGCATTTATTGAGAAGTTTTTCAGCTGTGCAAATTTCTTTTATTCAATTTTTTTTTCTAAATTCAGTCTCAATATTTTTTAATCCAACTTTATATTCATGTATTTTTTTATTTTTTTTTTATATTGTTTTTTTTTATTGTTTTTTAAAAAATTTTCTTTTATATTTTTATAAAGGTTAACATGACTATGAAAATGATTTTTTTGATCCTGTATGAATAATGTTGTATGACCCATGACGATGACTTTTTGTCACTCTTTATTGGAATGTAGCAGCCATCTTGTCCCTTATTTCTCAAGATGAGATGATTCGAGGAGGCACATTGCATTCGTTGCTTCCACCGATTCCAAAGTTTTTCCCCCTACCCCACCAAGAACTCTGTTGTCTGCCGCGAATAGTGTCTCTGTTCTTTCCGAAAAATTTTCCCAACGCCGAAAAACACGTGTCCCATTCCAACAGCTGCTTTTCCAATTGAAGTGTTTTCCTTTCTGATCCCAAATCCAGGCTTAATAAGTCTCTTACCCCCTCACTCACCCATATTTATATGGATTTAACCCTTGCTCCTCTTTTGTAATGCTCTATTGTCAAATCCCTATCTCCCTTTATTTGTCATTTTGTAACCCCCTTTTTGTCTCGGCGCCAGCTGAGGGTCTTAGTGTCCTGGGTATGACATTAAACTCTATTTGATGGTGAGGTTCAAATTCTGGAGCTCTGGGGAGTGTGTAGTACCCCTTCATAACTGATAAGTTCAAATGTTGCAGTCTAACCATGCAGTTACTAGCTCTCCCAATGAACCAACTATGACAGATTAAATAATTACTGCCACTACTGCCAGGAACAGTCCATTAAGCTGAGGAGGTGTTTGATTGTTCCACTGTCCAATAGTTAATAATCTGTTACAGTCATTTCCAGGCTGCAGGTTCAATCCTGGTTAAGGGTGAGAGTAACACAGAATAATAATTAACAATAACCATTGCTCTTAGGTCCACTCTGATCTGGAGTGGTAATACTTTTTAGGGTTCCATCTATGGGTTAAATAGAGAAAAAAAAAAGTTTGCAAAAATGTGTTTAAAACAAAATGCAAAACGTCTCAGCATTTCGGCATAACATAACTCTATCTATCTATCTCAGTCTATTCCAAACTATATATCCATCTTCATATATAAACAAGAATTACGACAAATTACGATAAATAAACAAGAATTACGATGAGCTGGGGTTGTTATTTTGATAGTCACTGGGTAGCAATTTTTGAGGCAGGAGACCGGGATGCACTTCCTCATAAATTACCCAAGCAAGCAACCTACTATCTGATGGTGAAGTTCCAATTTTGGAGCTCTGGAAAATGTGGATTACCACATCATCACCATTGCTCTTGGGTCCACTCTGATCTGGAGTGGTAGTACCCATTAAGGTCCCATCTATGGGTTAAATAGAAAAACTGAGTTTCCATGAAGAATGAATAAAACAAAATGTCTTCAGCATAAAATAACCCAACAAGGGTTGACATGCCATAAAAACCAACCAACAACCAACCAGGGAGGCACCTGTGACAGTTATTGTCTTAAAGTGGATTAGAATACATTGCAAGTTTCATTCATCCCCAAGTATGTTCAAGTGGTGGGCCCATCTCAAGTTGTGCTGGACAAGTATCTCGTACATGCCAGGGAGTCCAGTTCTCTCCAGGATGGTCCTGTTTGAAACATGCTGCCCCATTTGACATTTAATATACTGAGCAAGTGATGCATCATGTAGACAAGTAGTCTGTAGGCATCTGCTTTGTATACCATCCAGGCTTCCGCACTGTACAATAATAAAAAAATAACTTAAAAACAAGAAAATATAAAGAATAAAAGATGATAAAACAAATATATAGAAAAATATTTTTTTTATTATAAATATAAATACGAGATTCAAATTTTATTATTGATATAAATAACGAGATTCAAATTTTATTATAATATAAATACGAGATTCAAATTTTATTATAATATGAGATTCAAATTTTATTATAATATAAATAAGAGATTCAAATTTTATTATAGATATAAATACGAGATTCAAATTTTATTATAGATATAAATACGAGATTCAAATTTTATTATAGATATAAATAAGAGATTCAAATTTTATTTCTACAGAATCTGCTTTGGCAGTCTGTCATTCCCCAGTCTGTTCAAGTGTCCAGCTCATCTTGGGTTGCACTGGACAAGTATGTCATACATACCAGGGAGTACACTTCTCTCCAGGATGGTCCTGTTTGAAACCTGCTGCCGCCATTTGACATTTAATATACTGTGCAAGTGATGCATCATGTAGACATGTAGTCTGTAGGCATCTGCTTTGTATACCGTCAAGGAGGGTAGAGAGAACTATAGCACAGTATACTGCACATTTAGTACTCAAGAAGAAGTCTCTGTTGAACCAGACTTGCCTCTTCAGCCGGCCAAAGGCCTTGGAAGCATTGATAGCAATAGCATAATCTTTACAGATCAATGCTGTCCCTCACAATCCTACAACGCCACCACCAGAACGTTTCCTCTCATGAGCCCTCAAATGACTCTTCAATCTCGTTGCAGATTCACAAAGTTTGATGCAAATATGACATAGGAAGGACGTCCTTCCTGTTGTATCAGACAATGAAATTTGATGCTTATGCACCACCATATGCCTCTTAAGACCAGGAGCAGACCTACAGACTGTGTTACAAATTGCACAAGACACATTTGTTCCTGGAGTGTGCATGAATTTTTCCCTGGTGAGATTTCCTGTGATTGACATATCCAGCCTTAGAAAGCAGAATCTGAAAACACGTTTGACATTTCCAACCCTCCATGTTCTCACTAATATGATAGGTGTATCTCTTTCAAGTTGATGCTTGAGGTTATCATGTTCAATTCTTTCACTCTCAAAACTGCATTGATACAGAAACTAGAAGATCAATATATAGTTGCATATTCTATTTTGTGGATAGCGGTATTGCTGGTACAAAGTATATTCGGAGCTCTATTTCTTTTTCCTTTTCAGCTTTCAACAGCATGTTGTTGGAGCTTATTAGAACTTCAGTGCTCATCGGATCTTCAGCAAAGCAATATACAATAATTAATGTTTTCTATGCTTCTAGGAGAGATGAAGTTAGCACAGGGCAATTCCATTGGAGTTGAACACTAGGGTTTGAGTTAAAGAAGTAACATCTATGTAGAATATCCCTATTGATTGAAGGGGAGTGGAAGAATATTCCACTTGGCTGTGGGGAGGAGATGTTGCAGAATATACCAATTGATTGAGGGGGAGAGTGGAAGAATATCCCACTTGGCTGTGGGGGGGATGCTGGAGAATATACCAATTGATTGAGGGGGAGAGTGGAAGAATATCCCATGGCTGTGGGGAGGAGGTTTTGCAGAATGTACCAATTGATTGAGGGGGAGAGTGGAAGAATATCCCACTTGGCTGTGGGGAGGAGGTTTTGCAGAATGTACCAATTGATTGAGGGGGAGAGTGGAAGAATATCCCACTTGGCTGTGGGGGGGGGATGCTGGAGAATATACCAATTGATTGAGGGGGAGAGTGGAAGAATATCCCACATGGCTATGGGGAGGAGGTTTTGCAGAATGTACCAATTGACTGAGGGGAGAGTGGAAGAATATCCCACTTAGCTGTCTTGAGGACATGTAGAAGAGTATCCCAATTGATTGAAGGGGAGAGTATAAGATATCCAATTGATTGAAGGGGAGAGTATAAGAGTATCCAATTGATTGAAGGGGAGAGTAGAAGAATATCCCACTTGGCTGTGGGGAGGACATGTAGAAGAGTATCCCAATTGATTGAAGGGGAGAGTAGAAGAATATCCCACTTGGCTGTGGGGAGGAGGTTTTGCAGAATGTACCAATTGATTGAGGGGGAGAGTGGAAGAATATCCCACTTGGCTGTGGGGAGGACATGTAGAAGAGTATCCCAATTGATTGGGGGGCAGGTGGAATCGGTGATTTTAAATACCAGCGATATTTTCTGATTTTATTTTTATTTCAATTTTATCTTCTCCTTCCCATTTTTTTTTCTTTCTCCTAGCCAGGTTTCCCCATTCTCATTTCGTTTTTCCTTCCTTTTGATCCATTTTCAAAGCAAACATAACCGTTACCATCACACTGTTATTGTTGCTATTGTTGTTGCTTTTTTGCTGTCCCCTCAAAATCATCATCATCTTCATCATCTTTATTATTATCATTATCCTTATCGGTTGACTGTGAACTCATAGGCGTAAATTTTTACTATAGTCTACCGGACAGATGTTAGTGGAATATGAAATGAAGTCCAATGTATATATCTTTAATTTCTCAACTGAGATTAATACTTTTAATAAAAATCAAACTTTAAGGAAAACATAACTTAATATGTTAATTCATCTATAAGTTTTTTCAAAAAATTAAGGAACAGCATTAATTTATGTTGTATAGATTTAAAGTTGTGGCTTAGTGATTCAGTTATACACTTTTTTGACCATAGAACTGCAAAAGTGGACTGTTTTAAATTTTTTTTTTAATTGTTACATCTGAAATAGAAATATTGTTATACTCTGTAAAAATTACCCACGAATAGTGATTTTCAGTTTATTTCAGTATAGGACTTGATAAGTTTATAATCTCAATTCCCTTAAAATAACAACACTGAGGTAAAAAAAAAAGTGTATAACTGAATCACTAGGCAACAACTTTAAATCTATACAACATCAATTAATGCTGCCCTTTAATTAAAAAAAAAAAATCAATGAATTAATGTATTAAGTTATGTTTTCCTTAGAGTTATATTTTTATTAAAAGTATTAATACCAGTTGAGAAATGAAAAAAATATATACATTGGACTTCATTTCATATTCCACTAACATCTGTTTAGTAAATCATGGTACAAATTTAGGCTCCTGAATTCACAGTCTACTTCATTATTATTATCGTCTGCTTTCACAAACTCTCGGTCGGTAAGTGCTTCTCACATAGCATGTATTATCTTTATCGTTTATTAATGAATTTTGAATCATTTGATCAATCTACCATAATAATGGCTGACATGCAAATGACTTCAGGGGAGATAACTGCTCTGATTGGACATTGTCGGTGTAGATATTTGATTAACATCAAATTAAAACATCAAACATTTTTTTTTTCTTTTCTTTTCTTTTTATTAATTCTTCATTTGCTGAACGGCCATCTTTGGCAACTCTAATTCAATATCAAATCAAATCTATAGAAAATATGTAACAGTATTGCAAAGAAATGAAAAAGGGGAAGTACTCTATAATTCGCCGTTAATAGTTATCTCCCTTAAGAAGTTACAATTCTCTTGTTTTGATGTTTTGAATTGACGTGTTTCTTTTACAGTAAATAGTACTTCGTAATTTATTTTATTTTTGTTGACGCTGTTTTGATTATAATATTTTGTTAATTCTTTTATCCCCTCGGAAAAAAGGAATATCGGACGCTGCAGGACAAAGCTATGGCTTTTAGCATAAGTCCTCTACAAGGTATTTTCCAATATTTTCCAATATTCCAACCATTTTATTACACAAATTGTAAATTGCATTGTGTTATGTTGTTGTTTTTTTACCCTTTATCTACCAGAGCGTCACCCCCCCCCAACCGCCCGACTATAAAAATTCCGAATAACGCCCCCCAGCCCCCGAAAATGCCCAAGATTGTCAGCTCTTTGAAAATGGTTTAGAGTTTTTAAAAAAAAATTAATTAAATGAATACATTTCTATTCAGTAGTAAAGGACTCGCTTTGTCAACCATTTCACCATGTTATTGTGGATGGCAATGGTAGATAAAGGGTTAACGTTGGTTAGGCAACCAGTCTAGGAGAAGGCAGACTGGGCTCTTTAACCCTTTATCTACTAGAGCGCCCCAAACCACCTGAAGATCAAAATGTCGTACAACCCCCCACCCCACCTGAAAACACTCAAGATCATCAGCTCTTACAAAATGGTTTAGTTGAAAAGAAAAATGAATTAAATGAATATATTTCTATTCAGTAGTAAAAGATCATCGATACGATACTCTCTTTGTCAACCATTTCACCATTTAACGTTGGTTAGGCAACCAGTCTAGGAGAAGGCAGACTGGGCTCTTTAACCCTTTAACTACCAGAGCGCCTCAAACCACCCGACTATCTAAATGCCGGATCCCCTCCTCCCAAAAACGACCAAGATCGTCAGCTCTTAGAAAATGGTTTAGTTAAAAGAAAAATGAATTAAATGAATAGATTTCTATTCAGTAGTAAAGTATTAGCTATACAATACTCACTTTGTCAACCATTTCACCATGTTATTGTGGATGACAGTAGTAGATAAAGGGTTAACGTTGATTAGGCAACCAGTCTAGGAGAAGGCAGACTGGGCTCTTTAACCCTTTAACTACCAGAGTGCCCCAAACCACCTGAAGATCAAAATGTCGGACAACCCCCCACCCCACCTGAAAACACTCAAGATCATCAGCTCTTAGAAAATGGTTTAGTTGTGTTGAGTATCTGGCCGCCATCCTTGGTTCCAGATGTAGTAAATAAGTAAGCAAGCCAATAAGAATCCGGTGTTATAGTATTCTTTGTAAGTCCGATGTCCAAGATGATCCAAATAGCAATGAGCCAAGGTTAAGAATCAGACTAGTATAAATACAACAACAGCAGCAGCACTGCCAGTGATTGGACAATAGGAATCTCTCCCAGGTCACGTCCCCATAGGCGAGTCTATAAATAGAAGTGACCATCTGGCACACGCCTTATATATCAAAATTCCAACAAGTTGAAAAGAGAAATGAATTAAATGAATACATTTCTATTCAGTAGTAAAGGTTCAACGAAATGATACTAGCTTGTCAACCATTGCACCACACTATTGAATTTAAGATATACCAAAATGTTGTGACTGAGTTATCAACTATTGAATTTAAGATATACCAAAATGTTGTGACTGAGTTATCAACTATTGAATTTAAGATATACCAAAATGTTGTGACTGAGTTATCAAAACAACATTAAAATCCAGAATGGTTAACCTTAAGGACCAGAATCCTGGTGAATGAGCAGACCATGACATGCAACACTCCACTTAGACCCTTACTTAGGCTAGACGGGCGGTCATAGAGGCCACCTCTGATCAATCGTCTGGTCATGTCAAGTCCTAGCACCTATGTGATTGCCCCAACCCTATTGCGATTATGGCAAACCCCAACCTTTTTTTTTTTTATCATATATGTGCTAGAAGGCGGTGGCTGAGGGTCTTCATGTCTTGGGAATGACGTTAAACTCTATCTAATGGTGAGGTTCCAATTATGGAGGTTTGGGGAATGTGGAGCACCCCTTCATCACCATTGCTCTCAGGTCCACTCTGACCTGGAGTGGTAGTACCTGCTATGGGTTAAATAGGAAAAAAATTGTTTAAAAAAAACAAACTTTCTACTAAATTATCATTTATAACAAACTTGAACTTTATCCTATAAACTTATCCCTTAAACTGATTTCCAATCCACTTAGCAACAAACTGCAAACAACCTACTTTCAAAATCAATAAAAATCCTTGGAAAAAAAAGACATAACAATAAATTTGACAATCCCTCACAACCTACAGTTTGGCATAAAATAATCCTGGATGGGTTGACATGCCGTTAAAATCAATCAATCAATCACACAGAATCGTTAACAATACGGTTCATTACCTTTTGTACAGGGAAATATAATAAGGATAGAAAGGAAACACAAAATTCTTACATAGCAGTAACGGCTAATCTGTTGTTAGTAAGACTAGCTAGCAATTTGTCTTGTTGTCCATATCTTGCTATATATGAGTTTCATAAGATGAGATCAACTTCTTGTAGGGAAATTAGGTAGACTGAATTCAGGGCTATACATTTTTACCATAGTCTACCGGACAGATGTTAGTGGAATATGAAATGAAATTTTTAATTTCTCAACTGGGATTAATACTTTTAATGAAAATAAAACTCTAAGGAAAATATAATACATTAATTCATTTAGAAGTTTTTTAAAAAAAATTAAAGGACAGCATTAATTGATGTTGTATAGATTTAAAGTTGTTGCCTAGTGATTCAGTTATACACTTTTTTGACTTCATCGTTGTTATTTTAAGGGAATCAAAATTATAAACTTATCAAATCCTATACTGAAATAAACTATTTGCTGATAATTTTGCTGAGTATTTAACAACATTTCTATTTCAGAGTAACAATAAAAAAAACAGTTCTTAGGTGAAAAAAATTGTTTAACTGAATCACTATGCAATAACTTTAAATCTATACAACATCAATTAATGTTGTTCCTTAATTTAAAAAAAAACTTATAGATGAATTAACGTATTAAGTTATGTTTTCCTTAGAGTTTAATTTTCCTTAAAAGTATTGATCTCAGTTGAGAAATGAAAAATATATACATTGGATTTTATTTCATATTCCACTAACATCTTTTTAGTAGACTATGGTAAGAATTTATGCCCCTGAATTCACAGTCTACCTGAAATTATTCTCCCTCACAACAGAGAGCGAGCACAGGAAAAATTGACGATAGCATTGTCTTGCATGTCGGTCTACAAATCAGAAATGATTGAAAAGATTTTTCTCAAGTCTTGAGTCAATAAAGCTTCAAGCTGGGCTGAAATAGAAATCTTCATTGATTAAAAAAAAAATGACTCACTGTGTCTACTTATAGCTTAGGAGGAGAGAAAAGACTAATATAAAAAAGACCCCAAAAAACATGAGGTTTACTTCTATCAATATAAAAAAAAAAAAGGAAGGGAGGTTGGCTATGGAAAAGAACATTTTCAGGTTCCTATCTCTTTCTTCATCACTTGATGAGAAGGGCAGACGTACAAGTGTATCATTGATTAGTTTTTTGATTTTTTTTTTTCAGTACCTGTGGTTCCATATTCTGTTGCACCAGAAAAATGGTTTTACTGAATCAATATCGGTGCAAATAAATACTGATTCAGTAATACTAGGAAGGATAATAATGAAATTTATTGTGTACAGTGCTCAGGTGCACCACAACTCATCAAAGTCTCATGTCTAGTACACAGAATAATGTATTAGTGTCAGGAACATGAACAGTGTACAGTAATAATATACATGTATGTGTGCGCAGGGGGGTATCAGGTATAGTTTGGTGGACTACAGGAAACATGGAGGCTTTGAAAGATGCAATGTTTCGGCAGCCTACAATGGACGCGGGCAGCTTATTCCATGTCTCAGCAATTCTGAGCATGAAAAAATGTTTCTGAAAGTCATGTGAGCAATGCTGTTTTCTGACTTTGTAGGCATGTCCACATGTGTTAGAAACATGGAGATCAAAAAGGTGCTCAAGGTTGCTGTTGTTAAGATGATTAATGACCTTATGAGCGTTTACCAGGTCAGTTAACTTAAGCCAGCGTTTCAGCGAATCCATTCAATGGCATATAAATCAGTAGGGTTATATTATGTCTTGAGGTTAGGGAATTATGTTCATTTAGTGTAGATGTTTACGTTTTTTTTTTTTTGCCCATGGTTAGTAATACTAGGGTGAGTCAAAAGTTTTGCAATATTTTGCTGAGATTATGAAGGTGATGAACCACACCAGAGTATGAAATGCCCACTCCTTTTTGCTGAGGTTGTAAAGGTGATGAACCACACTGGACTGCGAGATGCTGAGTACTCCTTTTTGCTGAGGTTGTGAAGGTGATGAACCACACTGGACTGTGAGATGCTGAGCACTCCTTTTTGCTGAGGTTGTGAAGGTGATGAACCACAATGGACTGTGAGATACTGAGCACTCCTTTTTGCTGAGGTTGTGAAGGTGATGAACCACACTGGACTGTGAGATGCTGAGCACTCCTTTTTGCTGAGGTTGTGAAGGTGATGAACCACACTGGACTGTGAGATTCTGAGCACTCCTTTTTGCTGAGGTTGTGAAGGTGATGAACCACACTGGACTGCGAGATGCTGAGCACTCCTTTTTGCTGAGGTTGTGAAGGTGATGAACCACACTGGACTGCGAGATGCTGAGTACTGCTTTTTGCTGAGGTTGTGAAGGTGATGAACCACACTTGACTGTGAGATGCTGAGTACTCCTTTTTGCTGAGGTTGTGAAGGTGATGAACCACACTGGACTGTGAGATGCTGAGCACTCCTTTTTGCTGAGGTTGTGAATGTGATGAGTTTAAGACGCCAAGCACTCCTTTTTTTGCTGAGGTTGTGAAGGTGATGAACCACACTAGACTGTGGGATACCAAGCTCACTTGATAGTCCTTTAGTTTACCTTTGTGGCTTGGAGCAAGACCAGAGAATCCATGGTTTTAGGTTTGGTATGGCAACTGATCTAGGAGAAGGAAAACTTTTTGTTACATCCTGCTTGTACAGAGGGGTTTGGTAAATACCTGACCTTGCCTGATTGTCTAGATTCTTGCAAACCAAACAAAATTTCTTCTAAAGATTTAGATCATGTTGCACGTTCATCTTGGTGGCTTTTCAAAACACACGCAGTGAATCAATGTGTAGCGAGAGAAATTACTTACATGGGAGCTCAAAGCGAGCACAAATATTTCTGGCATGCAAAATGAGATCAGGGGGAGTATAGCAGGCAACTACAGAGATTGAACTCACAATCTCCTGATCGGGAATCATAGCTTGAAGTCAGACCCTCGTTGGCGCATATGCAAATTTCTACATTGCTGTGCAGTAGCGCTGTGCATGATTGGCCCGAATGTGGAATCTTGGTCAGGGCAGTTAATGATTATTTAAGTCCTGCCTTCCCACACCAAGAGAGTGGTGTTGATCTTGTTAAAGAGTAAGCTTTGGAGGCTGCTGTAAAATTGTTGCAGGCCGGAAAAAGGCTTTGTCAGGGGATTTTTGCAGTTGCGAGAATGTCTTTTTCTGTGGAGAGATCCAGCTGACTAACCTGACGATTTTCTGTTCTCATTATACAATGATGCATAATGTACCAGCACACCAATTATAATGACTAGCAAATATATGCACCCTCCGGGTGCAAGTATTTAAGTTTTAATGTAATAAAATATTGTATTAAATTAGAAAGGCTAATGAAACTAAATAAGAATACAGATAAAAAGATTTGAAACAGAGGGAGTATAATAAAAGATTTGAAACAGAGGGAGTATAATAAAAAATGGAACAACTGAAACTTACTCTTCCATCACTCTCGTCTTTCATTGTTATTTTTTTCTAATTTAAGTATTTAGTTATAAGAGGAAGTAAAGAATAAAATGACAGTTATTTTATCTTGTTAATGGATTTCATTTAAGATTCATTGAAGAGATTTTTGCTTATATTCATTAAAATAAAACCAAACAGTTAGAAATCAATAATACTAAGCGCATATTTATTAAAATCGATTTTTTAATATTAATATGCAAATTAGCCTTCCCGTTCACACTGTAAACCACTATTTTGTTGTATATATAAATATAATTGCATGTTATCAGCACGTAGACATAGTTAACAGTATTAATAATGTAAGACAATTTTATTAATAATTGAGATTTAGATAAAAATAAAATCATGGAGAATGTGATGTAAATAACTAAGGGAATTGTGACTTGAGTAGGAATATAGTTTCGGTTACAGACAGAAAAACACACAATCTCCATTATAATAAGATATTACATGACCCAAAATGGTAGAACTCTATCTGATGGTAAGGTTCCAGTTCTGCAGGTTTGGGGAATGTGGAGCATCCCTTCATCACCATTGCTCCCTGGTCCAGTACCTGTTAGGGTCCC
The DNA here is from genome assembly GCA_023376005.1 of Doryteuthis pealeii. NCBI lineage: Eukaryota > Metazoa > Mollusca > Cephalopoda > Myopsida > Loliginidae > Doryteuthis > Doryteuthis pealeii. The sequence continues at coordinate 45,603,307 of CM042165.1, read as the reverse complement.
ATCTATGGGTTGAATAGAAAAACATGAGTTTATAAACAAAATTGTATTATGCATTAAGAATGAATTTATTTCACAACTTTGTCGGCATTAAATGACCCACTGAGGTTGATATGCCACAAAACAAACCAAAGTGGTAGATCCTCTTAGGGTCCCATTTATATGTTAAATAGATTTTTACAAAAATGTGGATTAAAAAATGTGTTTTAAAAATAATTGGAATGCTGTGAATTTGGTTATTTCCTATAAGTCTAACATAAACTAAGAGGAACCACTCTTGACTGATAAATTATTTATTCATTTTCCCATTAAACTAACCCTAACCCCGTCTTCTTTTTTCCTAGTAGATCAATAAATGTATAAATAATTTATTAGTCAAAAGTGGTTCTCCCTTGTTTATGTTAGACTTACTGGAAATAACCGTGAATGTTTTATATATATAAATATAAGAATAAAAAATCCACTACATTTCCAATTCCATTTCAATAAAGTTGCAGTCTGAAGAAGCCCATTTAATATGGGTGGAAATAGATCTATAACTGCTAATATGACTGATATTTAAGCATTTTTCTTTATCAAAATATATATATATATATATATATATATATATATATATATATAAACCTCTTAGTGGTAATGATGCTTCAGCCCTGAAACCTTGTCAGATGATAACTCTAGGTTTTTGTTGGATGCAATACTGCTGTTCAAACAGCAGTCATTTTATATATATATATATATATATATATATATATATATATATAAATGACTGCTGTTTGAACAGCAGTATTGCATCCAACAAAGCCTTCATCAGATGATGACTCTAGGTTTAGACAAGGTTTCAGGGCTGAAGCATCATTACCATTAACTAAGAGCACACCAGCAGTGTCTAATGATACCACAATTGCCATATCCACACTGATGCAGTTAGAGCCTTATCTTGGATCTTGTTTTATGTATTTCATCTTGTCTGTATCTTCAGCCTTGGGTAGGTAACCAGTCTAGGAGAGGGATAACTCTGAATTCAAAATTCCTGAGGTCGGTCGTTGATTGGGTTTGTGGCAACCCTTGATGCACCAATTCTTTCCTATTGACTGTGCCAAAAAGTGTGGATGGTCCAACACAAGCCTTCACCACTATAAACAAATCCCTGTGTGGGAGTTCATTGTGTGTATGAACCCTCATACGTCGATAATCGATGGGAGAGTCCATTTTTATATATATATATATATTTAGTAAATGAAGAAAAACTCTAAACTTGCTTCATTACAATAATTTATTTCAACCGTATTAATACGGCATCTTCAGGTAATCACAAGAACATGACTCTCGTAAGAGTCATGTTCTTGTGATTACCTGTAGATGCCGTATTAATACGGTTGAAATAAATTATTGTAATGAAGCAAGTTTAGAGTTTTTCTTCATTTACTAAATATCTTGCTCTGTCCTTCTACTCACTGGTATTAGGTACATTGAGCTCTCCTTATGGTCTACCTGCATCAGCTTGGTTAAACCACACATGGAAAGACCCTAACTACGGGGGGAAAAAAAAAAAAAAAAAAAAAAAAAAAAACTATCTGTGCAGATATTTCTACAAGTCCAGTGAGATGTGCAGGCCTGACTGGCTGTAAGCACGCAGATGTGAGTCTACATACAGCATGATTCATGACCTACTTAACGTCACCGCCTTGCTGATTGAACAGCAACGTGCCTCGGCGAGGATTTGGATGAAGGAGCTGCCCTTGGTTAACACTGTTCACCTAGCCATTTGGGAATTATCTAGAAAAGGTGACCTAAACAAATGCCGATTCACCTATCAAGCTTGCCAGAGACCCGCGCTTCGACGGATGTCCATATTAGCTGGGCGAAAACACAACACAAACAAGGCTAAGAATAGCCACCTGGAATGTCTCAACACTTCTTGAGAGATTGGGAAAACCCTAAACTACGTACTGGTATTGCAATAGGGGAGCATCTCTATATGAGGCCGACATCAATGCCCTTGCAGAAGTCAGTTTCAGCTATAAGAACCACTTGACAGAAGGGGTGGGCTTGATACACATCCTCGTGGAAAGACAGGCCGATGGTAGCTGTAAGAAGTTTGGGGTAAGGTAAGCCCTCCACCCTGAAGCGACACATGACGGACGCCATGGAAACATTTCCTACATTGAAGTCTGACCTGTGTGGCAGGGCTGTATGTTGAGGGTTTCATATGTGTGACAGGGTACATAAAACAATCTGGATCCGTGGGCCATCTGCGTGCTCACAACTGCTCACAACTGAACTACTTGTAGAAATGGCCTTATTCTGTCAAGAAGCGGCAATCACCATATATATATATATATATATATAGAGAGAGAGAGAGAGGTTCACTCTGAGTGCTAGAAACTGTTAGATTCCTATCAGCATTTTTCCTTCAAGACTAGTTGCATTACCAAGGTCAGAGAGCCCAGTCTGACCGACTATTTTACACTGGGAAATTTTGCAGAAAAGTCTTTTGTTATTTTGACACCAAATTCAACAATTTTCACTATATGTTTTATTTAGATTAGCAGGACCTGTGGATATACCACAGTATGATAATTTAATTATGATGTTTGAAATATTTACTTAAGAGCTATTACTAAATAGTTCAATATGTAAAGCATATAATAATCTTTATTTAACTCTCTCACACTTTTTTTCTTCTTCTTTTCATAATAATCAATTGAAACATATTAGCATTATTACTTCTGCATGCATATCCCCCCTCTCTTTTCTTTCTCCTACTCTCTTTCTTTCTTTTTTTCTTCTGTGTTGCATGTCCTTTTTCTTCCCTTTTTTCTTTCTAATAAACACAGAATGGTCCATTATTTAGCTGAGGTGACAATATAAGAAATAAGAATTTGGCGGATAAGCAACACCAGATAATGAGGATTTACATTTTTGCATTTCATCTTGGAAGATTTGGACGGTCTCATTTTTAACCAGAGGGTATTGCAAGATGATAATGGCCGTACAATTAAGAAACACGAGTATTTATTTTATTTAGATTATTGCGGCAAAAGAGAGTAGTAATAAGACTGTCTTGTTAACCGTTACACTACAACAGAGTTTTTCAACAATACTAAATATATTTTCTTTTTTTATTTTAATATTCACTTCAATGTGTATATTATAAAAGTTTAAAATAATGGGTGCAAGAAAAATAAAACATTTATTGCAAAAACATGAACATAAAATGAGGGTTCAATTTATTTTATAGTAGGAATTTACAAGGAACAAGTTAAGGATTACCTAAATCCAATAAGCAAAATAAAGTACTTATTAATAATTTTTGAATACTGAATCTTTTATAAATTTCAAATAAGAAAATGTCATTTGCACAAAATCTGATAAAAAGTGCAATGTCCTTAAAATGTCCCCAATTTGATGTTAAAAGAGACGACACACAGTACTAGTGTACCACGAAGCTGGTGTGAGTGCGCCATGAGTGTTGAGGACGGTTGATCATGCTCTTATATTTTTATATTTTTTGTTTTAATTAAATATTTTCTGTACTCTTAGAACAGAGTTTTTCAACTCTGTCTTAAAAACAGATATTTTTACTTTTACATGATTAATTTTTTGTGAAAATTTATATTTTTACTCAATTTGATATTTTTTATTTTACTTTAACATTCAAATATTTTACTTTAATTACTCGAGGACGGGTACTTTTGCGGTTTTATGAGCTAAGGGAGGAGCTTCGTATTTTTTCAACATCAGAAGGGTTTGAGCTGGCTGACCTGTTAAGTAACGAAAACCTGGTGCAATAGAATTGCATTCCTGGCTGATATATTTCAAGCCTTGAAAACCTTTTAATAAGAACATGCAGAGGAAGAATGAAGATATATTGACATGTACTGACAAAGTTAACTCTTTTAAGCAAAAACTAACATTATGGGAAGCCAGAATAAGAAAAGAGAACAAAGTTGAAACAATAATGTAATTTATTGTGTACAGTGCTCAGGTGCACCACAACTCATCAAAGTCTCATGTCTAGTACACAGAATAATGTAGTGTCAGGAACATGAACAGTTCACAGTAGTAATATGTATGTATGTGTGTGCGTATGTATGTGGAGAGTGGCATCAGGTATAGTGTCGGTGGACTACAGGAAGCATGGAGGCTTTGAAAGACTCAGTGCTTCGGCAGCCTACAACAGACACGGGCAGTTTATTCCATGTCTCTGCAATTCTGAGCATGAAAAAATGTTTCCAAAAGTCACGTGAGCAGTGCTGTTTTCTGACTTTGTAGGCATGCCCACGTGTGTTGGAAAGATGGAGATCAAAAAGGTGCTCAAGGTTGCTGTTGTTAACATGATTAATGACCTTATGAGCATTTACCAGGTCAGTTGCCAGACGCCGAAGTTTCAGCGAATCCATTCCCAGGGCTGCAAGATGTTCAGAGTATGGTAGATGCCTGATGGAGGGTATCCGCCTGGTTGCACGTCTCTGTACAGTTTCTAGGAGGTTAATATTCTGAGCAAGATAGGGGTTCCAGACCAGTGATGCAAACTCCAAGTGTGGCCGCACCATAGCTTTGTACAGCTTCAAATAGATAGCTGGTGAGTGGCTGACAAAGGTCTTGTTGAGTGACGCCAGGACACCTTGGCCTTTTTGGCAATTTTTGTGTTCGTCCAACTTTAATCACTGTTTGAACATACAAAAAAATGCAGATTGGACGAAAATTTTGTCAGTTTAAATTTTCAAAGTTTATGGGGTATCAGTGGTTTTGGGTGTTTTAAAGGTTTAAAGTAGCTGGATATTCTTGGTGCGTGTTCTTCGGGTTTTCCTTTTACTCCATCCCATTTAGTGGTTGCGCTGAAAACAAAGGAATGCCAGAAACGAAAAGGAAAGAGATAGTAGGAGGTAGTTTTATTACTTAGGCTTTTATTAACCAGGCCATAGTCACCTGTAGCAAGGGAATATCCCCCTTGCTAATAGGTGCGATTAGACCCAGTTAAGGCCTGACTTGAAAAGGCTGAGAAATTCTTTTGGGGGGTCGGAAGACAGTCCTTTTTGTCGGACACGCGCAGGGGTTCTTCTGGTGAAGGCCCCATGGGAGTTAGTTGTTTTTTTTTTTTTTTTTTTTTTTTCTAATTTTATTTTAATATTTTGTTTTATTTTAATCCCCACAAGTTTGTGTCTACTGAGTAAAAACATTAAAAAGTATTTCCATGTCACTTGATGTGTCGTCATTAGACTGGGTGAGATATCCGTTTGCATTGAGTGTATGTGAATCAGTAGTATTATCTGTTGTTGAAGAAGATGAGTTTACGGAAATAAGAAATGACAGAGGACTAAAACTGAAGCACGAATCGACAGATATGGCGGTGCTCTTCCAATATGTGGTCTACTAAAGGTTTGTGATCTACTATTCATGGCATGTGATCTACTAGGAAAAAAGAAGTTAGGGTTTAGGGTTAGTTTAATGGGAAAATAATGGTTAGTTTAATGGGAAAATAATGGGTAGTTCACATATTGGATTAGAAACAACTCGGTAGATCACATATTGGATTAGAAAACCATTCAGTAAATCACATATTGAAGAGCACCGATATTCTAGTGTCCCTCCGAGAAGAATATAACCATTATAACAAAAAAGGCAATTGAAGCCCTTCTTCCTTTCTCAACCTCATATCTATGCGAGGCTGGCTTCTCGGCTATAAGCACAATGAAAAGCAAGACACAGGTCGTGGCTTGAAACCATGGAAGAGGACCTGAGGGTGTGCTTAGCATCCATACGACCTCGGATGATTAAAATAATGAAACAACACCAAGCACAGATTTCTCATTGAGGCGTTAATGAAGTTTCTAATGTTTTTATCTACGTTTGTGTTTGCCATGATTAAAAATCTACCTTTAGAAATAAAATTACGTTGTTTTCTTTTACACTTGTAGTACATTTTCACTATTCCTTTTCTTTTAAAATTTAAATGATAAAATAATCATATGTTTATATACTGATGGTGTACCTTGATCAATTTATTGCCCAGCTCACTGTGCCGTGAGATGAAAAAGGTTGTGAAAAACTCTGCACTATAATGAGACGTTCTCTTCCTTTGTATTCTTCATATGGCAGTTAACACAATGTTTTGGTTGATCCATTCTTGGGCTTCTGCCAAGAGAGAGATTTTTTTTTTCTGGCACTTGGGTTTTCTTTTTCTTCTTGTTTTTACTTTTTTTTTCTTGTTTTTACTTTTTCTTCTTTTTCTTGCTTTTTCTTGTTTTTTTTCTTTTTCTTGTTTTTTTTTCTTTTCTTTCTCTTTTCTTTTTTCTTTCTCTTTTCTTTCTTTCTCTTTCTTTTTTCTTTTTTTCTTTCTTTTTCTTTTTTCTTCTTTTTTCTTTTTTTCTTTCTCTTTCTTTTTTTCTTTCTCTTTCTTTTTTTTCTTTCTCTTTCTTTTTTCTTCTTTTTTCTTTTTTTTCTTTCTCTTTTTTTTTCTTTTTTTTCTTTCTCTTCTTTTTTTCTTTCTCTCTTTTTTCTTTCTCTTTTTTCCTTTTTTTCCCTTTCTTCTAAGATTTCTTGAATGCTGAAGAAGGCATAAGTTGAACTGTTGTGCTAACATCATAAAAAGATAATATTATGCACACATGGTGCTACTGAAAAACAAAACAAAAAACAATAACATCTGTACAGCTAACAAAATCTTCATCATCTAGCTGACTCTGGGACCCAGGTATGATTGGCCCTTACTTAGGCAAGAGGGGCGATGGGAGAGCCCCCCCCTCCCCTGATCAATCTTCATCATCTAGCTGACTCTGGGACCCAGGATGATTCCAGTAAGTAAAGTCGTCGGGGTGGCCTAAAGTCAGTATCAGTCAGGCAGCAAGGGAGTCAATACCCTTTTAACTAGCGCTACACCAAGGAGATTGTTTTTTAGCATCTGTAGAGTGCCACATCTACCATCAGCTCCTCACTTTACTGCACAGATCCCTGTGCTACTCATATGCTGAGTTGGCAATGGATTAAATAGAAAAAGATGAGTTTTTAAAAAATTGAGTATCCATTAAGAATAAATTTTTCAAAACTTTGCCGGCATTAGATGACCCACCGAGGTTGATATGTCGTAAAATAAACAGACACAGACACTGAATCTCTATTATAATAAGATTTGTATACTTTGTGTCTGGTGTTTTTCCACACCAATAAAACTTTCTAATCATTTGATGTTATTTTCAGTGAAAATTACAAGCTGTCAAGCCTTAATGCACGTGTAATACTTCAACCATCCAATTATATTCGAGCACTTAGTGTCAGACATTTGTTCGATGAAATTCTATCACATTCAAATATTTAAGTGCTCGGATTGAGAAAAAGGAATAACTAGAAAAATTTAGCCAATGATTTTTCTTCTGTTAACACCTCCGCTTCCTCCTAGTTCCCCATTGACACATCATTTTTATAACAAGTATAAACATTTACCTATTTTTTTTTTTTTTTTAATTATTTCTACTATATTTTTTCTATTTTTTATTTTTAAAATTTTTTTTATTTATTTATTTATTATTTTTTTTTGGAGGGGTGTGTTGAGAATTCCATGATCTAATTGGTTTCACCCTTTGAAAACTGAAATGCTGTTTTTTGTGGTTTTATTTTTTCCCCCTTTTATCCAAACTGCCATCTAATGGTGAAGCTCCAAATCTGGAGTTCTGGTAAACCCTGTTGAATACACCGACTGCATCTCAGCAGAGTTAACCCCCCCCCCATGGGGCTTCCTGTTGCTGTGGGTGGCAACTCCTGGTAGCTGAGCAGTCCATAACATGCAACACTCCCCTTTGATCAACTGGCTGGTCATGTCAAGTCCTAGCATCTATATAATTGTCCCTACCCTATTGCCCTTATGGCAACCCCCAATCTTTTTTATCATATATGTGCTAGAAGGTGGTGGCTGAGGGTCTTAGTGTCCTGGGTATGGCATTAAACTCTCTGATTAAAATCTGATGGTGAAGTTTCAATTCTGGAGCTCTGGGGAGTGTGGAGTACCCCTACATCACCATTACTTATAGGTACACTCTGATTCGGAGTGGTAGTACCTGTTAGGGTACTATCTATGGGTTAAAGAGAAAAAATCTGTTTAAAAGATTGAGTACCCATCAAGAATGAATCAAACAAAACATAAAATACCCCAACAAGGGTTGACATGCCATAAAATCCAACTAACTAGTATGATTACTTATGAGTAATCTATATGATTGCCCTTATGGCAAGCCCCAAGCCTTTTTATCATATGGGTGCTAGAAGGCGGTGGCTGAGGGTCTTCATGTCCTGGGAATGACGTTAAACTCTATCTGATGGTGAGGTTCCAGTTCTGAGGGTTTGGGGAATATGGAGTACCCCTTCATCACCATTGCTTACTGTTCCACTCTGGCCCAGAGTGGTAATACCTGTTAGTGTCCCATCTATGGGTTAAATAGAAAAACATGAGTTTAAAAAAATTGTGTATATATTAAGAATGAATTTATTTCAAAACTATCGGCATTAAATGACCCACTGAGATTGATATGCCGTAAAACAAACCAAACGAAACCGATGAGTAATTGAAGCATTAAATAAAGTTATCAAAATAGAGTAGAGTTTTGTTAAATCAATGTATGGCTAGGAGTATTTCAGAAGGAGTCTTTCTGTTTATTTGGAGGCCTGTCAAATTGATCGTCAAAGATTTGCTTCTCATTAAAATTCCTTCAGTGCCCTTGCCTGACGCAACACATTTTGGCTTCAGTGTTGTCATTCAATCACCTTATCTCTACCCCCCCTCATCTCTACCTCCCCCCTCCTCGATCCGAGCCTCCCCTTTTTTCTTTCTCCCCTCAGCCTGTCAGTACAGTCGTATTATTCTTAAGAATTAAAGCTTTCTCTTCGTTCTTAGTTGCATGCAATTGGTTTTGAGCAATTTTTAGCTTATTTAAAAAAAATTAAATGCTTTACGTAATCTTGTATTGGATCTACCATTATCTATCTAAAGGGCAGTTGTGTGTATGTATGTCCAAATGTAATCTATCCATATATAACGGGTAGTTGAGTGTATATATGTATGAATCTATCCATATATAAAGGGTAGTTGAGTGTATATATGTATGTGTGTATGTATGTCCAAATGTAATCTATCCATATATAACGGGTAGTTGTGTGTATGTATGTCCAAATATAATCTATCCATATATAACGGGTAGTTGTGTGTATGTATGTCCAAATATAATCTATCCATATATAACGGGTAGTTGTGTGTATGTATGTCCAAATATAATCTATCCATATATAACGGGTAGTTGTGTGTATGTATGTCCAAATGTAATCTATCCATATATAACGGGCAGTTGTGTGTATGTATGTCCAAATGTAATCTATCCATATATAAAGGGCAGTTGTGTGTATGTATGTCCAAATGTAATCTATCCATATATAACGGGCAGTTGTGTGTATGTATGTCCAAATGTAATCTATCCATATATAACGGGCAGTTGTGTGTATGTATGTCCAAATGTAATCTATCCATATATAACGGGCAGTTGTGTGTATGTATGTCCAAATGTAATCTATCCATATATAAAGGGCAGTTGTGTGTATGTCCAAATGTAATCTATCCATATATAAAGGGCAGTTGTGTGTATGTATGTCCAAATGTAATCTATCCATATATAATGGGTAGTTGTGTGTATGTATGTCCAAATGTAATCTATCGATGGATAACGGGTAGTTGTGTGTATATATGTATGTCCAAATGTAATCTATCCATATATAAAGGGCAGTTGTGTGTATGTATGTCCAAATGTAATCTATCCATATATAATGGGCAGTTGTGTCTGTGTGTATGTCTGGAGGAAACTTTGGAAATAAAACAATTAACAACAAAGTAAATATGTATACACATTAAATATCACCAGGGCTTGGTTTTTGAGCAAAAATAATGAAGATTTTATTTATATTTGTGAAGATAATTAAAAAATAAGATTTAAATGATAACAGCATAGAATTTTTTTGATATTATAAATAGTAGACATTAATTTTTCTTTTAGAGTGGCTTTTTTTTTACGTGGGGATTTTAATGGGGCATCCTGCGAGGGTCCAACTCACAATTCAGTTATAAATTATGACTGAATCGTGACTTAGATCCCCGAAAGATACACCATGGACCTGCGAGACTAACATTAAAAAAAAATCCCCTCTACCCAGGCAACTCCGGATAGCCGCTTCTAGTCTTATTATAATGGAGATTGTGTATTTGTCTGTTTGTAACGAAAACTATATTCCTACTCAAATCACCGTTCCCTTAGTTATTTATGTCAAATTCTCCATTATTTCATTTATATCTAAACCTCAATTATTAATAAAATTGTTTTACATTATTAATACTGTTGGTCTTATCTACATACTAAAAACATGCAATTGTATTTATATATACAACAAAATAGCGGTTTACAGTGTGAACAGGAAGTCTAATTTGCATATTGATATTAAAGATTTGATTTTAATAAATATGTGCTTAGTATTATTGATTTCTAATTGTTTGGTTTTATCTTCATGAATATGAACAAAAATCTTGGTGATAAATCTTAAAAGAAATCCATTAACAGGAAGAATTAACTAATTTTATTCTTTACTTCCTAATTTAACTAAAATAGTTAAATTCGGAAAATTTTTACAGACGGGAGTGAAGGAAAAGTTTCAGTTGTTCTATATTTTTTTTTATTATACCCTCCTGTGTTTCAAATCTTTTTATCTGCATTCTGATTTAGTTTCATTAGCCTTTTTAATTTAATATAATATTTCATTACATTAAAACTTAAATACTTACACCCAGAGCGTGCATATATTTGCTAGTTATTATAAATGATTGAAAAGTGTGTGTGTGAATATTTCTGAAATTAATTTGCAGATTAATCTTTTTGGCACAATTTCAATATAATTTCTATTGTAATATATTTAACTAGCAGGACCTGGTGATATACCACAGTATGATAATCTAATTATTACAAAGTTTGGTATGTTTACTTAAGAGCTATTACAAATAGTTCAATATGTAAAAGTATAATAATCTTGATTTAACTCTCTCACTATTTTTTTCTTTCTTTCCTTTTTATCTTTTCATTATGTTCAATTGAAACAGATTAGCATTATCTCTTCCACGTGCCCATCCCCTCTCTTTATCTTGCTCCTACTCTTTCTTTCTTTCTTTCTTATTTTTTCTATGTAGCATGTCTTTTTTCTTCCCTTTTCTTTCTTTATATTAAAAACAGAATGGTCTATTATTTAGCTGAGGTGACGACACTTATAAGAATTCAAGATTTACATTTTTACATTTCTTCTTGGAAGATTTGGGCGGTCTGATTTTTAACCAGAGGATGTTGCAAGATGATAACGGTCGGAAGATTAAGGAACAAGTGTATTAATATATAGATTTTTCTGAAACGCTCCGTATATCTCAAATGATATCAAATTATTGAAAACCCTGTTATGATACTACTTTGACTTATGTGTTTAATTAGTTGGACCTTTAGGCACCCCTTTTTGTTCTCTATTAAGAAAGGACATGTTTTTCATTTACACCGTCAATATCCGGTTGTTTTAACAGACAATTTTTAGATTTTCTTTTTAAAATTATAAAACTAACCTCTAACCCTAACCCCTAACAAACAACCGGATATTGACCGTGTAAATGAAAAACATGTCCTTTCTTAATCGAGATCAAAAAGGGGTGCCTAAAGGTAATATGGTCCAATTTGTTTCGATATTACCCATTGAAATAAACTGAAATGTCTTTAATCTGTTACCCCCTCCCCCCAAAAAACACCTAAATTCTATTTTATTTTTTTAATTAGAAAAATATCACTGCATTGTATAAAAGTCGTCGGGGTGGCCTAAAGTCAATATCAGCCATATAGCGAAGGAGTCTATCCCTTTTCATTAGCTCTAGACCAAGGAGATTATTTTAGCGTCTGAGGTGGTGAAGCGCCACACCTACCATCAGCTTTTTAGTTTACTGCACAGATCCCTGTGTTACTCATATGCTGAGTTGGCAAAGGTCGGTATTGAAGACGAAACCTTGTGGTTTCTAGCCGATCGCTCTACCGACTGAGCTAACCCGGCAAATAGATAACAATAAAGATGAGGATAATAGGCTTAACTTTGGGGATCTGACGTGAACCATGAGTATTCCTCATATAAAACTCGCCCTGTCGGTGGGGTGTTAGAATATACTGACTGCACCTCTGCAGAGGGTTAAGACTCCCTCAAATGGGGCCACCTGTTGGCCGTGGGTGGCGACCCGTGATGCTTAAGGACAGAGTCTTGGTGGATGAGCAGTCCATGACCTGCAACACTCCACTTAGACCCTTACTTAGTCTGGACGGGCGGTCAGAGAGACTTCCTCCAATCAGTCAGCTGGTCATGTCAAGCCCTAGCACCTATATGATTGCCCAACCCTATTGCCCTTATACAAGCCCCAACCCTTTTTATCATATGGGTACTAGAAGGCGGTGGCTAAGGGTCTACATGTCCTGGGAATGACGTTAAACGCTATCTGATGGTGAGGTTCCAGTTCTTGGAGGTTTGAGGAATGTGGAGCACCCCTTCATCACCATTGCTCCCTGGTTCACTCTGACCCGGAGTGGTAGTACCTGTTAGGGTCCCATCTATGGGTTGAATAGAAAAACATGAGTTGATAAACAAAATTGTATTATGCATTAAGAATGAACTTATTTCAGAACTTTGTCAGCATTAAATGACCCACCGAGGTTGATATGCTGTAAAACAAACCAAACCAAACCTACACATTTTTGAATAGCTAATTACCAATAGAAGTATTCGGCATAAAATAACCCAAGAGGTTGACATGTCGTAAAACCCAACCAACCAAGCCTAATACAGTAGTACCTTGACATTCGAGTTTAATTCGTTCCGCTCGTAACTAATTTCCCTCGTATATCAAATCAAATTTCCCTATTGAAATACCTCCCTGTCGGTGGGGGGTTAGAACACACCGACTGCGCCTCTGCAGAGGGGTAAGACTTCCCCAATGGGGCCACCTGTTAGTGGCAACCCGTGATGCTTAAGGATGGAATAGTCCACTAACAGCTGTCCAGTAGACTGATAAAAAAATTACGCCCCTGAATTCACAGTCTACCAAGCTTCCACAAGTTGTTTTGAATTTGCTTTCTTGTCTTGCTAAGTTATGATGGGTGGGTGGGGGGTACTTACAAAATACCCGGATATGAATGAAAGGTATCCAATCTATAGGAAAAGGGAGTGTTCCCTGTGTGTGCTAACTGTCCAGTCAGTATACTCACATTTCTGTTTCTAAGATTAAATACTCGTCATAATTACCAGTGAATATTAATTTTCCGTTTATTTCAATATTAGGACTTGATAAGTTTATAATCTCAATTCCCTTAAAATAACAACGCTGAAGTTCGGTAAACTATGGTAAAAAAATTACGTTCCTGAATTCACAGTCTATCCATTTTACAACATCAATTTTTTTTAAGGGGACCCCCTTTTTTCGGCCTTACATGTCCAGTACCTAAGATTTTACCCCCACCCTGGTCCAGCCAGTGTATTCACATTACTGTTTCTTCTAAGATTAGCCTCCCTCCATTTCACCGTCACCGGTTTTCTCACTCCCCCCCCTCTTTTTCCGAAACATAAGAATCAGTAGCAGGTTTTTATTCTTCTGTAAATCGACGCGTGAACCTCGATGAGTAAACATCCTCAACATGGGGTTAGGGAAGCTGGGAGAGAAAGAGAGAGAGAGAGAGAGAGATGATGATGACGACTTGTGCGTCGTTTCGCTTTCTCTGCTAAAAAGGGAAGAAGGGAAAAAAATCAATAACAACTCGCGTTGCTGCAAGTTGCTGCGGCGGCGGGAGGAGGAGGAGTAGTAGAAGAAGGGAAGGGGGGAGTGAGTAGTAGTAGTAGTAGTAGGAGGTAGAAGAATAAGCGAAGGAGGAGAAGGCACGCGGACCAGTTATTATGTCCTCGCTACGACCTGTTGCTTGGTTGTATTGTGGGGGATTCGTCATCCATCGTTAACAACCTAGCTTCTTCCCAATAGCTTAGCAGTTCCGGTAGCAGCATGAGCCCGTGTATCTAATGAGGACAATACTTGGTTCGTGTCATGTTGGGAGCGCGGTGGAAGTCGTTGAGGGAGAAGGTTGGGCGACTGGTTTGCAACGAGGGTCAATACTTGGATTGTGTCCTATTGAAGTGAGGGGGGATGGATCTGAAATAGTTGATCATAATGAGCACAATATTTGGATCATGTCATGTACAACATATATAAAGGGCAGTTGGTGTGCATGTATGTCTGTATGAAACTACCAAAATAAAACAATTAACGACTATATATATATATATGTGTGTGTGTGTGTGTGTGAAGAGAAAAATGGAAGTGAATCCGACGGTATGTAATATAGTGAAAAATTTGAAATAACACAGGTTCAAATAAAATGAGTGGTATTTATTCACCCAACGCTGCAGTGTTTCAATCTGTTTAGTAGATCTTCTTCAGGGCTTTTGTTGATAAATTTGTCATAAATTTTCCTTTTCCTTATATCAACAAAAGCTCTGAAGAAGATCTACTAAACAGATTGAAACACTGCAGCGTTGGCTGAATAAATATCACTCATTTTATTTGAACCTGTGTTTTTTCAAATTTTTTCACTCTATTACATATATATATATATATATATATATATATATATATACACATTCACTGTCACCAGATCCCCCTTTTCGTCATGCTAATTATGAATATTTGATCTATATAAATATATATAGAAACTAACATATATAACGAGGAGGTAATCAAGATACCCTGACAAAAAAAAAAAATCCCTGGCCCCTCACTAGGCCGGATTAACAGAATCTCTCTTTTTTATTTTTCTTTTTTTTTTTTTTTTTTTTACGTGAGGATTTTTATGGGTCATCCTGCGAGGATCAAACTTGCTATTTAGTAGTAATAGATCTGCAATACATCACACCATGTTTATTCTATTATTTTTTTCTCTACCCAGGCCTCACCGAGTAGCCGCTTCTAGCATTGAGTAACACCCGACCGGGGGTGGGGTACAATCTGAAACAGTTGTGTCTATAACGATGCCAATATTTGGATCATGTCATATTGAAAGAGGGAGACTGAGATAGTTATTTAGATTGGGGTTGTGTAATTGGATCATGTCCTATCGAAGCGATGGGGGGGGGCAGGGGGGCTGAATGACTTGTTGCAATTAGTTCAATATTTGGATCGTTTCATATCGAAGCAGGTAAGGGGGGGGTACTGAGATTGATTTTTTTAATAACGAGGCCAATACTTGGATCATGTCATTCTGAGCTTGGGTGAGGGGGGATGCTGAAATAACTGTGAATGTTGCAATTAGGTCAGTATGTGGATCATGTCATCTTGAAGGAGATAGACTAAAATGACTAAGTATTTACCCAACCCCTCCGCCACGGGCAGGATGTGACTCAGTCAATTTTCAAGAAGCGTTGAACAGGTTTGAATTCAGAGTTACCCTCCCCCTGAACCAGTTACCTCATCACGGTTAAAGAGCCCAGTCTGTCCTACTATTTATCCATAGCTGGAGGGAGAATGATGGTGAGGTTCCAGTTTGGAGGTTTGGGGAATGTGGAGCACCCATTCATCACCATTGCTCCCTGGT
>CM042165.1:45570136-45582636 GCA_023376005.1 Doryteuthis pealeii | reverse complement strand
TTTTATTTCTAATGCAAACATTTTCTTTTTAATCCAAAGAGGTAAATCCGATGTGGTTTTTGTTTTGAATTGTTTATTTTAACTCTTTGCCTACTTTAAACTGCTCACAGCGGCTCTCCTACCACACCCAAGCAAAGTCCAAAAACTGATGGTGCATCATGATTGAGCAGAAGGACTCGGATTAAAAATAATAATAATAGGACTTGGATAGAATGAGTTCTGAGGTGAATAGATAATGAACTTTGAAATATCCCATCATACAGGTAAAAAAAATAACAAGAAAATTTGGTACAATCGTGGGGGAAATTTGATAGTTAACAGCATTGCTCACATGACTTTCGGAAACATTTTTTCACGCTCAGAATTGCTGAGGCATGGAATAAGCTGCCTGCGTCCGTTGTGGGCTGCCGAAACACTGCATCTTTCAAAGCCTCCATGTTTCCTGTAGTCCGCCAACATTATACCTGATACCCCTCTCCACACACATATGCATGCACATGCACACATACATGTATATTATTACTGTACACTGTTCATGTCCCTGACACTAATACATTATTCTGTGTACAGACATGAGACTTTGATGAGTTGTGGTGCACCTGAGCACTGTACACATACATGTATATTATTACTGTATACTGTTCATGTCCCTGACACTAATACATTATTCTGTGTACCAAACATGAGACTTTGATGAGTTGTGGTGCATCTGAGCACTGTACACAATAAATTTCATTCATTATTATTAAGCCATTACTGCTGGCTCCCCCACCACAGTGATCCAAAGTCCAAATACTGATGGTTAGTTCATTATAATTGAGCAAAAGGACTCGGATTACAATAATAATAGAACTTTGGGGCCATATGACCTTTAGGCACCCCTTTTGCTATCTCGATTCATAGGGACATGTTTTTCATTTACACCATCAAAATCCGGTTGTTTGTTAGGGGTTAGTTTTATAATTTTAAATAAATCTAAAAATCGTCTGTTAACAAACAACCGGATTTTGACGGTGTAAATGAAAAACATGTCCTTCTGAATCGAGATCGCAAAAGGGGTGCCTAAAGGTCATGTGGTCCGAACTTTGAATAGAATGAGTTCTGAGGTGAACTTTGAAATGTCTTATCTGGATGATGAATGTCAATATTACATTGCTATATAATTTTTTTGTATATTACAAATAAAATTATATATAAATGTCATATTTACAAAACCTAACGAAAAAATTATTAGCCTCCTTTTCAATTTAGAGTATAAACATTTATTTGTAATAAAAGCTCTTGTTTTATTACGAAAGTTTTATTAAAATCGAATTATTAGTTTATTTTTGTTCATTTTTGGAAGAATTTCCTGTGATCCCCTTATTGCAAGGTACGTGAAATGGTGCACTACACCCCTATATATTACCGCAGTCATTTCCTCAGAGATATTCTGGACAAATAATAAATATGAGATAAGTTTTTAAACACATACACAGGGTGGGGATGGATAATTTACTGTTTGGGGTGTAAATTATATTACGGATACTAAAATCGACGATATATCTGACTACTGATTTTTTTTCCAAATATAATGGTAAATTTATAGCACGAACATTGCTAATAATTTTACCAGTATCTTATTTCCCTACTATCCGGCTAGATTTTTTAAAAACACTTTCTTCTTTCTCAATTTCTCTCTTTTTCGGGGTATGAATTTTTCGCAGCTGGTCCTTTCCTTCTCATTTTTTTCCTGAACAAGGGCTACACCAAGTCTGCCCATTCATTTCGTCCACCCTATCCTTGGTCTTTCTTCTCCTGGTGCTCATAGATTAAACAAGTGTTTGTGGAAGGGGGTCTTTCCCTACGCGTTTCGTCACAACAACAACAACAACAACAACTACTACGGAGCGCCTCTCTCACCCCCACCTCTCTCAATATATCGTTCGTTCATTCATTCATTCATTCAATCCACAAGCCGATGCTTCCTTTACTTTTCGTCGATCCACAACTAAACTGCTGACTGTGGTTGGTGGCGGCGGTAGTTCCTGGGTCTGTTGCAATTCCTTGCATTCACTCAGCAACCGGTATCTGTCAGAGCGGTTTAGTCCTCTTCCTCCTCCTTTCTACAAGTGCCTGTGGGTTGCTGCTGCCTCCGAAATACGGACTTAGTGATGCACCCACCCCTGGACAAATGCACCTTAGGGATAGAAACGTGCAAGACCACCTGAATTTTTAACAGGTTTGCTTTAAAGGAAAAAAGGTTTTCTTTCATTTTTTCCGCTTTCTGTATCGATACATTTTTTTTTTCCAGCTATAACTATTTTCCCGTTTTCTTTTTATTTATTTATTCCGGATCGCCTGTTTTTATTGTAATACCATACTTTCTCTATTTATTTCCAAATTTAAATGTGAATATTTACACTTTAAAGCATGCCTTTAAACCTACAAATGAAGAAATTATCCGTTATTGCATTCTAATATAGTCTCAAATGCTTCAAGCCATAAACATCTATGTCTAATTGTATCCAAGTCAGATTTATTTCGTTTCATTGTACAAACTAAATAAAAATGCATATTTTAGATATTCTATTTTAAATATTGTTTATTCTATGTACTTAAAACCAAACGAGTATGCAAAAAAAAAAAAAAAAAGAAAAAGAATAGTAATTCATTTTTGAATGATCGTTTGCATGGAACGAGTCCCTGGAAATTCCCCCTTAAAAATGGACAGCGTCATTATCCGGGTGAGGCCTGTATTAATGTAGGTTTCATTCAATTTTTATTTATGCGTAAATATGCATATATTTCTCTAAATTATATTAATGAAAACTCGTCTGTATTTATTTATTTATCTTTTTTTTCTTTCTCAAAAATGAATTATCGTCTGCATTAATTTTGTCTGCCAAAAGGAAACCGCGATGAGACACCGGTTGAATTGAACTCCTCCTCCTTAATTGTGGATTTACATGACCAGATAGCTAACCACTACTACTGCTCCAATGCAAGACGATGTTTAAAGTGCAATAATTTGAGGAAAAGAATTGATTTTTAGGTTGTTTTTTTTTTAAAGAAAGAGAAAGAAGCAAATTTTTTTTAAAAGTTCATATTTTGAGGTTAAATATGAACTTAAAAAAAATAGCTTTTTTCTTTCTTTTAAACACACACCCTTTTTCCCTACACTATTTGTGAATAACTAGGGAGAGATATATTAACGTTTATTGGTGATTGGGTGCGGAGGGAGAGGAAACCAGACGGGGAGCACTCTGTGTACAAAGATCGAACTCCTTCGTAATCAATGAGACGTGAAACCATTTCACTAAACGGGGAGGGTGCTTAGCACTTGAAAAAAAAAAGGAAAAATAGAAAGAAAACCCGCTATTTTTATTTATTTTAATTTTAAATTGAAATTCTTTTTAGATATCACATTAAAATCTTTCCTTTTAGACCTTAACCTATAGTAGTAAACTTTTCTTATATATTTAAAAGCTAGGGGGGCAAAATACCTGGTGTATTGATTTGTTTACTTTTGAGATTTACAAATGCTGTACATTTTTAAATAGAATTTCAATGCTATTTCTATGTACATTTTAATTATCATTTTTTTTTTTAAATATCTTCGAATATAAATAAAATCTTCATAATTAATTTTTGCACAAAAGCAAGAATAGGTAATAATTTAATGTGTATATTTACTTTGTCGTTAATTGTTTTAATTTCGTAGTTTCATCCGGACATATATTCATACATACATACACACCAACTGCCCTTTATATATGTACTAGAAGCGGCTATCCAGCATTATCTGGGTAGAGGGGGGACCAAGAAAAAAAAACGTGGTGTAATAATGGTTAGCAAGTTAGTCCATCAGATCCATTATTATTATGTATATTTTAATTTTTACATATCTTCGTAAATATAAATCAAATATTGGTAATTTTTGCACAAAACGCAAGAACCGTGATATTTAATGTTTATAGATATTTAATTGTTCTATTTTGTAGTTTCATCCGAACATACATACATGCACACCAACTGCCCTCTATATAGATACATAGATACAACCCCGTGGTTATTTATTTATTTATTTTATTTACCCCTCTTGCGTATTGAGACGCGGGGGTGGGGTACTTAGCACTCGTTTGTTGAAAAAAATGAAAAGAAAACCTCCAACAATATGTTAACCCTTTGCAGTGTAAATATGCAATATGCAACAAATCGCTTGAGTGGGTTAGTGTAGGGTCACGTTTCATGGTCTATCAGTGATGCTGATAGCTTTTTGATTTAGTGCGTCCTGGGACGCATATATTTGCTTTGAATGAGTCCCCGGGAAAATTTATGAGTTCCAACTGAAGCCGTCTAACTCTTACCTTGTAACATATCTTGTGTAATCCATTTCTTAGAAAGTATTGAAATGTATTTACAGTTAGCTTGAAATGGTGAGGAAAGAAAAAAATAAAAAGACTGCGTTCTTTTAGATTTTTGTGCGTCAGGGACGCATGACGTGTACCTATCAGCATCTCTGGTCTATTACTTAGGGCGACTCAGACTAATTTATCTATCTATTTATTCATTTAGACTAAATTGAAGTTTTGTTTAGATCACATCAAATTCTTTCCATTTAAACCTTAACCTAGTAGTAGTAATCTTTGCTAGTAGTAGTAATAAATTTTTACCATAGTCTACCGGACAGATGTTAGTGAAATATGAAATGAAGTCCAATGTATATATTTTTAATTTCTCAACTGGGATAAATACTTTTAATAAAAATGAAACTCCAATGAAAACACAACTTAATACGTTAATTCATTTGTAAGTTAAAAAAAAATAATGGACAATTTTAATTGATGTTGTATAGATTTAAAGTTGTTGCGTAGTGATTCAGTTATACATTAATGTTGTTAATTTTTCATCATTTTTTTTCTTCACTTAATACGTTAATTCATTTGAATTAACGTATTAAGTCATGTTTTCCTTAGTTTGATTTTTATTAAAAGTATTAATCTCAGTTGAGAAATTAAAAATATATACATTGGACTTTATTTCATATTCCACTAAGATCTGTCCGGTAGACTATGATACAAATTTTCGCTCCAGAATTCACAATCTACCGTAGTAAACTTTGCCTATTTATTACCCCCCCCCCAAAAAAAAAACCCTGTACGTAGTTTTTATTTATTTATTTTATTTTGACTCATTCATACTTAGGGAACGCACGCAGGTTTTAAATGTCTGTGTGTGTGGTTATTCAACTGAGCTTTGTGTAGTTGTGGTACAATGCCCGGATGTATGGGGCACCCAGTGAGACACGAACTCACTAGTAATGGTTTGCTAAACTAAATTCCTAATCGTTACACCACGTATTGGTTTAAATGTCTATGTGACCAGATACTTTAATTCGGATTTTTTTAAGTGCCTTTTCACGCACTTGTTTCGTGCTTTTTCGTTTATTTTATTTTCATTTTGTTTTTTATTTTATTTTTATTATTTCACACCAGCGTTAGAAGATTTTTTTTTTCATTATTATCATATCATCATTATATTATTATTATTGTTTTATTATTATTTTCATTATTTTTTATTATATTATATTATTATTATTTATTCATCATTATTTTATCATATTTTTTTGATTATTATTATTATCATTATTATTATTATTATTATTATTATTATTATATTATTATTTTCATTATTATTATTTTATTATCATATTATTATTTATTTGTTTTATTTATTGTAATTTCCAACAACCAGAACCTGTTGACCTTTTTATGAATGCTGATTCTTGTCTAATCCCTTTTGTGTGTGTGTGTGTGGGGGGGAGGGTCGAGTTGGGGGGGGGCGGAGGTGGGTGATTACGTTTGGGGGGGGGGGGGGGTAGCGGAGGCAAATGAGAAATTTATTGCGGAAATAATAAATATAGTTTTCGCAATTTGTGGCGGAGAACGAGAAGAGGAAAATGACTTTTTTTTTTTTTTTTTTTTGTCGCTCGCTCTTTCCGCTCATTCATCCTTCCCCCCTCTTTCTCTCCCATTCATCCTCCCCCGTCTTTCTTTCTTTCTCTCTCTCTCTCTCCTATCTATATCTATCTCTCTATCCCCCTCTCTCTCTTCCTATCTATCTCTCTCTCCCCGTTCTCTTCCCCCTCTCTCTCCTCTTATATATCTATCTATCCTTTTTCTCTCTCACACCCTTTCCCTCTCTCTCTTTAACTTTCTCTCTCTCCCATCTCGTTTTTCTCTTTCTCACCCTTTCTCTCTCTCTCTCTCTCTCTCTCTCTGCACCATCCCCTTCCTCTTATCCTCTTTCTTTCTCTCTATTCCTTCCTTTCTTTCTCTCTATTCCTTCCTTTCTTTCTCTCTCTCTCTCTCCCATCCTTTCTTTCTCTCTCTCCCATCCTTTCTTTCTCTCTCTCCTCCTTTCTTTCTCTCTCTCCCATCCTTTCTTTCTCTCTCTCCATCCTCTTTCTTTTTTCTTCTCCCCCACATCTCTTCCACCTCTCTCTCTCTCTTCTACCTCTCTCTCTCTCTCTTCTACCTCTCTCTCCTTTCTGTGTCTCCCAATTATTACCCTGTCTTTCTTTCCTTACTCTTTTTCCCTCTTTTTGCATAACGTGAATGTTAGACGTTCTCCCCACCCTACCATCGCCTCCCTTTCTCTCTCTCCCTCTCTCTTCTCACGCTTTGCACTCTCCCCCTC
Source organism: Doryteuthis pealeii (assembly GCA_023376005.1). Taxonomy (NCBI): domain Eukaryota; kingdom Metazoa; phylum Mollusca; class Cephalopoda; order Myopsida; family Loliginidae; genus Doryteuthis; species Doryteuthis pealeii. The sequence continues at coordinate 45,575,955 of CM042165.1, read as the reverse complement.
TCTCTCTCTCTGAAAAGAAATTGACCTTTTGTGCATCCCCTATTGACAATGAATCGACAGATTTGCTCAACAGGAAACAGAAAGTCTGCTCATAAAAAGATAAAATAATTATATATACTAGAAGCGGCTACCCAGCGTCAACTGGGTAGAGAGGTGCATAAAACCCTGGTGTATTGATTTGTTTACTTTTGAGATTTACAAATGCTGGACATTTTTTAAGTAGAATTTCAATGCTATTTCTATGTATATTTAAAATATCTTTGAATATGAATTATATTTTCATAATTTTTGCACAAAAAGCAAGAACCGGTGATATTCAATGTATGTATGTGGTGTGTGTGTGTGGTGTATATATATATATAAATTTACCAACCCTTCTGCATGAGCAGGATGTGACACCTAGTCAATTTCTTAAGCGGAGTTTAACAGGTTTAAATTCCTTTGTTTCCATCCTTATCTGTCTTGGTAAGTCCTCTAGATGGCACCCAGTGTCCGGATAGAGCTGCTGCTGATGAATGTAACTGTACTAATCCTAACTATTATAACTTTGTAAATTTTTGCTGGTGTGTCCATGTCCACTGGAGAACATTGCTTATGAGTTTGTCCCTGCTTCTCCAGCAATGCCCAGCTCATCTGACTTGGATAGTTTGAGTGATGCAGATAGAGTGGGGGGGGGGGAATTAAAATGTTTTTTTTGTTGCCGTTTTCTATGGCTCTGCTTTCAGGACTTGTTCAAAACATCACTCTTCTCTAGGCGTTTCGTTAAAATCCAAGTGGTGCAAACATACAGTAGTACTTACACGGCTACAGCTCTGAAGAATATTTGAAAATCGGCATATCATTCGAATAAAAAATACAGGTGCTTTTAATGTAGCGTTTATCTTTAATTAGTATCGTTTTTGATCTTAGATCACAAAACCCGGTTTTATTACGGTTCTTAGACATAAGTACCCTGGTGTGGCAGTTTGAACATAGGCAGAAGGGCGCAAATACTAGCCTCTCTGATTGCGAGAAGAAGGGCGCAAATATTAGCCTCTCTGATTGCGAGAGAAGGGCACAGCCTCTTTGATCGCGAGAAGGGCACAGATGCCTCCCTGATTGCGAGCAGAAGGGCACAGATACTAGCCTCCCTGATTGCGAGCAGAAGGGCACAGATACTAGCCTCCCTGATTGCGAGCAGAAGGGCACAGATACTAGCCTCCCTGATTGCGAGCAGAAGGGCACAGATACTAGCCTCCCTGATTGCGAGCAGAAGGGCAGATACTAGCCTCTGATTGCGCAGAAGTAGCAATTCATATGCTAATAACACCTTTTGATGCGAACTTCACTAATCTATCTATACATAGAGGGAAGTGGGTGTGTATGTATGTATGTCCGGATGAGACAACGAAAATAAAACAATTGCCGACTAAGTAGATATATATGCACATTAAATATCACCAATTACTTTTTGTGCTAAAATTATGAAGATTTAATTTATATTCGAAGATATTTAAAAAAAAATTAAAAGATACATAGAATAGGTATACCCAATTTTTCGAAAACTCCGTGATCTTACAAGACAACCCCCCACCCCGATTGAAATTTTTTTTCTAAAAATCATGGAATTATCCAATTGTAATGAAATTTTCAGTGTTGATTTATCAATGAATGAATTTTATAATGCATTTTATTTCAAATACTGAAAATTTCATTAAAATCGGATAATTCCCTAATTTTTGGTAATTTTTTTTTTCAATCGTGAGTGTTAAATTTATTTTGTAAACACGCATTTTACAGGCAACTCACGGCGGCCATCTTAAAATGTATTTGATCAAAATCGATTAAATGTATTAAAAATAAATTACATGTGTAATATTATTTTAAAAAAAATTTTCTTACTGATGCTCATTATGTTACTACTTTTCGACTTAGACAAAAATTTGACCTTAGATAATCGATTTAATTAATTTTAATTCGTTTTTAAAATGAAAAGCAGACGAATTTTAGGGTATCCCTAACATAGAAATAGCATTGAAAATGTAAACATTGTTTTCATTCAAAATTTTCATTATTTCTGTAAGCTGATTTTTTTTTTTTTAAATCAGTTAAAAAAAAAGTTTCTTCTTTTGAAGATAATATGAACTTTATTCAAGTTTCATTGTGTTAAATATAGGGGGGGGGGGTAAATTTGACACGGCAGATTGGACATCTTATTATAATGGAGATTGTGGGTTTGTTTGTCTGTAACCGAAACTATATTACTATACAAGTCACAATTCCCTTTGTTATTTACATCACATTCTCTGTGATTTTATTTTTATTTAAACCTCAATCATTAATAAAATTGTTTACATTATTAATACTGTTGACAATATCTACATACTAATAACATGCAATTATATTTATATATACAACAACATAGCAGTTTACAGTGTGAATGGGAAGGCTAATTTGCATATTGATCTTAAAAATTTGATTTTAATAAATATATGCTTAGTATTATTGATTTCTAATTGTTTAGTTTTATCTTAATGAATATGAGCAACAATCTCGGGGATAAATCTTAAAAGAAATCCTTGAACAAGAAGAAATAACTGTAATATTATTTTTTACTTCCTATTTTAACTAAATAGTTAAATTAGGAAAATTTACCAATGAAAGACGGAGTAACGGAAAATGATGGAAGAGTTAATTTCAAAGTTGTTTTATTTTTCAATCATACCCCCTCTGTTCCAAATCTTTTTATTCTTCTTCAGTTTCATTAGCCTTTCTAATTTAATATGGTATTTTATTATATTAAAACTTAAATACTTGCACCCGGAGGGTGCATATATTTGCTAGTCCCTATAATGATTTATATTCGAAGATATTTAAAATTAAAATATACATAGAAATAGCATTGAAATTCTTCTTAAAAATATCCAGCATTTTGAATTTCAAAAGTAAACAACTCAAGGCACCAGGGTTCCATCCCTTCTACTCAGGCGTCGCTGGGTTGCCGCCTCTAGTTTTTAAATAAAGGGATTGCCAAGATTTCAGCGTCTGTTCCTTCCGAGTTTCGAAACCCAAACCACTGATAACCACCGGTTAATAGATCTGGCTTGTTTACTGTAGGAGCCACGGCAGTCACTCATGATTTGTTGCGGCTGCTACTGTTGCTGTATCATCAACTATAAAAAAAAAGGGGGGGGGGTCTGCGACGAAGTCGGGAATGAATAATTGTCCCCCTTTCCCCCTCCCATTCCCTATTGTCTGTTGCTTTCCCTCCTCCTACTCCCCCTTACCAGTCGCGACTACCTTATTTCCATGGTTGAGCCAACGCCTTGTTGGGAACAAGTATTGATACCCCCCCCCCCAATCTCGGCTCACGTGCAAACTAGGGATTTGTGAATGAATGTGTGCGCGCATGCGCGTTCATTCATTCTTAAATGTGAACCGCAGAATATACTGTCGTGTGTATGTATGTGTGCGTGTGTTTGCGCGCAAGGGGAGGGGAGTCTTAGTAGAGGAATGTAACAAGTCGTTTATTTATTTATTTATTTATTATTTCATTTTTTATTATTTATTTAAAATATATTTCTTTTTGTTCTTTGTTTTCTCATTTAGATTAACTTCATTTTTTTTTTGTTTGGTGGAGGGTACAAGGAAATATTGGCAAAAGAATATTTTAAAATCCAGGGCACCTCAAGTAGTGTAATGGTTAGGAAGCTAGATTAGCAGACTATTGTTAGTCAATTAGATTCTTACTGGGAGTCGTATACTTCTGCCTTGTGTCACAACTAAGCTAAGCTTAGTAAACAACTTTAAAAAAAAATCCACACGGTTATTTACTGAAATAATCTACTTAGAAAACACAAGGTGGTTTAAATGACAAACTCTGTAAGGAGAAGTAATACATTTTTTTAAATTTTCACACTATTACCAGAAATCAGGGAATTGTCTGATTTTGATTAAATTTTCACTAAATTATTCGTTAATGACTTAATTTTATAATGAATAGCTTAAGAGATTTATCCAAAACTTAGTAGTAAGGGATGATTCTATATGTGATTTCTAAGATCCACTGTACTAATATTGATGATCCAGTATGTATAAATACAGTGAATCATTAAATCACTGAAGAGAGCTCAATGTAAAATAACGTTTTAGATTATATACAGAGCAATATTTATCAATAAAGGAAGGAAGAACTCAATACAGTAATCCCATAATAAATTTATTTCGACGAAAATTGGGGCCCATATAAATCTAAGTTGATTTAAACCGGTTCCCCAAATTTTCGTCTCATCAGATGGGTCTCAATTCACACACATATATATTATATATATATATAATATATATATAAAATGAAAATAAGTTTTTTTTTTTTATCAATTCAGAATAACCTATGTTCATTTAAAGAAAAAAAATTGCATTTCTAGAAATGTCAATTCTGAAGTACATTAAAAAAAAAAAAAAAAGAATGGATTTAATACCCGAAAAGTGATTTGAAAATTTAAGTTATTTTCTTAAAACTCAAAAAATAATTTGTAGCATGTTTGTTTATTTATTTGTTTATTTATTTATTATAGCTTTAAAAACAATATTTTTCTTTGAATGGATACAAAAAAGTATTTTCTCCTATTAAAGATTTATTAGTGAATTTAAATGTCTGGAAGCCTCTATGTCTAAGTCAATATTTTCAACAGAGATAAAGCTCTATTTAATCTATCCAAAAATATAAGTTTAAACAGCGCAATTTTGCCCAACATATATTCTGAGATTTTTATATATCTAAAAAATTATCACTAATGATAGATATTTCTGTACACAGGAGACTAAAGGGCATAAGTTGTCCTTTTTTTTTTTTTTTTCATTTTTTTTTTTTTTCAAAATATTCCGAATTTTAGTCAGGGACTTTAACCAACTGTTCAGTGTGCGTATCCTTGTTGTGTTGTTATTTTTCTTATATGTTTTGTCTTTGCTTTTTTTTCTGTAGGAGTTTATCATACATCTAGGTGTCCATAACTTTGCGAGATTGTAAAGTAAAATTTTTTGAGAAATTTTGAAAAAGGCTGATAACTCAAATGTTAAGTTAACCTCCTTTTTGCCCTCCCTATATATATATATATATATATATATATATATATATATATATATATATATATATATATATATATATATAGAGAGAGAGAGAGAACAAGATACATTTTTAAGTGAATAGAAATAGTTTAAAAATTAAGAAAAAATAAAATTCAAATTTTATTACCTCCCTTCCCGATTTATGAACATCCATATATATATATATCGGTATTCATAAATCAGGAAATAAAAAATATTAAACTAAAGAAAAAAAATCTCTGTATCTCTGTGTATGTCTCTCTCTCTCTCTCTCTCTCTCTCTCTCTCGGTATATATATCTCTCTCTCTCGTATATATATATATATATATATATATATATAGATAGAGATGCCAAGATATATATATATATATATATATATATATATATATATGCCAAGATATATAATATATATATATATATATATATATATATATATATATATATACCAAGATAGAGATGCCAAGATATATATATATATATATACCAAGATAGAGATGCCAAGATATATATATATATATATATATATACCAAGATAGAGATGCCAAGATATATATATATATATATATACCAAGATAGAGATGCCAAGATATATATATATATATATATATACCAAGATAGATGCCAAGATATATATATATATTATATATATACCAAGATAGAGATGCCAAGATATATATATATATATATATATATATATATATATATATATATATATATATATATATAGATAGAGATG